>JAWWEW010000078.1:36629060-36673629 GCA_035583185.1 Anabacerthia variegaticeps | reverse complement strand
GAATAGAGGGGGTAGAATACATAGCTTTGATCACCCCCCACACAGTGATAACCAGTCCCACCTGCTGAACTAGGACACCAGACTATTTAGTTTGGCCGTGGCAGGGAAACACACACTTTATATTATAGCTCATATGAATGAACATAGAACTGAACAGTGTACTGAACAGTGTATTACTATATAGATGAAATAAAAAAGAGCAGTAACAGATCTCAGGGAGATCTCATCAGTGTATATAGATGCCTAAAGGACGTAAGAAAGGTGGATCCAGGCTCTATTCAGTGGTGCCCAGTGAGAGGACCAGAGGGCAAAAACTGTAATCCAGGAGGCTCCATCTGAACATCAGAAAATATTTTCTCACTGTAAGGGCGACAAGACACAGTCACAAGGCGCCCCAGGAAATTGTGGAGTCTTCATCCTTGGAGTTATTCAGCAGCCATCACTGGAGCAAGTTTTTTGGTTTTTTGGTGTTTTTTTTTAAATTTTGGTTTTCCTCGTTTCTACAGCTAACTCAAGTTAACAGATCTGTCCACAATACTTGCACGCCAAAACAAAATAGGCACTGCTAAAGTTGTTTCACCCTTCCCAGGATACAAAGCTGTGATTTGGGGGAAAAGTAAACAGTCCCCAATGATTTCTGGAGCCTCTTCTAACATTATTAGTGACTTTAGCCTGCTTATTAGTGTCAGAGTCAGGTTCCAAATCTGTGAAGGCAGACATATCAATCACATATAGCAATGATGACAGTAGCTGCAAATCAGGAGAAAGTGCATTAACTGCCAAGGCCTCCCACACATGGAAAAACATTCAACAAAGACAGCTGATTAACTCATTCTCACACAGTCATTTATACTCCACCACTGACTGCATTTCAGGAGTAATTTCCATTCCTGTAATAAGCATGCTACAGGACTTGCTAATAGAAACAGTGCATAGTCTCCTCGCAACATTATCATATTAAACACGAAAGACAAGGAAGAAGTTCTGAAGAACATTCCAGGATACCTTAGAAAACATGTAGAAACAGTCATGACAAACTTTCAGGGGTATCCAAACCACAGGTATGCCCTGTCTGAAGAGACCTTATTGTGGCCCTTCAAATAGTTCATCAAGATTTCATACTTTGTTCCCCAGCTATTTCCTTTACCTCACTTGACCTGTGCATAAGTATCCTCATTCACAGTGTGGGATCCCTCCCATGGTTTCTTTACAGTTTGCTTTTCTGTTATTCCTATGCAAGAATGTACCCTAGGTTGTTTTGACTGTGAAGGTATTAGTCTTTATTTTTAAATTCCTTCTTTCAGTGCCTGAATATCTCCACAGGGATTTCTGAGCGTTTATTTTATTAGTCAAGTATGCTATTTATATCATTCTATGGCTCTTTCTGTGATTTTCATGCCTTATAGTTTAAAATATTCAGAAAAATGGTTGAACAGTGGGGAAAAAGTACACAATTTTCTGTCTGGTCTTTCTATTTGATCACTGCTAGCTTTTCTTTCCTGGCAAATGAGCTGGCTAATTCTTACAGGTTGTGTTCCAGAGGCAGCTCTTGATGAAGATGTAGAAAATCAGCATCTGAAAATGGTTGCATGCAGAAGTCTTGAATGCATGGGCCTTTACAGAACTGCATGAAAAAGAATAATTTAGCTGTCAACTCTCCAAGTATTAACTAGCTAAATTACTCTTGACTGGTACTCTTTTTAAGATCATCACAAATTTTCCTTCATTTTGTTGGTGTAAAATCACTCAAGGACACTGTATGAGTACCTTCTTTATTTCTTGCCATCATCAATATCAAGCAACTGAGTTTTGTCAAAGAATTTCTTCAGAGGACAGCAGTCTTAGAAGAAATTGCACATGCTGCCACAAAATCTCTCCTATACTGTTTAACTTTTTGCTGTTGCAAGACACATCAATAGGTTATTGACCAGAGCATGGGGGTTTTCATATACAGTGATCAGAGAAGCTGATATTTATACTGTAAATACAGTCATTGACCACAAACGAATTCCAAGAAAGGCTATAAAGCCCATTGGAAGATGTATGTTAAAATACAGCAAAAGCTGATGAAGATAAGCAGAAAACTAGTGATAAATTCAGAATTCATAGACTTAAATAGCTACTAAAGAGTTTAGGGCCAGAGGACTGATGATTAAGTCATCTGCTGAAACCATCCTTACATCTCAAGATTTTATATTTTGCTTAGAACCCACACACTAAGATGAAAAATTGTGCTTACTTATCTCCTAGAAAAAGATTCAAAGTTGAATTGGACACAGTACATGAAAAAATCACTATTACTTGGAATTTTTTCCCAGTGCTTAGTCATCTTCACTGTAAAAATATTGTGACAAAATTCCACTGGGAGTTTGCCTGGCTTTAAATATCAGTCATGTACCTATTTTTAATCCTTTCTCTGATAGATAAAGAAAGAATTAAGGAGTCAGCAGTGCTTTGTCCCATAGACATGTAAATGTTTAAGTGCTCAAATAAAGTTTCTTCAGTGTTTTTAACTGAAAGAAGAGATGAAGCCTGCCTCAAAGTGACCGGGCAGCCCTTCTGGTTTATGGAGGAGCTGAACCATGGTTGCTAGACACAGGAAGGTGATGAGGCTACAGATTTATTTCACATCAGCAGACCATTACCATGAAAGTTGAACACAGTGAAGATAAATAGATGACCCATGAACTGAAAAAGGAAGAGAAAAAGGATTATTAAAACTCAATGGGCAAATAGGAACAGCTGAAAAGAAGGAAGAAGAATGAAAACATTCTGCACTACTCAAAACTTATATTAAACTTCTGTGTTCTTTAGTTCACTTTAGAAGAGTAATTTGACTTCAGGAGAAAAGAAAGAAAAAACCTTTCTAAATTTGTACCTCATTTCCTTGTTACACCAGAAATCCCTTCAAGGTAGCACATGTTCTGGATGAGAAACTACTCATCGATTCTAGCTGGTGTTACAAGCAATGGATTATAGCCACCTCGTTAATAACAATTACTACTTTCTGAAGCTCTAGCCAGGCTTCCTATTTATTATGATATTAGTTAATAAGGAGAACATTTCTCTCAGCCTTCCTCAGCTATTGCTGCCAGAAACAAGAGAAACAACAGTGCTCTGAATGAGTTATGCTTTATGTCCCACACCTGAGCAGCATCAACAGCATCATCAGTGCTGGCAATACAAAAAGTGCATAGAAGTACAAGACTGCTGCTTCTTCTTTGAAACTTTTCTGGTTTTGAAATCTAATTTGATTTGCATGCACAGCTAGATTATAAGTAAAACACATTGTGGGGCATAGGTCTAGCCAGAGTTAATTTCTGTGTCTTATATGGGAAGAAACCTTCAGGACTACCTCAATTCTGAGTTCAAAAGAGTGCTCAAAAGATTATTTTACAGGAAGATTCTAAAAAAGTTCTTTACAACAGTAGAGTCACTCTGTCTTTTTAAAGGGCAGCTGCTTGTGTGGTTACAGACCATTACACTCATAATTTCCAACACTGTTCTGCTAGCCATAACCACTGTAGTGCAGAAGCTATGCAGACTCACTAGTGAGACGCTAAATGTAAACCAGTCTCAACTGGGCCCATATTGCTTAGACCAGATACAAAATAGGTTTTATCTGTGCAGCTATAGGACTATATGCATGTAAATGTGTGGATATGACTTAAGATAATTAAAGGGAAATAGTCAAAATTGTGCCTGAGGTACAATATTCAAATAGTACACATAAAGACAGGTATTTTTGTTTACACACTTTTTTCACATATGGTTGAATACCAAATGATATGCCTTAACCCTGCAGATTCAGTGCTAGTATAAAATGTGTCTCAGACTGAGCATTTACTTCATGTAAATACAATAATAAAGCAAGGAAAGTAAAGAAGAAATAATTTTCAACATTGCCAGGCAAAGGAATATAGCTATTTCTGCACCTGATAATCCAAAGATAAACACTGCTGAAATGCAAGTGAAGTAAAAATCTGAGAGAGCCCTGAGATTCACTAAAATGCATGCATTAAAAAACATTCTCTCTTGGTGCAATACTGAGTTTACTAACATATATAAAATCAGATGGGTCATCTGGAGGCATTTATTTTCCAATCAGTATAAAAGAAGTCTGCATATAAATAGGAAACTATTCCAGCCATGTCTGCATCCATTTGCATGTATTTTGAGTGCATACTGAACCCTGAAGGCAAGTTTTCTTCTTCTGTGCTACAAAATGCAAAGCACTTAGAGGAAATGAAGTGCCTGAGTCCTACTCAATAGCAAGTGGAAGACTAATTCTTTAGTCCCTCTATAATAATCAGTATTAAAATCTTGATGTTTGAAGAACACATTATCCTCTGAAGGCTGTTATTGTCCTCTCTTCAAAGTCATTATCGATTGTATTTATTCCTGCCCTTAAAGTACCCTCAAGTGGAAATTTGAGACTTGTTGAAACACAAGTTTTGCAGCTGTTTCCTGAGGAGTTCATATTTTATAATTATTTGCATTAAAACTATGTTAATACTGCACAAAACTTATCGACCATCGTTTGATATCTAACATTTTAGGAGTTTGGTTAAATTCTGAAACATGAAGGTCTGTTCAATATTACCCTAAAGTGAGTCCTGGTCCATAATCTACAGCGCTAAGGTTGTCTCAAAGAACACTTCATTAAAATAAATCTCATATTTTGCCACTCTCTTGTCATTTACCTCATGATGGGAGAAAAGTGCGGCCAAATAGCTGAACTTTGATACATTTTCTCACTGATATGACTTAATTTAACATATCCCTTAGTTCTTTTTCTTAACACCATCTTGTAAATTATCCTTCCTGAGGTTTTTTTATCCTGTGCCATATCGATGCATAGCATGAAACCATCCATCACAAGTCAGAAGCAACATATCCACTAATGGAAGGACCACTGCTTCCAGCTCAGTGAACATATCATCCATCTTCTTGAGGGTGCTCACAGCACTTCCACCCTTGGCTATCTCCACTGGAAGTGACTCTTCCCTGGCTGGAGCACCTCTCTGAGAAAGCCCAAAACCACCTTGGGGAGCAGCCCCTCTGCGTGGCAGGGCCTCCTGCCCTGTTTACCTGCTGTAGATGAACTATGTTTCTGCCGCTGGATCACTTCCATTTTTTCTCACCTTATTTCTCAGTTTTATCTTTTATTTGAAGTTACACCTGCTTCTGTAACTATCTCCCCTCTACTGTATTAGCTACCCAGAAAAGAACACAAAAAATAATTTGGAATATTCCATAAAGCACCCAAATATTCACACACACCGGAACTATTTACTTTGTAAATACTTTATTTTCATTTTATCAAGCTACAATAACAGTCCTGTCTTTTATGTTCCCATGCAATCCTCTACACAGCTGGTTTCAAAAAGTGGCCTTCCATTAATCACAAAGTCAGTTAATGGCAGGTGCAACTGATGGTATAAAGACATTAATCTATCTGACTACACTCACAGGAGTCATTTAGTCTGAATGCTCTCCAGTAATCACAAAATCAATAATCACCTTCTTTTAACAAGTTCCTCTGTATGTGGAAGCTCTTTAATAACTTCCCCCATTTCAAGTATCATTTCTTTGTGACTATTCAGAATTTTTCCAAAATGAGATCAGATTTTATCTACTCTACAATAGCTACACTAACATGAAGGGTTTGCATCATTCCAGTGGGACATAATAGTTTTTTTCTTTTTTCTGCCAAAAACCTTAGTACTTGTTCAAATGTACCAAAAAGTCCACATAATATGTCAAATGATGGCTCAGTGTGGGTTATTTGGGAAGAAATTTTGCAGAACAGCAGCTCCTCAGAGTTCCATTTTAATGACATTTTTAGTGTCCCCGTTAGTCACACTATACTGGCCTCTTACTCTTGGTCACAGGGGATGTTAACTGAAATAATAGTGCAGTGATGCTGGTCTTACAAGTAAACTTCTAAATCTACAATGTTTGAGAGCATCCGAAATTAGGCAAGAGAAGTTCACCCGTCCTAAATAAATGGCAGCAGAATCAGAGTTACTTTTGGATAAGAACTACCTTTCAACTTAAACTGACTTTGAAAACTACTTTCTCACTCTTTTCACAACCACAATTTTTCATGTCATCTCCTTATTGTCAGATGCTCTGAGTGGCTTTTTCTCTATTTTTGCAGTTACTGCTCAGTAACTGTAATCTTTGAAATGAAGTAGAACCTCTCAATATCACTGTATTAAGGGAAATTACAATAGCTTATTGACTGCAGTTTAGTCAATGACCCATTCATTATTCTGTCTAAAAGTCTTCTGGAGTTTGTAAAATAATGTATTTAATTATCTTAAAAGTCAATATAAGCACAAATGAGGGACTGCAATGAACCAAACTGGTTAAGATAATTAATGCAGTCGTGGAAACCAGGTATCAAGCGGCTCATCTCATCCATTACAGCTAAGTCTGTACTGCTTTCCTAGGCTAATAGTCTGTGCAAATAATCAGGTATAATCCCACAGTAAAGCATTTGTTGTTCCAGAGATCCTTAGTCTTAAATGTGGCGTGAGTGCACATTTTACATACAAATGAAACAGGGTAACAGCCGTCTAAAGTGCCACTGTAAACATTTAAAAAGTGAGACATGATACCTCATGGCGAAGTAGCTTTGTTGTATATTTCACTTTAAATGCCAGCCACCCCAATAGGAGATGGTAGAAGAAATAGACTACGCATGAAAGTTGTTTTTTAATTGGATCATCCACTCCCATTCCCATGCCACATTTTGATTCTGATTTTTCAGTTCAATATAATTCTTTTCCTGAGAGTGCAAGAGCAAAGACAAGAGATATAAAAATCAAACTAATGGAGTAAACAAGCAAGATACAGATTTTCATTTTCCCCTCAGAATTTGATTTGAGAGGACCTCCAGCATCAACAGCCTACATGGACTAATGAGAGGTCAGTTTGGACAAACCTAGATGAAGCAGTGGATTTGTGTGGGAGGTGGATGCCCTGTTCGCTTGGTAGTCTCTGGTAGGTGAGGACTGGCAGAGATAAACATGTAAAACTGACCTTTCACCTTAGCTCAGGAAGAACATCACTCACTCACCAGCAACCACAAAGTTCTGTACCTCCTGCAGTCATTTGATTCAGATTAAAATATGCACTGGGCTTTCAGACAAGCAATGGGGAAGTCAGAGTGCTCACACACAGCATGGTCCTAAGCATTCCCCATTGAGGCAGACACTGAAGCTTCCTGCCTTTTTAAAAAGCAACATGCAAAGAGCAATCCTGCCTCATTTCAAAATCTCAGGACTGCATTAGTTCATCCTAAAATATCTATAACTAATACTCATCTTGCTTAAATGGTATTTCTTCTGTACTTGAAAATATGTCTTTTAGCCATCAAAGCTTTTCAAAAAGCTATTCACCAAAATTCCTGTCTTCCTTTTTCACGCAGAACCAAATTATTTCCTTCCTGCTCCTCCATCCTGGCCAAAGCAAAAATCCAGAATCTTTAATGCATTTTTACCCATGTTGCTATTCCAGCAACAGTTCAGAATATTTGTCTCTGGGTTAACTATATCTCCAGAATAACTTGAAGCAAGTTTTCAAATTTTACTTTTCCCAAAGGAAGAAGGTCCATGTCTTTCAAAATAGTTATATAAATATGAAGTTATATAATTCTTGTTTTACACACATTCCATTGCTGTTTCTAAAGTGGCCATGAATAATGTTTGTTTCAGGTATTTATCTTCTATAGCAGCACTGTGTTTGGTACAATAACTATCCATTAAAACAACAAGCCAGAATATATAAACACTTACTCAGACTCTGAATATTATTTGTTTTGTCCACATACGAAACCTTTTTCATCTGCTGGTCACAAACTTGAGGGCTTTTGCTCATCTGTGTGCTTAAGAAAGCCATGTCCTACTCAGCCATAGAAGGCTTGTTTGTACCTACTAAAGCGCAGCAGCCCATGGCCCTTAGCTGCAGGGATGGTTTTAACAGCCTTTTTAACATCCTACAGTGCATTTTAAAAGAGAATGTAAGTGCTTTTAATTGCTGTTGCATTTTTCTATATCCTTGTGTTTTTCTGTTTCCTCCTTTCTAACAGCAAACTTCCTCAGGCCATCTGCACTTTCCTAGGATACATGTTTGAGTACTTTAAAGGCAACAAACCAGCACTGGTGTTTTGGGCCACGTATCTACCACATACTTTCAGCTTGTTTCCACTCTGCTTAACAGGACTGTTCTGCTCAATATCACCAAATGGAGATTAAGCTCCATTGATGCACAAAAAAAATTGGAGTCAGGCATTCTGGCTAGCAAATCTGTACTTTCACTTGGTTATTATTTTTTTCCTCCCCATTTGATGTAATAAGCATGAATTCAGTTGGGTGGCTACTCCGGAATCTAGTATCTACTAGAGGATTTCTTCCTACAGCAAAGGAATGGCATCCCCAGGTAAAAGAACAAGTCTAGCACTGTTGCAGCCAGGAATGTCAGCAGTTTTTAGCCTACCCTAGAGACTATGAAGAAAGTCTCTTCATAGAGTTGTGGTGCAGTCTTCTCTCCCCTGGAAAAATAGCTGGAAAACATTAACTCGTGTCACACAGCCTAAGCCGTAGCCATCACTCAACACTGACACATTATTAATGTAATCAAGATTTTGGTCTCTGTTGTTGAAGCAACGTGACCTGCCAGGTCTGAACAGGAGTTCTGCCAGGAGGGAACAGCACCAGTGTGAAAACAGGTAATGCAGTCGACAGCAACTGAAAACACAGCAACTTGAAACACCCTATCAGATTTATACTCACTAATTTCAATTCATTTGAATTCCTTTTGATCTTGTATACCGAAAAGGGAACACCCAAATTACCTTAATTCACCAGTTTCTGTCATGTCCTTTCATTTTGGTTCTCTTTCTTGATTACAGTCCCAACATATTTAGTCTATTTTTATACAAAGGTATTTCCCTGTGTCTCAATCACTTATACCTCCTGTATTTAGGAGATTTTAGATCTCTATATAACATTCTCTAGGAAACATGACCAGACTTCACCACAGTATTTAAAATTGTTTCTGAAATATGTATAATAACATTACTGCATTTTTAGGTTTTTTCCCTACCGTGTTCACATCTTGTACAGTCTCTTGGAGTTTTTACTAGTATTGTACTCCTGAAAGAGACTTTTACTGAGCCTTTAGGCAAAGGTTAGTAAAACATCAAGGCTTTCCCTTAGTTCATAACACAAAATCTGCAAGTCATTTAACACAAAATATTCCTTGCTTGTTTGGTAATCCTTTTCTGAAGGAAGGCTGTTCCACAGCCTTAATTCATTAAAATTTAGTCCTTCACTTTCTTAGTGTTGCTTGGAGATCTTGAAGTCCTCTCTAACTTCTCTTTGTAACACTCAGAAAGATTTCAATTTGTTCATCTACATTTTCTCTCTGACAACTTAAATTTAACTCTTGTGTGATCTTTCTCCTAAACCTGTACTTATTAAATCTTAATTTTAGTGTACAGTCTCCTCAGCATTTTCCCACAGGTACATTTAAAAGACACCTAAGATCCAGAACTTTTACATTCAAAAAGTAAAAGGGATCACTGCACATTGCCTTATTAATACTTTTTCTGATTATAGGAATAGGGAGATTGTATCCTTACCTATAAGGTAAAGAATAATTTTTCAGGCACTTGAAAAATAGATCGGTCTCCATTGCCTTTTTTATGAAGATATCAGCAGAGAAAAAATTCCTTAAGACACTTCAGCAACAAATTCTATCAAACTACAGATAAACTAAGACAAACAAACAGAGCTATACTATGTAAGACACCTGTAAAGCTAACTCCATAAATAATTTTGCCCCTGCTTCTCTTCATCAGTACAAAATTATTTTGGCTTTTTAGACCTAGATTCAACCTGTCTCATTTTAGCCACTTACTTGAAAAATTTCAGTCTGAAACCCTCTATCACAGAGGAGACAGTGGGATAATACCAGAGGGACAGTCCAGATACCAAGGAGGCTGAATTGCCTTCAGATGTGTCTATCAATCTTCTTCAATTACAGAGGTGCTTAAAGTAACTCAGCTCTTAACTCAGGCATTACAATTAAATGTCTGAACTTAATTCTATTTAATGTGTTTCCAAATCTGATTTAAAGCCACGAAAAGGCCAAAGGATCCTTCTATTGCTTTCACTGACTGTCAATCGTCTCTCTGTCAATACTTCTCACTTTGCTTGGGGCAGGGGAAGGGACACACAGCCTTCTTTCTACCCCATTTTTAAATGATCATGTCAAATTGATGAATACTTTTGATATTTTCCTTCACTTTTATTGCAAAAAATGTAAAGGTTTGCTACAATACTTTGATTCTTTTTGGAGAAAAAGGTCTTGGCTAAACTCTGTCAAAGCTGTGTGTACTGGCACCTGAGCCATTCAGCTAGTGTCATCTTCTTTTCAGCACATGGTACATGCTAGTCCCATAAAGCACTCTGCCCAGCCCTTTTCCACTTTTGTCTTGGCAACTGCATTCATTACAAATGCAACACAGAATGTCAGAAACTTTCAAACAGGGGGGTGAGGGGGAAAAGCATCCCCAGGTTATATTTCTGAAAAATACTTTTCTGGAACTAACTAAAGCAGAATATGAAAATGCAATAATTTTATTTTGAAGTAGAGATGTTATTTCTTCTAAGATCTAAAATAAATCACCAAAAGCTTTCAAAGCTGACATTTAATCCATGAACGCAAATAATTTCTAAGGTGTATGATCCATTAGAAAGACACTTTCAATTCTTTATGCCCTTGTAAGGTTTTAACATATAGCTAGCAGAAAATGCATTTACACAGTACGCTTTTCATAGCAACACTATAATTTATTGATAAGGTTTTATAAAAATAATTCTATGGCTGGTTATGTCCTTTTTGATTTGTTTATCTATAAATAATAAAGGGAGCTTGAGCCAAGTCTTAGCACTTACGTAAACCTGTTGGATAGCATTTTTTTTCTAAAGAAAGAAGTATAGCTCTGCAAAATAAAAGGAATAGCTCAAATGGCAGTCGATTTTATCTTATATACAATGTTTGATGTATGCAACCAAATTACAGTAAAGAAAGAGAATAATCCAGTTCTCCTCCTCCTTATCTAGATAGAAGACTTCCTGCATGTGCTCTTGCTATTCTCTAGGAGTGGTACCTTGAGTCTACAGTATGGACAATGCGCATTTCAGATACCTTGAGAGGTCAATCTAGAAAAAAAGGGTGTAGAATATCTGATAACCTGTGGCGTTTTAATACTAATAAGTCAAAACCTGAATTACCTACAGTTCTTTCTTTAATGCCAGTGTTTTGCTAAACATAACATCAGCTAAATCAGACACAGGAAATATCTGGTTTACCTTCAGGAGTACTTTATATAGTCCTTTCAGGTAGTGATATTGCTGTCTCATCCTTCCCAGTGCAGAAACACTCTCAGTTAAGCATTTCTATTTACTAATGTGAAATATTTGTATGTAGTA
The DNA here is from genome assembly GCA_035583185.1 of Anabacerthia variegaticeps. Lineage (NCBI taxonomy): Eukaryota > Metazoa > Chordata > Aves > Passeriformes > Furnariidae > Anabacerthia > Anabacerthia variegaticeps. The sequence goes on along the minus strand of JAWWEW010000078.1, from coordinate 36,662,122 downwards.
TTATAAATTTAATTAAACAAAAAAGAACTTGCTACACTGAAAGTACAATGGATACAAATAAGTAATCTAGGAGATTAAGAGTTTCTCTTGTATTATTATCAGTCTTATGCTCAGCTAGACCTTCTCTTCCCTAATGTCAACTGATCATGAGACAGCAGAAATATTTTCCTTCTGAAAGACTCCCATAAAGAAGATGTATCTTTATTTTTATCAAGCACATCTAAAGAAGTAAAGAACAGAATTCAATCTCCAGATATCTAACATTTTTAGGCTGAGAGCAGCTAACTGTATATAGACCTCTACTGGAGAAAAGTTAGATAGACTTTTTTATGACTTAGTGTAGAGTCCCTCAGCTGCACAATCAGAGCTTGCAGCTGCCTATAGAATCTTGTTCATTGGAAAAAAATCTTTCCCTGAAGCATCAGGGAATTATAAATTTTGTAATAGGTTATTTTATTTTTAGCCAAAGGAAGAAAAAAAACTACAGATTTTAATTAGCCATTTTAAATTATATTTCTGTCTCAAATCAAAGGATGAGTGGATTCAAATGAATACTCTCTCTCCTGATCAGGTTCAGGATGACACACCTTAGACATGCACTTCACCTCATTCTCATTAAAGCACATGTTCTACTGATCCTCTTTAGCAGTCAAGATTAAAATAATATGTTGCTACTGGGATTCAATTTTAATAGTGGATATTTTTTTCCCTTGAGCTAGACTTGTCTGTTAAACCAAGTTTGATCAAACAGGAGCAAATTGCTGTTATCAAAACAGAGCAGTCAGAGTCTGTGTTGCCAGATCATGGTCATTAAACTAAGGTACAAAAAAGGCCATCTGGACCTTCAAGTAAAAGTCATAAAATCCAGAAAGAGCTTCCCCTTCTTCTACATCACCATCCACTGCCAACAGAATTCAGAGTGAAATATCACACTTGCAGTTGTGAATATTCAGATTTTTAGTTATATGCACGTGATCCCAAGGAGATTGTTTGCTTTTTAATGGTTCCAAATTTGTGAAGCATAATATGAAAACTCCTAGCACAGCGATGTGCTACTGGGATAAACAAATGTATTTGCTTGAGACGGCAATAAAAAGTACTATTCAAATATAATAATTGAACATTGCTTATGGTAATTATTTGTTAATGCCTCTTCTCTGCTGAATTAGTTTAGAATAGCATTTTGATCTTAGTTTAGCCTTTTTGCCATTCCAAGACAGTACTGTAATTTACAGCAGAGAATAATTGCTCTTCCTGAGATAATGGGAACATTTAGACAGGCCTTAGAACACTCATTTTTTCATTGGTATTCTGGATTCAAATCACAGCTTTTTGCATCAAAAAGTAAAAAGTGGTGTCTCCATAGGAGATTCATCTGGCATGCTGGGTGTGTAAATCTAATGAATTACATAATTGGCTTGGTAATATCTCCTCTGTGTGGCATTCAATAAGCATAGAAAAATCTTTGATCAATCAAAAAACAAAAAACAGCATAGATGATTGACAGATAGATAGATAGATAGATAGACAGACAGATAGACACAAAAAAACCAGCATAGATGATAGATAGATAGATAGACAGAGACAGAAATATAGATGATCTGTAGATACAAATAAAAATATTTTGTATTTGATGCTTCTGCAGTAGTCTCACTAGTCTGCTGGAAAGCTACAAGTCTGGATGAAAATATCTTTTTTTATTCCCTCTCTGTTTTTTCCAGTTAAAAGCTTTCCATCATTGCCTCAGAATGAGTTTGCCAGCTTTTATGTGATATCACAAGCTTTTAAAACAATTTATTCTCTACCATTTCCAGATGTAGGCCCTCAGAGGTGCCAAATTGGTTGATTTTTCTTTTCTTCCCACCTGCTCAGCCCTTCCAGTTCCTCTTGATAGTTTTCTATCCATTTGCTTTTTTTTTTTTTTTTTTTCCTTTTATTTTTAACTCAACTTAATCAATGACTCTTCTGAGGACTAAGGTCTTTGCCATCTATTTGACTAGTGTAAGTAAATTATTTTAAATAAGCAATTAAAATATTTTTAAAACAATGAAATTGAATAGAAATTCAGATTTGGGTTCACTTTGAGAAATACATTTCTGAAAAGGAATAAACCCCAAAATCTTTGCTAAGAATAATATACTTTTAAAATATGGATTTTTGGGTCAGAGCCTGAGACTCTCAAACCACACATTGCTCATCCTTGAAAGAGAAATAAATCTAAGCACTTTTGTGTGGACAGTGCACCACTTTAGCACTGACATGATGGGCCTTGATCAGTGCATCTGAAAACTGTCTTATTAGCCTTCTCTACTGGACAGAAAGCATTAAGAAGTCTACTTCCCTAGGACTCCCTAGGACAGTTTACATGATTTCCTGCAAAGCAATAACTTATCTTTTCAATATTTCTCCTACAGAAAAGAACTAAATTTGTATGATGTTACTCTTTCCTATGTTTTCTTTAAAACATATGGGAGAAATGGGGAGGGACAGACAGCCTTTGTCTACAGCAAAAGTGTAAGCACTGGGGAAGAGGTTAAATGGGGGGACCTGAGGCTTGCCACCAACATGCTCTGAGAGGGGATGGTGACTGTCAGCAGGTGGAACCTGCTTCTGATCTGAAATCATGTATGGCTTCATACTAAAGGTTTTCAGCTGGAAATATTACTGATATTACTAGGTTCATCTTGCTGTAGTAACTGATGGATTACTAGTGGTAGCAGGTCAATATATCATTTCACATGATCATTGCTAATCCAACCACAACATTCTCCTTTTCAGTGCACTGTTCTGGAGTATTGCTACTGAAAAGCCTTTTGCAGTGATTAGTTATTCATTGAATATTTCTATATCTACCGCAATAAAAAGTCACTAATCAAATATGAGGTTTTATTTCCCACAAGAAGTAGCTACAGCAGTAACCATTGCTGTGGAAATGTCTGAACTACATGGGATTGTACTGAAAGTCATGGAAGAGGGGAACAATTTATTTAAGCACATAGGAAACCTGTCTGACTGCAAAATGATAAATGGTAGAAGGAGGAAGACTTTTAAAACTTGATTTTGCTTCCATCTAACAAAAAAAAACCCAAAAAACAAACAAACAAACAATAAAACCAACCAAACAAACAAACAAAAAAAAACCCACATTCTTTCTATGGCTGAAGGAAGAATTTTGAAAATTCACTAGATGGGACTGAAGGGATTAAGGATAAAAAATTTTGCAAAAGCATGGCCTATACTATACCAGAAATAACTCTTTGTTATTCCAAGAATATTCTACTCAAGAATATACATATTCTGGTCACAACGTCCAAAATCTAGAGTGAATCCCAGTTCTCTTACATAATATTCTTAGGAGACAGGAAAAACTAAAACAAATTAAATCTGTAAGCACTAAGAGAGCGAGACAGATCCCTAACCTCCTCAGATCCTCTGAAGGTCCACTCACGCTCTGTTCAAAAAGGTCAGTAGGCACTTTTGGGACATCAGTATCATCAAAGGTTCACACAGAATCACCCGTGACTGAGTGATACTCAAATTGTTCATCTAAGAATGTTTGCAGGTCCTTCACTACCTGTCTTGACTGGAAGGACTGTTAAATTGCCACACAGGGACACATCAGAAGGGAAGTGTCATACTGCCAGTTTTACAGCCACCAGAGAATAAACTACAGATGACAGTTTCCTGGCTCAAAAAGTATTGCCTCTAAAGCACACACACACACACACAAAGAAAAAGGGGGGAAAAAAAAAAACCACCACACAATCCAAAGTTTCCATTATCTAGACAGAAACAGGAATTAACTCCAGCAATAAAAAGCAGTTGCTTGAGTACAGGAGTTCATGACTTCACTACACTCCCTGAGTGCAAAGGTAATGGAGTCAATACCAAGAAAATGTATTTGGGGCTTTCAAAGACTGAATTTAAGAAAAAATGGAACAAACACAAGGTGGATCTTCTGTGAAAAATAATTTTTAAAAAAATACTTATAAAAAAAAAAAAAAAAGGAAATTGTTATTTGGAACATTTCCCTAGAGGCCACAAAAATTCCAAACCTATGGTGAAGACAAGAGGAGACATTAATTAAGAACTCAGATGAAACACAGGAAAACAAACAAATCTCTTGGAAAATGTCATTTAGAAAATGGGATGATAATAACAATGAATATTAATTACCTACTGGAAAGCAAACCACTAATGAGGAAAGTTGAAAGTCATAAGAAGAGTCCGTGACCATTACAGTTAATGCCAAAGGAAGGAAAATTATATTTTTTAATATAACAATAATCAGTATCTTAATTATATTGGGATACTGTTCAATAAGCAAGGGGCAAATGTTAATAACACAGACACAGAGATTTTAAATAAATGTTTCTGCTATGTATTTTGCTTGTAAAAAGTAAATTATATGTATACATAGGGGTTATAATGAACCTATTCTGTTAGTACTGAGATGTTACAATAGAAGCTATTTTAAGTTCATTTAATTCAAAAACGGTTTTGACTCAGCATACCCAGATAACTCTCAACTAACAGCTAGAGGAGAACTGGTATAGGAGATCATTGAACTGTTGATGTGTATTTTCAATGAGACCAAAGGCTCGTTTTCAATACTTAATGGCAACTTCCAGAGGAGCAAGCTAAGAAAATAATCTTCCACCAAGACTTAGAAGAGGGTAAGTGGGGCAATACCCAAAGTAATTATAGACTTTGTCATTCTGCATTGATCCCAGAGAAAATAATGGAATAGCAGACAGAGGACTCAATTAAAAGACAGCAGTACAATGAGGTACTAATCTAAAAGCTCTTATGTATCACGGATCTCAATCTAATTCAAAATTTTTATGAGATTACATTTTTGATGGATAAAGGTTAATAGTGTTATACAATACACTTAGATCTCTGTGAGGCACAACTAACTGCATACTGCACAATATCCTGATTAATAAACTTGGACACAAAATCAGCATTGCATACATTAAACTAATTAAAAACGGTCAGGGATACGTCTTGTTGATCTCACTGGAAAGCACCAGGCTGTGGCTGTAATTCCAAGGGCATTGACACAGAGCAGAGTTTTTGTCCCCTAGCTACTTAATATTTTTTATAAATCAATTGTGGGAAAGTAATCAAATTAACAAAAATATTAAAGGAGTGGTAAATACTGAAGATAACAAGTCATTGACACAGAACAACAAAGATCACGTCATAAATCATGAAAACCATTCAGGATGGTATCAGCAAGGCCAAACTTTTTGGAGCAACCCAGGTAGGCCATATTAGCTTCAGTAAAATGCTGCTGCATTTTAGACCATATTTTGGACCAACTACTAGGTAAGTTTTAACTCAGCATGCAAATGAATTTAAGCTTTCAGGGGAAACTGTCACAATGTATAATTCATAAAAGCATGTGTTGAAGCCAATGAGGAGAAATTCTACCTGAAGGCATCAGACACCCAGAAAGGCACTTCTGAGTAACAGCCTACTTTACCAGGAAAATCTGCAAACATACACGAAGACCATTGATTTGAGTATTTCCAGGAAAGAAATAAAATGTAGAAATTAAAAAGCAAATTTTACAGGCTTAAATGTCCCCGAATCATAACAATGTGGTAAGAAAATTAGATCAAATAGCTCAGAAAAAAACCTCCACAACATTTTGCATCTGAGGGATTTATCATCATTGGTGAATGTAGCAGAACCAAAAGAAACGAATGAGACACATGTTGCTGTTGAAGGAAAATAACAGTCAGATTTCAAGTTTGCAGAAATTTCCTTTGACTTCACAAATGATGAAAGCCCTGAGAAGATTCTAAAACTGTTCATGTTCTTGACAAACAGCTGGGCATGGTCACCTGAATACTGAAGAGAAAGCAGAGCTCCTTGATTTGTATACTAACTCGGTGTGGTTACAGAACAAAATGATTTAACCTTATTTACATCCAAAAATAGGTATAATTGTCTATGCTTCTGAGCTCTTTATGTGACAATGATGAAACAGGCTTCACAAAGTAGAAGAATTATACCCAGGACTCGTAGGTATGCAATGGATAAACAAAAGTCACTTCTCCATATCACTACAAGTAGATTCTGATCAAAGGGAAACTGTTTCCTCACATAAAGGCATTGCAATTATAAAAGCAACAAATATCAAAGGACAGTGCAATACAATGCATTTTGATTATGCCATTAGAATTTGTATTATAAGCAACCAGTCTTGTGAACAGCGTGGCAGTACAATGATAATAAGAACAAAATGCATATGAGGTGCACAGACTGTTCCTGAAGACAATCCTTCATTTATTTATTTTTAACTTGAAGCCTTTTTTTTCCATAGGAAAACTCTGCATTCCTTGCAAAGTTAATGACTACTAGAATACGTTAATGAGCTATGTTAACAGGCAATAATGACACTATTAATGTTTGCCACCTCTATATCTCTGAACTAGATTCAATAGAGAGAAAAAATGTAACATTACACTGATATGCAAATTAAGACATCCAGGGTGATTTCCCTACTTATACATTATTAATCCTTTTTCACTGATAATATCAAACGAAACAGTAAAACATCAGCATCAGCAATTTCTCTTGTAACTATGCCATATCAAAAGCATAGTTACAGAGTCACAAAGTTTTGCAAGTCTACCTATGATTTGATTCCCATATTATCAGTAATATGTAGATAACATCTCTCCCTAATGGAAAGCTTATGAAATTTTCCAGTGAAAGACTAATTTTTAGTATTGTGTGGCCTTCACTGAACTAAATATCCAAAAGAGGATAGACACCACAGGCATAATGGAAATCTAACTTTTCTGTATCAGGGGAAAGAGGTATGCAGTCTCCAGAGAAGGTGATTCAGAACACCTTGGCTTGATGCCTAAAATAGAGGTTATAAAATATTTCCTATACATATGAACTTATCCAGGCCTGATTCTCTGCTGAGAGGAATTTTAAACTTCATAAAGCAAAAGTTGGTTCAACCTCATTTCTTTCCCATTGGTACAATTCCCATGATTCCAAATTAACATAAAACTAAAAACGTTCATGCTAATCTATGGTAAGAACTCTTGCCAAAGTTTACTTTGAAGCTAACTATTGGAATTATTAAAAGTGATATTGCACAGAGATTACAAAATGCATATGACTCTTGAATCAATGCTTTGGATCTCATAGTCCTGAGAATCTTGAAGCAGTTCAGACAGAACAGTAAGACCTGTGTTGCATGTTACTGGCAACATCAAGAAAAAGAATAATAGAAAGAAATAGATGAGCTATACTTGAGTCAGAAGCAACATTTATATCAATTTAAACAACAGCAATCTTCATTTCTTAGCTGCACACCAACCAATATGTGTCTAACCAAAACATTTTTTTACCTTGATTCATAATTTATTATGGACAGAGAAGCATCCATCTCTAGCATAAGATAGACAGCATAGCAGTGACACAGAATATTTGTCTGAGGTGACCTCAGATAGCAGAATACCTGCCACTTTAATGGACAGCAGTGAAAATGCACACATTCCAAAGTCAGGGAATGTAGGGCTTATCTGCACACTAAAGTTCCTGCACAGTAAAGATTGTGCCTCTGGAGATGGACTGACAAAGGAGCTAAGGACCTAAAAGTAAGAACACAATCTTCACCATTCTGCCTCCTCTATCTACCTGCTTTTGTGGGACGTAAATATAGTGGTTCAATTCTGACCTTAATAAATGGTTCAAAGAGAATGCCAATGCCCTGCTGCCTATAAAGGGGCCAGTGATTCTGCAGACTGAGAACAGGTTGTAAAAGGACAGCAGGCTACCTTCCAATCTGTTCATAACAATGTCTTATTTATCTCCTAAAATGTATTTTCTGCAGGATAGAAAAGGCAGCATTGGCAGGTCTTCAATGCATAAGGGAATAATTTGTTCAAAGGTTTAAGGCATTTTGGTTGGTGAGGAACAGAAATGTTCATGTGTTCTTCCAAAACAATTAAGCAGGAATGTCTGAAGCACATCAAGCCCTCCAAAGCTGAGCCTCAGGTTTGATGTTTCATGGGTTCATAACATTCCATCCATGCTCACAGTTTTACAAACTCCAGCTCACTTTGCATGAGCACGATGTAGCCAAAGAACCACACTCCCTCCAAAAAACTCTACACATTCTTTTCTAACAGGACCCAGAAACCTTGTTCTGACTTTCTGCACACATAAGAGTTATGTATAAAAAATATCCAGCTTTGGATACTTTTTAAATCATTGAACATTCTGAGACAAAAATTCCATTGCCTTGTCATACCAGGAATCTGGATTATCATCAAGTACTTTAATTCTTGGATAAATAATAGGATTACTGAAATGTAAATGTTTACAACAGAGATCAGGATACAACTTTCAATGTGGTCAGTTTTGAATTTCCTCACATCTGAATACAAATTAATGGAACAAATTTAAGCATATCAAACATGCAGGTTAAAAGAGCATATCAAAGGAAACTGCTGCCTTTGTTTCATACCTTTGCATATTGCTCTATGTCAAATTTTTTCAGTTTCAGGGTGTTACCTGCTCATGGTGTTACCTGGATGCAGGAGAGTTGCACAGAGATCATGCACACCTAATGGAACCTGCTGCTTTAGTCTTCACCAGAACTTCCTCCATTATCTTTCACATGCAAGACTGCAGAGAGAGCACAACTGAGGACAGAACACAGCAAACAACTGCTGGAGATAAAGAACTTCCTGCATCTAAGCCTGAACTGTTGCACGTAACTTGGAGCAGTGACAGTCCATACTATGCTCTTAGATGGGGGCCGAATGTGACTACTCTCTTCAACAAATCCTATTTGGCATCACTGATTTTAAAAACAATATTTCTTGTTCCCAAAAACCATCATGTGAGTAGAGGCCTGCTGGATACTTCCCCCTTACCATGCCATGTTATGATTTTATACAGGTTCTCTCACCTCCATAACTCATTTCCTGTATTTTATTCCCAAATGAAAAGTGAAAAGAGGAAAATTGTATTTATTCTTCATTGGAATCTATTTAATGACACTTGAGTGTCAGAGAGAACCAGTCAGAATAATTTTTATAGTTACATTCATAAAATCATAGAATGGCTTGAGTTGGAAAACATCGTAAAGATCAGGTAATTCCAACTCCCAGCTATAGGAAGGGACACCTTTCACTAGACCAGGCTGTTCAAAGCCCCATCCAGACTGGCCTTGACCACTGCCAGGAATGGAGCACCAACATTCTCTGGGAAGCCTGTTCCTGTGTCAGACTATCTTCATCTGCTTGGCAAACTCACAACCCCTTTTGGCTTCGTGAGTCATTCAAGGTTTCAGTGCACCTGAATATGTGTGGAGGTCAAAATTCAGTGCAAAATATCTGATATTATGAAACCACTTTAGTTTTCTTAGGAAAATGTGAAGTTCCTGTTGAGCTTTTCAAGAAAGAACGCAAGATGTGAAGTTCCCCCATCTTCACCTGGAACTAGATGAAATTTGAAAACATTAATTCACTTGTCGACACCATGTGTGTATAAGCACAAATAATGTTCTCCCCATTGTGTTACAGCAGGTCAGTAAAAAGAACAATTAATACAATGCTAATCCAGCACAAGGTGCTAAAAAGAAGTTCTAATGCATTGTTTAAAAAGTGATGTCTAGTTTTCAGACAAAACTACAAAAGTTACCAAAACTTACTGTGAAGATTTTAAAATATTTATGGCACAAATTACCAAACCCATACCCTTTGATCTAACTTATTCAAATTCCTTGACTAGTCAATGTGAGAAGAGCACAAAGAGCATCACAAAAGAAGCTTTATGGCATACTAAAATGTAATAAAAATGCAAAACAATGAGCAAATCAGGATTACTTTGCAGAACAGTTAGCCATTATTAATGTGAAATATGTATAAAACCAAAACAAACCTTCATTCAGCCTTCATTTGTAATTTTTTGAAGTCCATCCAGAATCTGAGCTTTTTGAAAAATTATCTTGAAACACTTAAATGTACAGTTAGAGTTTTATGCTGAAATCATGATAAAATTATTAGCTTTTCAGGTGAAAGCTTTACTTGATATGTTGGGCTGGCAGTTGTCATTTTTTTCCCCACTAGTTTTGCTTTGGTTTTGGGTTTTTCTTAATGCATTTTAGAGAAATAGCTATAAGTAAAGATAATTTTCATATAATGACTTTTGGAATGAAAAGCACAAGGGTATGAAATAAAAGCTTTTTGTGATAAAGTTAAACTAAATAATGCATCATCAAATTATGAAACAGGTTCCTATGATGTTCTTCTGTAAATGTAACTGGAAAATCCAAGCCTTCAAATTCTAATTGCAGAGGAGAAACTATTCAGCAAAAGAAAAGCTGCTACCACCTGGCTCTTTAAAATGAGCCTGTGGTCCCTATTAAATGAAAAGTGAGACGCTCAGGCTGCTGCTTTACATCTAAAAAAATCTGAAAAGAAGGGATTTAACATGTTTGTGCCACTGAAAAATTCACATGCAATGAATTGCATTACACATTGAAGCAACAGGATCAGGAAATTAAAGCATAATAGATTTCAGAGACCTCCAGGAGCACATTTCACAAGTACTCTGAAAAGTCCTCTGACCACCTGGGTAACTGGTAGTGATCTCAGGAACTGACCTTACAATTGCCACATTTGACCTCAAACTGTGTAGTGGTATGTTAGTGTAGGAGATTAAAATACATAGCTGAGAGTCAGCTTCGTTCCTTGTTTTGCCACAGAGCTGAGAGGCAGCCATGGATAAGTCACAAAAGGCAACACATAGAGAGTTATTAATTTTAAAAATTTGCCACCAAGATTATGACGCTACTCCTCACAAGTGCATATGAGGCAGTATATCACCTCCAACTACAATCCAAGATGTTCAGACTTTGTTTCTGGTTTGCTCTAATAACTCTTATTTGGAAGCCATGAGTTATGACTCTGCTTTCCTGTAATTACACTGATATGTCTTTATTAGCATTTTAGATATATGTTATTGGCAAATACAACACTGATTAAAATAATATTGGACTAAAAAGGCATTACGTTAGCATATACATAACCACACATTAGTATTCAAAGGACAGAAGTTTGCAGCACTGTTATGAGAAGTCCCCAGCACATAGTGGCATTTATTAATAGCTTATGTCAAGCAAAGAAATGGGAAAAAAGGCATAAACCTTAAGTTTATCTACTTGGAGAAGTTCCTGAACCAAAACCTGTCCATCTTCCATCTCAGAAAAAGCCCTTTAGCTTTTACTTATGTTTCACTATACATCATTTAAATATATCTATATATCAGCCAGTCATCAGGGCCTTACCAATGAGCACAGTTTTGTTGTCAATCAATTACATCACAGAAGAAGTTGACAGTTGAGTTCATGTCTTTACTGCCTGACATCAAAAATGTGTAATACAAAAGAAGAATCATTCACCAAAAGACATGGTTAGCAGTTCTGCACAGGGAGTAAGAAGGGAAGAAGTAAGAAGACTTTGATAAGCCAGTGCAAGAAGCAGAGACCATTCTAAATGTGCACAGTCCCATAGTTTTTCTTCTCTCTACGTGCCAATCAGTGTGAGATCTTTGTGCTTACAAAACGAGACACACATTTAGTCTTGTTTAAGCATGGCTGTCTAAATGGTATGCCAAATAACTCCTAAATTCTGTCAAATAAGCCAGCTCTCACAATGTACAGATTACGTCAGCTTTCTACTGGATTTGGAAGAGAGCAGATGGTGTCAGTCTGGTGGGATACAGGAGCAGCACAGGCAAGGCTGATCAGTCCTAAAGCCTCCAGGCTCACCTGCCAATGATTTCTAAATGCACTTGAACCTGAAGAGGGGCACTGTGCCACAGGACCGTAGTGGCCTTCATCTACTGCTAGGATCTGCAAGGGCAGATTTACATTTTCACGCAACTACAGCTTTAGCTAAAAATCTCTTCTGCCTTCATTCTGAAGTGATGTATCGATAAGAAAAATGGCTTTTAGAGAGAAGATTCCAGAACAGCCCATCAGGGAGGATTCAGCACATGAGACAACAGAGGCTTGAATTGAAATACATAGTGTCTTATAGCTGGAGCAATAGAGTCTATTTTTCTTCCTTTCTCTTTTTTTTCCTCTACTGTGCTGAAGAACATATTTCTTCTCTGCCTTTGGCACCTTCTATAAATGTAAACCATCCTCTCTCTGTGCCTGCAATGGTACTTTATAGGAGAGAAAATGAAGAAATATGGAACTAAACTTCCACAGAAAGCTATTAAAATTTCTTTGTGCCATTTAGGCATCTCTGCCTTAATATCCTGTTTGAGGAGTACATAGACTCTATAAGGTATTGGCAGGAACATGGGAGAGGGTTGTGTCATTTTATTCTCCAGCCAGTATTTGTCCTTTCTATTTATGTTCATTTTATTAGCATCCTTCTAGCAACCCACTCTTTTAAAGAGAACACCACAGCTCTCCTGAGTCACTCAGAAGGGGTGACCTTGGCATGACTGCAAAGCAGTTAGATGACAAGTGCTTGTTCATTTCAGGGTTAACACACTCACCTCAGATAAAATTCCTGGCGACACTGCCCAGAGCTAACAAAACCTCCATTTCCTCTTGCTGGAAGGACTGGCCTTCTGAATGAGCCAGGCTGAGAAATGGAAGCTTAGGAATGGTAACAGCAATGGGGTGGAGGTAAAAGGCTGTGGAAAGGGATGGAAAAAAACTATAATAATCTTTTAAGCATGGGCCAGTGGCCAAAATTCCCAGAGATCAAAACCATCGGGGCTGAGCTTCTCTGACTCTTTTTGCCCTCACTGAAAGCTGAAATGCACTTAGCATCTGGCAAAACTAGGTCCCAAGCTTTTTTTCCCCATCATCTGGGATGTCTCTAAAGCAAATAAGCACCTTTAATCTCTTATTCTATTGCTGATTTCTGGGATGTCTGCCACAGATGTATCTCTACCAGCCGTTTTTTACTAGTGTCAGAAAGTGTATTTGTATTTAGTGGCAGGGGGAAAACAAGATTAAAAAAAATTAAAATGTATTTTAAAGTTTCAATGTCATTCCCAGGTGCAGTTAATAGATAAATTATTATCTTCCCCCCAAACAGCAAGCTCAGCAGAACTGCTGTAGTCAATTGCCTGAAGATCAGGAGACCTGATATTGCTTAATTAGCACGGATTATGTGTTACCTTGAAGTAGATAAATTTGCCTGGTTAAAATGTTAACAATCAGCTTTGTCTCCAGCCATGAGAGCACACAATTCCCAAGCCTTTCAGAAATGCTCAGTAGCACCCATTCATCCAACCATGTATCTCTTTGTCAGGCCATCTGGAGTGAAGAAAAGCCTAAAGCTGCTCAGTCCTAGCTTCCCCACAACTATTTTTAAAAACTACTCCAGAATTTGAAGACAGAGATATGATTTCTCTTCCATGTTTTTGCAGAACAATGCTCTGGAAAGGCTTCTGCTGTTGGCATTGTTCTGACAGCAAGCAGAAAGTTTCATTTCTGTCACTTTTATTTCATCCGAGGGGGTCACTTGTCTTGATCATGGTACTACTAAGTTGTCCCTGTCAGCAAGCATTTATCTTTGAGGTTACAGTTTTTTGAAATTACAGCTTTTTCTGAAGAGCAGTTTTTTGCCTTTGAACATGACATGGTAGAATCACATGATGGTTAGGAGAGAGAACAAAAATCTTTAGCTGTGTGAGTCAGCAAATGTCCTTTCATTCCAGTGACTAAACAAGGACCCTTTGAAAAGATAATCCAGAGGAGAATAAACTTCAGAAACTAAAATAGCCTACAGAAAGAGTTTTTCTTCAAAATATTAGAAACCACCTGCTGGCTTATTAACCACTCAGCATTTAGCAGCAGTCACTGGATGACAGGAGACCTGGATCCTAACAGTGCCAGGCAGAAGGAAACTCTGCAGCCTTTCTGTCTGGAGGCGAGGATGCCTGTCCCCTGTCTGAGCCTGCTGATTCTCTGCACATCACAAAGACCTTTCCATCTGAAGACTGAATGTCCTTTCACAAGCAGTAACGCATCAAGTGTAATTACACCACTTCTTTTTTTTTTATGCACAGGACTGCACAAAGATAACAGAAAGAGAGATGAATGAGGCTTGAACCCAAGAGATATTTCAGTGCCTGTGTGACATCAGAGTAGTATTCGTTAACAACCCCGAAGGAAGGATTCAGTATCTGAAAGCACAACATGATGTACTGTCTTTGAAATCCACTAGCCAGATACACACGCTGGTGAATTATGAAGTACTCAATAAGACAAAAACTTATACCACGGCGTTGTGTATTAGTGGTCCTGGGGCCACGATATATTAATGTAGGCAAACTGACAATAGCTCAAGGAAAGCTTGAGCACATGCAGCCTGAGATAAAGAAACAAATGGCACAGCTCAGCTTAATAACCACAGTGGGTGGCAGCCAGCCAGTGCAGTCCATGTGAAATCTTCAGAATAACTTCTGTCAGACTGGAATTAATATTAACTGCAGCCCAGGTGCAGGGTAACACAAATGATCTCTTCACACAGTAGTTTCACTCCATCAACATTTCTTTCAAGGTTATCAATACTACAGGCAGAGCAGCAGAATTAACCTTTTATACTGAGGCTGACCCCAAAAAGAACAAGCTACCTTTTTTAACTTGCCTTGCCCGTGTCCTTAATCCTTTATCTTGAACTGTGATCTTCCAAGATTTCACAAGCTAACTGAGGTTAGCTTGGGTCATTGGTTAGATGTGAAATCCAAGCCACTCCAGTCAGGATCCTTCCCCTGAGTTGCTATTTAAGGTGGGCCTGCAACAAAATCATTCAGTCAAGGTCTGAACTTCCAAGAGCTTGGGCATGCTATGATTGAGGGCTTTGGTGTGGACTCATTACCAGGTCAGAGTTGAAGAGTTACTAGGACATGAGGTTAAGGACAAAGTCGTACTGAAAGTTCTCATCTACTTAAATTCATTAAAACCCTCACAACTCTGTGGAAGGGCATTTTTTTCCACTAATACACAAAATATGATCATATGCAATGCTATGGAAATCACAAAAGTTCTCTAATTACTTCCCAAAGTGAATGATGACTGTTATAATCCTATTCTCTGATTTTTATACAGAGTTATCTATAAGGTAAAAATTTACCTTAAAAGTTCCTTCAAGATCATTCTGGATTAATATTTCCAAACAAATATAAATATTATTTTCAAAAATCCATGTTTCTGACCGGTCCTCACCAAAAAGGAAAAAAAAAAAAACCAAACAACCAGATTTCTTATTCAAAAACACCATTGGAATTGTATTAAAATCTTATCATTTTAAAGTGACACTGATGGTTCTAATTCTACCAAAATAATAATGTAATGAATGTCAGAAATACTATCCATGTAGTTCAAGGGTTTGAATGAAGCAATTAATGAGATTGACTGCAAATTATTTCATAGCATCAGAAGTTTAGTTATTTTTCCATAGCAGGTGAAGTAGAAATATTTATATTCTGCAATAAAACTAAAGCAAGGTTACAAATACAGAGAAAAGCCTAGGGGTTCATTATTCAGAAGCACATATGAAGAGTCTAAGCAATATATTTAGCACTTTATTTAAAAATCTGTAACTGAAACTCATTTACTGTTTAGAGAGTGTCTAAAAATTAGAAATTTTATAAAAAATTAGTCATCAAGAAACTTATTCTGCATAAGAGAATAGAAACTATTTATCTGAAATTAAGTTTTCTCATTCTTATGGACTTACTGAAACAGGTTCAGTCTGATAGTCTGAGAGAAAACCAAAGGCTGAAACAGTGTAAGATATCCTTTGTGGTATCTCTAAATACAAAAATAACAGAAGCTGAGAATTTGCTGTCCAAGACTTGTCTGCCTTTGGGATGTCAGAAAGTTCAAAGGGAAAGAAAAAGTTCCTTTTAAGCAATAGATGATTCCACTGTCTTGAAAGTCTGGATTTAGTGGTCTGGTTCAAATAAATAGGGAAGATATTTCAGATTCTTCTATGCTGTGAAAGAGCTACTCTCCCCAAAGGCTTTCATCTTGTCTGTGTTATCTCATTGAAGAAAACATACAATAACTATAAATGACTGCAAGTTATGGACTGGTCTGTTCTTTAACTGAGTATCCTACATGTGCCAAAAATTAGTTTTTGACACAAGATGCGTTCAATCAATCTGACTGGATGGTCTTCCTCAGAAACACAATTTTAAATACATGAAGGGTCCCCCAGAGAAAATAGATACATTTTTCCTTCCTGACAATCCATTGCATTTTGGGAATTAAGGCCAGAAGGCAGAAGACACCAAAACAAGGGAAGAACCACTGGTTTTCCAGTCCTGTTCCTGTTCATTTGCCCTCCGTG
This sequence comes from Anabacerthia variegaticeps, assembly GCA_035583185.1. Taxonomy (NCBI): domain Eukaryota; kingdom Metazoa; phylum Chordata; class Aves; order Passeriformes; family Furnariidae; genus Anabacerthia; species Anabacerthia variegaticeps. Next base: position 36,645,749 of record JAWWEW010000078.1, on the reverse strand, counting down.
CCATGTATAACCTGATAGCATATGAAGCATGTAAAACTGCTAGATTTTGTAATCACAGAGTGCAGGTGAAGACATATTTGTGCTTGAAACAAAAGAGAAAGTCTAGTGTCTCCACTGATTTGACATCTTTGTTGCAACTGAATCCAAGTAGCATAGCTTACAGCTGAAGCTACAATAAAGCTGAGAAAATGCCCTTGCATAGCTAGTGAAAGTGGATAACAAAGATGGATGGGCCTGATGACAGACTCCACCAAGCCTTCACTTTCCTTATTTAACAAACTACCTGCATAATCCTCTCTGAAGTGCATTTTTATTATTGACTTAAATATAATGCAGATTCCCATCCATTTGGCACGTGCCTGTGCTGTCACTGGCCTAAAACTGACATGTTTTGTTTGAATCCACTGAAGCTCCAGAGTTTAACATCTACCAAATCTTGTAGCATAAACAGAACACTGAAGTGGATTTTAAATAATTATAATAGATAAGTACTGTATTTTTAGAAATAGTTATTTCTGTCTACCACCTTATAAACACATTGCCAGTTCGCAGAATAGGGAATCCCTTATCTCACTACCATAGCATTTCTCTTCTAGTTCTACTTAATATGCAGAGAGAAGAAGGAATTGGTTAATATTACTTTCTTGACACAATACTGCATCAGAGCAGGTGCAATTGCAGAGGAGTTATGAATACAAAGTAGAAGAGCTGTAAGTTAGTAAGGATATGTTATTTAAGGCTGTCTTTTTTAATTCAACTGCTTTACTGAGAACAGGAGTGGGAAATACATTTTACTAGTCTGGTTAATATTTATATCCTACTGTACGGTCCATTGGCATGAAGGGATCTCTGTAATCAATGTACCAGATGTTATGGGAGCAGTGCTGGAAAGTAAACAAATTGACTCAAAGATCATATCATATACATACTCAGACACACAAAGCTTGAAATGGTAGAAAATTCAATATGTTTCTGTCCTAGATGAAACACTGATTATCATCCTTCCTTCATACAGCTCTGAGCCTGCTTGGAGATGGGGTTCAATTATCCTGCGACAGGAAGAAAGGCTGATGCCCTATTTTCTGCTACATTGTAGCCAGGAGAGCTGATTTAGTGAAATCAGTGCCATGTTCTTATGTAGAGAAGGCCTCTTTCTTATAGTAAGTCTTTACATTTCACAAGCTGCCATTGAAATCTTCAAAATCAGTTGTGACTAACATAATACTTGCAGCAGAAAGCCTAAAAGAGCAACTATGAGTCCTTGTCTATTTCTCTGGGGCATTAACTTGCATAACCCCGGTAGACAGATTAACTATTAGGTTTGTTAGCCACTTTGCTGAGAGAAAAGGAGGTACCTAATTTTGTGAAAAACAGTGCTTTATTTCCTTCTCACTCTTCGGGCTGGAGTTCCAAATGACAAGGTTTTACTACCTTGACTTCTCTTCAGTGCTGAGAGTACTTCAGGAGCTGTGGATTTTTTTTTCTGTTCCTCTTGATGGGTCGTTTAGGAAGTTCTATTTTCTCTTGTTCTGTACCTTAGGACTGTCCAGTGACAGGAAATGTTACAGATTTTATGTCAAGAACAGTGCAAGAGAGAAGCAAGGGACAACAGATATTAGAAAAAACTCCATAGCATTCTATTATGCCTTCAGGAAAAGAAAGGTAACAAAAGGAAAAGCCCTAACCAGGGAAGGGGATCGAAACTGTTTCTTTTCTTGATGTTATCTCTGTACTTACTGCTGCAACGGCTAAACATTTTGATCTTTTCCCAAGGGCATAGGACCATCCATTTCTTCAAGCAGCTTCCTTTTGTCTCACTTCCTAAGTCAGAAGTTCAGGGTAGCTCATTCTTCTAATTATCACCCTTCTATTCCCATCACTTTTTGCATCAAGTTCACAAACCTCATCCCCGGGGCACAAGCTACAATCTGCTAACATTCAAATTCTCATTCCCACTTTCTGGGTACTTTACATTTCTTCCACAAAATAAACAGTTCTTTACAATTTTGCCTGGTAATTGTCTTTCTTTTTTTTTTTTTTTTTTTTTTTTTTTAATGCCAATTTCTTCTTCTTTCTTTACCATCCTCAAGGCATTTTTCATTGAACCTTCTAGTAATGTATCCAGTGAGATTTTACCTGGCCCTGTTGCAGGAACTGCCACAAGTGCTGGACACACTTCAACAGGGCTGGCTAGAAGTACTCCATGGAAGTACAGATTACACACTCTATGACTCATGACAGGGTCTTAAATAGACATGCTTGTAGTTTTAATAACACAGGATTCTAGTCCTGTGCCAGAAATAGGAGGTACAGTGACTCTTAATAGTGGTCCTCGGGATGTATAACAAAGACATTGTACCCCATGGTCTCAGCTCATTCCCACTCTTTGCTGCATCATGCAGATAATGGAGTCCTCTCTGGCAGAGCAGTGAAGTGTGTGACTATCTGCCCCATCAACCAGCTCAAGCAAATGAAAATATGCACAACAGACACAGCAGGTCATTTACAAAAATCCCACAATGTTTTGATTGTATCCTGGTTATCAGGGGTAGACTGTGAAAGAGCAGCTGCGCTGCATCATCCCTCCAGTTCAGGTTGCAAAGAACTGGGGACATTCATCAAAGTAGGACCTCTGTGTGATTCTGCCTATATTTCTGGCATGGTCGGAGGCAAACCTGCAAAAAAACTGCTGGGTTTTAAGTATCACCCTCAGTTCTTTTAGGAAACTGCTGCCAAATGGGATGTGTGTTGCTCTATGACTTCCAGGGTTGATTATTTGCTGCAAGGAAATGTGCCACAATTACTGCACTTTTCATTGTAAACAAATATTTCCATTCAGGCTCCAAGTAATGCTCCATCTAATCCTATATCCACTCTCCAGCAAAAGTCATTCCTTCACTGTCTTTCTCACACAGGTGCTTGACACATTAAGTGATTGCGATGGACTCTTCACTACCGAAAATTTGTGGGGTTTAGCTGTACAAGGTTGAAGTCTGTGTCTTAGATGTTAGGGCCAGCAGATGGGCTGCAGATGGCAGATCTGTTGCCCAGAATTTAAAAGTGGCTGTAGAAGAAATTGTCATGCTAGCTTGCAGCATGGTGGGAGGTTTTCACTGTGACATATGAAGCATCATTTCACTACCTAACAAAACCTGTTGTGATGATGAAGTTTAAAGAAGCTGTATTTGAGTAAAAATTTAGTTTCAGAGTGGAAGACTCCCTCAGAATATCTTGTCACTGTGGTTTAAATAAAACAGTATGTGATCCATTATATGTAATTTATACTATATAATCAAAGACAGTATGCTTATAATGACTAGATCTCATACTTCAGGTACTGATGCTTGCTCTTCCCATAATCCAGCAAAAAAGATGGAGAGAGAGAAAGCTGAAAGACCAAGGCAAAAGCCTGGGAGGTGAGTAAAGAAAGACAGGAAGGAAAACATCATGAGTTTCTGTTTGGAAACTGCATTTCTCTAAATGGATTGCTACAAAAAACCCTAAGAGACAAACAAACAAACCACAACTCCCATAAGTCAGAACTATGATTAATAGAGAGGGGGAAAAAAAACATTGGAAAAAGAAAAAAAAAAAAAAAACACAAAACCAAATAAACAAACAAACCCCAACATACCCCACACTATTTCAACTGTATTGTGAAAGAGCTGCATCAGAAATCTGATTCACTTTCAGAAATAAAAGGAAGCTTTTTGTCAAGAGAGCACTCGTGATGCCTTCTCTAAACTATTTGTTACAAAAAAACACAGCATTTCCCCTTATATTGGGAGGGTGGAGAACTCACTTTCTCATCCACACAAATTCTTGAGGGATCTCAGCTTCAGCATGGAGAGAGGTTATTTTACTATTCTTACTTCTAGAAATTATTATTCTCTAGCACATAGCCTTGGCTTTGCCACAATTTGCTTTGTGCCATGTCAAGCTTTATCACATTAGGACTCCTTCTAGAGGAGGAGGAGGGAGGGAAGCCCACACTACCAGTGAAATCCTGATCTCTCATGTGACTGCTGAACCCCCTTCTGCACAAAAGCAATCCTGCTTTTCTGTCCCTCCATGTCATATTTTCCATTTCCAACCTGTTTCTGATCAGTAATTCCCATCCACCTGTTAGTTCTCTTTAACATAGATTTTTACATGTCATAAAAAACTCCTGGAAACAATGAAAATGATGAAAACAATGAAGCCACTCATACCAGATGTATGTGCTTCTGGGTACAGACCCACAGACAGCTGATATTTGTAGCTGTGCACATTTGAGGTACTCGGGTGGTGTAAAAATGTTACTCCCCAATGGTGCTGGAATGGTGCAACATTGCCACATAAAAAGTGTTTCTCCCTCACAGAAATTTTCCCCCATTCAGGAGGACAGTTTCACCCATTCAGGGACACTTTAATTTAATGTCACTGAATCTTCCCATCCCTGCTCTCCCTTTCTGTCACACAGTCATCAGAAACAGAATCTTAGCCAAAACATTATTTACATCACCTATATCTCTTCCTCTACAGAAGTCAAGCCATGTCATCCACTTGAGAAACAAAGAAGCAAAAAGACGCAAAATCTGTTTTATGAGATTCACAAATTCTGCCCCTTCCCGTATATTGAACAAACTCTGGGCAACACTCACAGGCAAAACACAGCAGTATAAAAAAAGCTATCAGGCATCACATTTCCAAGATCATAGAACATTTTCAAATGGCAGCATGCTAATGAATTAAGAGATAGAGCTTCACATGCCATTTGCAAATATTCTGATAGAGTATATGAGGCCTTTGGTAAAGACATGGTTGTTTGCATTTACCTTACCTTGGAAAATTCCATTTGGAAACAGCATCTGGTATCTAACCAGGTCTTGTCTCTCATCCAGTTTTTCTGCTGGACCAGGCAAGGGGTAGGGAGATTTAACTATCTGCCTGTGGTCACAGAGGCGCCCATTGCTCCCTTGGGCTAGAAGCCAGAACTCCTGCTCACCTCCAGCTTCCTCAGGACTCTGCAGAACTTGACATGCCAGACCCTCCATGCTAAAACACTTACTCATCTGGCTCACAGGCCGGATCAGATGCAACTTTTTCTTCTCTCTCGCTTTATTCTCAATCTGTGGCAGACATGAGTCTTTGTTTCAACCAGGTTATTTTAATAAAGAGAACCATGGTCTTTCCAAGGCCATATATTGAAAGCTTGGGAAAAGCCACATCAAAGCCAATTAAGGGCCAGATGTTGCTGATAAGGATTGCCAGCAAAACCAATCAGAGGTGAGAGGGCTGAACCATTTCCTAGACCCATCCTCCTGAATGTTAAAACTATAGCCTCAGGCTCCCCGTGATCTGGCAAAACAAAAGTGTGAAGGTGAGATGTCCAGGATCATTAATATACTCTGTCCAAGGCATACTTCTAGTGCGTCCAACTGTGATGTCCATACACGTGCAACACATACCCACAAGTATTTTATGTAGGCACTTTTAAAGTATTTTCCAGAACACAACCTTGAGAATGGAAAAAGAAAGCAAAGTTCTCATATCATGAAATGCAGCAATTTTACCCTCTGATATGGTCCCCCTCATCAAATTGTTAGGGAGTAACCTTATAGGGGAACACATGCACATACAGTCTTCAAGTTTAAGTGGATCATTATTTTTTAATGCAAGCTGAAGGGCTAATAACTAGGAAATTTTGACTCTTACAAAAAAGTAGCAAGTATCTGTTGCTTGGAGATTCATATTTCATCTATTTTCAGTCTCCCTTAACTATACCACAGGGGTTGTTTGGTTTGTTGGGGTTTTTTGGGTTTGTTTTTTTTTTGCATAAACACATGCATATACAGAAATCCTTCAGTAAACTGTAAAATCTCAGCATACCATTATAGAATGGTAAGCTCAAAAACGAAGTGTCAAAAAGAAAGAAACAAAATCTGTTTTTCTATGACACCTTTCATACTCCAGGTATCCTAGAGCACTTTAAAGTAAATGACTCAGAAGCTGGTAGCGCATTCATGCAGCAGTTGTTAGTTCAAATTCAGGCCTAGACGTCAGAATTTATTTTGGTAAAAAGAGGAAAGTACCAGCCAAACCCCACTCCTCTTTTCCACAGCATCCATCAGCTCTTTAAATCTCACCTCGTGTAAGTAAAAATGCTCAGCCTAGTATTGTTGACAGTTACTCCCCTCATTTTTATTCACTGAGTTTTTAATACTCTTCACGTTTTTAAACCATGTGCCCAAAAATGCTCAGAGACAATTCTATACACGCAAATATTTAAAAAGCCTGCAAACATTTTCACACCTTAATTTCCACTGTAAAACCAGAAAATTCACTCTCCTTGTCAACAGCATAATTCTCACACAGGGAACAAGATTACAAGAATCTGTCTGTCCCCATGAAACTTTCAACTCTCTGCATGTGCAGCTAGTGGAAATCCCATTTCAAATTGAAATTCACCAAACTCTGAGTCAGTCTCATGGATTTTCTCCTGCCTGCTTTATTTGCCCATTCTAAGAAATACTTACTCTAGCACTTTTGCCTGCAGGAACTATTTGCAATTCCCAGTAACTTCCACAGGAGTTGTACCTGTGTACATACAACCAGTCCTGGACTCCAGCTGTTTTGCTAAATAGTTTCATCTAACTGCACAAAATCTAGTGGTTTTATTTGTAGGTCAGAGTTCTCAGTCTGTTAAAATATCCCTTTCCAAAGAATTGTTATAGAAAAGAGAGCAGGAACAGCAAAGACTGAACCTAGATATATTTCAGAGAGTAGCAAGCTTTCGCAGGAAAAATTTCCAGAAGCTGAAGGGCAAGACAAAAGCATAGTAGAGTTTCCTCTTCCCCTCTATCCAGAACACAGAAGTCCATCTATGTCAAGGTTCATATGGCTTGTCTATTTTTCCTAATCTTTCAGAATTAATGTCCTTTATTAGACTAGTTAACACTGATTTAAAAAAAAAAAAAAAAAAAAAATGTCTCCAGAGACAAAAACACCAGGACAACTCTCAAACCACACAGTAGATGTCTACTAAAGCTCTGACATCAGATCAGTAGCAGGCAGATGGTGGTAAGCAAAAATGGTGGAGGACACACAACAGAAAAAAAGAATAAAGAAAATGAGAATCTTTTTTATCCAGTGTAACTACACTGACTTTGAACCAAAAGTTCCAAGGTAGCATCAAGGGAAACAGGAGGGAATAAACACAGGGATAGTCAGATGACATGAGCAACATCTGAGGACCAGAGAAGCAGGCTGAGTTTTTGGTTCCTCCTATCACAGTGATAAAGACCACTGGGCTGTCTAGGGAGCTGTAGAAAATATGAAAGTTTTTCAGCAAGGCCACCAACACCAGCAGAGGGGTAAGCAGAGCACTTGACCTCACCACATGCTAGGAAGATGTTACTAATTTGTTTACAAATCATGTTCTGCTGCAATTCAGAAGAGAAATAGGAGCAATCAAGAAATCAGTTAAATGAGAGCCTCTAGTATGCAGGCAGAAAAAACACGTGCTAAGGAGCTGGAAGAATGGGGGATGTACTGTCTGCCTTCTCTTTGCCACCCACCACCTGCCTTTTCCTTCTGCCGTGGGGCTGCTGTAGCCAGCACTTTGGTGACTCTTGTGTGACCTTCTGCAAAGCAGCACACTGAAGAATTCAGAATGATCAATGGGAAATTAAAAAAACCAAACCCTTACTTCCAGACTTTATTTTTATCCATGCTTGTGCCCTTCACCCAGACACTGTGAATAACAACAGCTGAAGAGTCAAGCTAAATGGCAGGTTGCTATCTGTCTGAATTGTGGCAGAACTGTTCGTCACCTTGCCAAAAGGATAAGAAAAAAGTCTTTGAATAATTCATTGAAGGGTTTGACCGACTGACCAGTGTCCCTGCTCTCTTGTCCCCTGCCCACAAGTGAGTATGGAGAGTTCTCTGTGAGATTTCTTCTCACACTCTGTCAGCAGCATGCTCTGCTTGCAAGCTGAATTAACTTGACTGTAGTAATATTGTTCTGCTGAGACAAAAACGATGATCAGCACAACAGCACTGTTAAAAATGTTATAGGCTTCATAAAAACAATCACATCAGCTATAAAACGGTAGGTGATCATGACTGCTGCACCGCTCTCAACATAACTTAGCTTGACTTGTCTGGATGGAAAAACAAATTACAGACAATTCCCTTTCCTTTTTCCCATTACTGTGCAAAGTGATACAATGCCCCCATTCCCTGCTAGACCTCTGTCACTATAAAGATAGAACAATGATTTTTGAAAGATAGAAGATGAGACTTGGGGTTGAAAACTGTATAGTGTTACAAGGTCTGTTAAAAAGCAGATCTAAGCAAATTGTTAAGGTTCATGAGAACCAACAATGGCACCCTGTATAGCTTAGCTGTAAGTAAGGAATGGATCAAGCAGCTCCATTTAAAACTCATCATCTGTGTTTCTTGTCCATATAAGGCTCCCCAAACATACGTTGTCTAAAAGGCTTATAGTGATGTATAAACATCATTTTAATTCTCTCTCATGACATGCACCTGTTTGCATTGCATAAGACAAACACAATACTGAGAAGATCAGTCACTCAAGCAAGATTCTGCTTGACTTAGGTCAGCAGTTTGAGTCACTCAGGCAAGAGAGACAGCTTTCAGTTCAGTATGATGCAGGACTCTTAAGGTCTGTTTCAGGAGAGAGGATTTGTCTGCCGCTGTGAGGGCTGAGCAAATAACTAATTTTCCAGAGGACCATCCAGCTGCAAAAAGCAACACACTTTAGCAAATCAGATTTCTTTTGTTCATGTTTTTGTTTTCCTTACTAAAAGTAAAAGCCCAGGGGAAAAATAAAAAAAACCACAACAGTATATTACATGGAACAGTCCAAGGGATTCCAAACTGAATGTTCTGATTTGGATGAATTACATAAAAGACAAAGGAAGTACACAGCAATGTTTACAAATAAAGAGCAATAAAATGCCTTTTTTTCCCACCCACACTGAGGGAGGATTTTGTTCAATTTTTTCTCCTGCCTGAAGAGATTTGAGTAGCTGTTGACACCAATGTGGATTACCTGCCAGGTTACAGTTCAGGGTGGAAAGAGATAGCAAGGAAGGGAAGTGAGCCTTGACCATCCCTTCTTATTAAGTTCTACTTCGTGTACATAATTTAATACTGATTTGAGCAGCAGTGACTATTCAGTGTCTCCAGTCTCACTCACCCTGAGCTTGGACTTCCTCCTAATTGAAGCATCTTTATAATGAAAGGGGTTTTCCCCTTAAACTGCCAGGAATATTCATACAGTTTTTCCATTTCCTACACTTGGTCTTCTGACTTTTGAGTTACTTCAAACCCTAAATATTAAAGCTTTATTGATCTAACAACAATATGAGAAGCAAATCAAATTCAGAAAAAACCAGTTAGAGATGTGACATATGAGAAAAGATAAAAATAACCAGAAATGGAAAATTTATATGTAAATATTATCTGTGGCAGAGAGATAAATATAATGTAAGTGCAAGATAGCATTCAGAATAGCTGTGTGTTTTACAGAAAGACTAGGATCTTTTTTTTCCTTAAATTCTCAACTTATAAAGTGCTATTAGTATACTGAGAGATAATCACAAAAGCCTCAGGTGGAGGGAAACAACAATTAGCAAGTTTTAGAGCTTTTTATATTCCACAGGCAGTAATTGAGGTATAGTAAAATTCACATTTCCTGAATATAAGGACTTTGAAATCCAAATCTTATCTTGTTGGGAAGTAGTGAATCATGACTTTTGAATGACAGCAAGCTGCAGTGTCTAGCTCTGATGGTTCACAAGGCAGCAAATCTCAGACCTGTCACTGATGCAGATGCAAGTATTTTCAGTTCTGGGCCCTTGGGATGGAAAACTGAACCTGCAGACATCACTACGAATGATGCTATAGAACAAACCACGTAAACTGAAATTCCACACTTATACAAGCACAAGAAACATTTCTTTGTGGTCTGGTGTTTTAACCATGATCTATTACAGTGATGTCTATTTGAGAGAGATGCATTTCTGATGGAGATGAATTAGTAAAGAGGTTTGTAAGTTTTATTAGATGGTATAGGTATCACAAAGACATATGTGACTGGCTACTGTGCTACCTGCATATGGTGATTTTTCAAACAATCAATACCTCTTTGCTTAGGGACACTTAAATCTAAAACACTTTGTAAAGTAATTACAAGAATTTAGAGAAAATGGTTTAGCACCGTTTAGCATTCACTACTGCATACCGCCTTATAGTTTACACTCTCAGTGTAAAATGTTACAATGTGATTTGAAACATCAGCCCACTTCCAAAACTGGGGTGGCTGAGTCTTCCCAAGAGGAAATGTTCTAACATGATTTGCTGTATTCTTTTACAGAATGCATCCTTTGTAATAGTGATTTCACAGTTTGCTGCCTTTGAATTGATTCTCCCTAAACTCATCCTGATTGTCTGAATGGAAAAATCTGCTACACCACACCACAGCCTTTCTGTCAGTGGCAGACAATATCCAGACAGGCTTTGCGAAAGACACAATAGGAGAGGGCAATCTCATGGGTAGGAGAGCAGACTGGAGCAATGAAAAGTGTTCAAAGCTACAAGGTCTGCTCTCATCCAGCTCACACACTCCAGACCTCTGGAGCACACAGTACTGCTACATGACTGAGCTTCAAAACCAAAAGTAACCAAAAAGCACAACTTACCTTGGAACTTGTCATTACTGTGAAGAAGGCCAATGGTATTCTGGGCTGTATTAGGCAAAGCAATGCCAACAGGTGGAGTGCAGTGATCCTTTCTCTCTGCTCAGCACTGGTGAGGCCACACCTGGAACACTGTGGCCCTGAGGAGCAGGGCTGTTGGAACAGATGACGTCCAGGGGCCCTTCCTATGCTAACCATTCAGTGATTCAGTTATTCTGTATATTGAAAGAATATTTCCCAAGAACAAATGCCCCTTCTCTTTCATATATTTTGCAAATTTCCACTTCCATTCTGCATTAGACTAAAATTATGTCACAAAAAAAAATTGGGTGATTTTGTTGGGGGGCTTTTTTCCCCTCAAAATCTAGAAGCGCATGTTTCCAGCCAATGCTGCTAATACTGTCTCTAAATGCAAAAGAGCAGAGATTTGAACTTTTGCCTCCCATCAACTTTCCTTTTAAACTAAATATATGCTTGTGAAACATTGTGGCTGAACAAGAGTTTCAAGCCTAGGACATCCATACTGACAGTGGAAGCTTTTCTTTCTAAGCCCAGTTTAGCAGTAAAACATTAGCAGATGATGTGAGTTAATATCAAATACAAGTTACAGTCCTGTCACAGTGAAATTCATCTGATTTTATTTTAAACTTTCATCACTGAGAAGGCCAAGGAGTGAGGTGCCAACCTACCCATACAGCCTGGGCAGTTTCTCCACCATGCCACAGAACACACACCCCCAATCCTCTGCTGCAAATGTGGGTCTGGAAAAGGGCTGGGTACAACTATACCTGGCACTGCTAGGGCTCGCTCACGACTTCTGCAAACTGAAGACAAGGACTTAAATCTGGGTGACAGACTTCCTACATCCTGCTGTTACAGAGAATGATAACTGAAGTCCCTGAGGTTAAGAAAGTAAGCACGTTTTTAGTTGACCTGAAATCTGTGCAGTTTTAATCTAAAAATTCAGCTCTGATTAAGAATTTCCTTCTCCTCTTTCCCCCCCCCCATCTGGCTGTTTATTGCTGATCCTCCTTCCAGCTGAGAACAGTAACTGGCACATCACCACCCACAGAGACTCCTTAATGATCCAGGGGAAAGTTAATCACACTCTACCATCACATAAATCACAGCAGTTGGTCTGTGACTTACTCAGCCCTAGTGAGGGCCACATCTTGAGCTCCCAAACGAACCTTTTGAGGTGTTTTTTTTCTTTTTCCTTTTTTTGGCAATAGGAGTGTTTTCATTCTTTCATTTCACCTATTGAGGCAGTCTGAGGCATCATAATGGCCCATAAAACTACCATCTGGGATATAAAATGTCAGGTTTCTGCACAGGAATAAGATCTGCTGCCTTGTCTAGCTTCCTCTGCTATGATGTGCTCTGCTTAGCCCAGGGCATTTCAGAGGGAGATTGCATATGTAGACAGACAGCACCTTAGAGGGTTAAAGCCTCTGCAGCTTTCTCTCTGCCAATATTTAATTTATTTCTTGGAAAAATTCCTATTCAACACACACACAAGGACATGCAAATACGCACACAAAATTCCTACTCATAACCACTCTGTTTATATATCTATGTTGTGGTATGGTAATATACAATAAATATAAAAGGAAAACAGAAACTCCACTAGCACAAGTTAAGCAGAAAGGTTATTTTTCCCTTGTCCCAGAATGCTATTACTGACATTTAGCTGTGCTGAATTAGAAGAGTATAAAGATACTCAGAGGTCAATAGATCCTGCACCTCAAAAACATCCATCCTTCTGAGCACCCACAACATCCCTTAACCATACTGAGAACAGAGGATTCAGTTCCACTCACAATAAAGGAATGAACACATTACCCCAGCAAAAGGAAAACATACAATATGCAATGGCAGAAAAGACAAACTCTTCCACAGAAATCTTTTTGTGGCATCAGACACCACAAGAGGTTCATGCTATTTACCTAACAATAAGACAAATTTAACTTCACAGAGCTTGCTGTGGCTTGACCCTTCCCTTTCCTCTTAGTTTCAGTTTTAGTCAAATGGTTGAAAAGCTTAGGAGATAAATTTAACCAATTCTGATTTATCATCTCCATTGGTAGCTGTTACCCCATCTGAAAACTAAAATCCTTCTTAAAATTAGCTATCAGCTATGCAATCAATATTTAAAGTATTCCTGAAATCTTTGTTTGTCAAAACACCACAAACATGAGTCTAACAACCATGATAAAATATTTAAAATATGTACTAAAACAAACATTTGAGTAATTTTAGTCCCTGACCAGACATATCAACTTCTTTGAGGCTATAACATTGGCTTCCGTAAGATCAATCTTCCAGATTCCAGTACATTTTAGGTCTAATATTTGCAGATTTGCAAGGCTAAGTCACAATGATTCCTTCAGTAAAAGCTATTTTTTCTTTTCCTGTAAAATGAAATCCCAGTACAACTGTCTACTAGGACAGCCATCTGAAGGAAAGAAATAATACAGAAAATACATTTTTGCACTGAATATACCCACTGAGGCACCATTTAGCTTTGCTTGTGATCTTGATCTATACATAGCTTTCCTGGTTGAATGGCTGAGGCATAAAACATTAGAGTGGTGTCTCTCAAGATTAGCAAGCAGAACCTGAAATCTGTGTCTTCCCTCAGCTCCATCATAGACTGTATGACTCTGAGCTGGAAGAAATCAGAATCCAGTCTTAAATTTGTGTGAGAACATTAATTCCCAACCCAAAAGTCTGAGATCAATAGATGCAAAGCACTAAAACTTCCCCTCATTAAAAAATACTGTAATACATGAGCAGTCTGATATCAAGGCTTTAAAACAAAAAATGTTACCAATTACAGCTTTAAATGAACAAGTCTAGTTAATATGTCTCCCATTTTTTCACTTAAAAGAAAGAAGAAAATTCTAATTTGTGCCTAACGCAGACTTTCATGAATCACTGCTGAATTTTAAGACATGAGATGGGTCACTACTGCCCTTAAGTAGAATCCAGTGTCAGTAGGGCACTGAGACGGCCAATGGAGACAGAAGCAAAACACAGAGAATTAGGTGTTATATCTGGTGAAAACAGTTGGTATGCTGGGGGGGGACCAAAACAGATGGGGTTTTGGGCTCAGACTCCCATAAAGGTTAGTATAGTGTGTAAGAAATAAGTAAGTGCAGGTAAAGCTGGCAGAAAAGTAGGTGGTTCTGTAAGAACATGAAAAGCTTACAGTGTCCTGCTGCAGACTAGCACAGAGTCTGGTCCTGGCACAAGAACCTCTGAACATACTTATTTCACAACTAGGGGTCTGGCAAGAGCACCATGTCAGGTACAGCTCATGAATGGGGTCTTCTCAACAGTACAGTCAGGAACTCCTGGAATTACCCTGCTGAGATGCCACACATTTTAGTGCTTATTCTCAGTTGTCCTTGCTTAACCATGGGAACCACTGGTTTGGCTTTGCTGCATTAATTCCTTCCAAAATTGGCAAAAAATAAAAGCATCCATGTATCTTTTTGGTGCTTGATAGGGAACAGGCCACTTGTTGAGTGCAGGTGAGGCAGCTGGGTTTGCCAAAACACACCAAGCAAGAGCTGTTTTGTTTTTGTGTTTACTGCACAAAAAGTAGAAGTAGCACAGCCCAGGTTTCCAGCTCCTCATAGAATTAAAGATGAACTAAAGCTATGATTTCTTTATTTCTGTATCATGTTTTTATGTCGTTTGTTGCATGGGATGCAAGAAAGTGAAATACAAAGCACAATTCTAGCCTAAATTTAAAAAAAAAAACAAAAGCAACCAAAAACCAACCAACCAAGCAAACAAAAACAAACAAAAAAAACCACCAAAAAACCCAAAACAAAACAAAAAAAAACAAGTAGCTTTATTGTAGATTATCACCTAACACACATTCTGGATGCTAGGGCTAGAGATTCAGTATTCACATCAAAATCCTATTTTCATAATCCTGGATTTAATGTTGGCCTTAAAATCCAGTCTCCCTCTGTGAGCCAATAAAGTATACTAATCCCAAATCAGGGTGTGGTTTTGTCTTGTTTCTTTCTTTTATTGGATTGTTGCTGGGGTTTTTTTCCCAAATAGCGATGCACTCTGAATGACTTGCATTTTCATTGCCTCTGGCATACAGATACAGGTGTTCTCACTAGTTTATTCTGGAGATAATGTTTGGGAAAATCAAAGTGGTTTCCTACTTCTAATCACCCCTGCTCAGTCAGGATTGAGGGAGGTAAATCACCTTATAATAGCAAGATGACTTTGGAGCTGAAGACTGTATCCCCTTCACTGTTATTCCGCCTGCTGCCCACTTTACTGCTATCCACTGAGAACTGGTCCCCTTACACCACGCTCTTAAAAACTAAATGAGATATCAATAATAGTAACACCATGTGAACACACAATTTCTATGATTTTATGCAACTTCTAGCAATCAGTTCATTAACACTGATGACATTTGGTATTGAGATGCTCTGTTTCACCATACCCGTGAAAGGACACATCCCTTCCTTATTTTCCCTCAGTGCATGAGATAAAGATATGCTACAACATTCTGCTGCATTGTGAAACTCTGGACTGCCCAGCATTAGAGATCCTTAAAAAAAGGCTAAAGAAACATTTGCTAGGAATGATATGGAGACAGGAAAACTCAGCCTCACAGAAACATTTTGCATTTGATTTTTGCTGACCCTGGCCTCTGAAGTCAGTATCACATAAACTGTAATGTCTTCCTTCTTCAACAGTTGTAATAACAATTAGGACAAAATGTAATTTACAAGCTTGAGTAATTCACAAGTTGAAAGGAATTAGCTAATAATATATGATTAAACAATAGTAAGCAAGGTCACTGCTTGACTAAATATTCAGTAATCAGTGATCAGATTTTGTTGTTCAATCTCTTTAAAGGACCTGATAGGAGATGACCTCTTTCTTTCAGACTAAATGTCTGCTCAGGCTGAGTTATTATTGATCAAGAAGCTGACCTTACTGCCAGCACTGGCATTCCCACATTACTAATCTCTTTGCACATGGTGTGCACGTAGTTGCTGGAAAACTTCAAAGAGATTCGATCAAGTTGATGATTGCTTGGTTAATTAAGAAGGTGCCATTTTTTGGTATTCCAGACTGGTTGCTCTCTGCATTCTTAGATAAATCACTCCTAGCATTCAATTAAAAAAAGCTGGCAGAGAAAAAAGACTTCATAAAGCTTACATTCTACAGCGTAAATCTTGCCCTGTTTGCCCTGAAAAGGGGAATAAAGGGGTTTTCCCCACTCTTAAGTGGAGGAAGCATGTAACTAAAAAGAGGACATTTTGCCTCTCATTGTCCTTCTAGGTGGGCTTAAGACATAGAGAGGGAGAAGAGGCTTTGCAAAGTGTCAAACACAAGAATGACACAGAAGAGGCTTTCAGCTATTTCAGAACTCCAAATGCTTGTCTCCAGACAGTTCATATGATCAACTGATAATGGGCAAGAACTTGTCTTTACGACATAAGGTCATATATTCATCTTAAAAACACTAATTTGCCAGCAGTTACATTCCTCTTAGGCTGCATGTTGCCATAAAAGCAGTCTTCTAGAAAATGTTAGTCTTCTAGAAAATGTTGCTACAAATCTTTTTCTGAAAGTTAAAGGACCAATTCTTTCTTGGAGGAGACATCCAGCCATGCACCAGGCACACAGTTCTGAGACTCTATTATCTTCAGAAGAATCTGGTCTTGTCTTCATGTCAAATGTCACACTTTCAGGAACAAATTTTTGTCTTAGCCTGTCTTTGAGAGGTAGGAAATTCTCTTTTCAAAAACCAACAAGGTGACCAGTGAGGGTTTAAGGTATTCTTGGGAAAAAACAAAACCAACTGTTGCCATAAGGAAGGGGGAAAAAAACTTCCAAGACAACGTTGTGTGGGCAAAGTAGAGAAGAGTTCTTTTACTTATGGAATTTTGGGTACAGAATGTAAAAGAGTGTAAAAGTATAAGAAAGTACA
>JAWWEW010000078.1:36536238-36628960 GCA_035583185.1 Anabacerthia variegaticeps | reverse complement strand
CTATTATCTGACCCTTAAGACAGCTAGCACAGGGTTAGAGGTTGCTAGCTACTCTATATGTGAGAAACTACCTAGAAATATAAAAATCTTCAAATTCATGAAAACCCTAAGGCATCATAACACAAAAAAACATAGGGCCATACAAAATCTCAACTAATTCTACAGATGCAGGCAGCTGCAGGAACAAACAACTTAAATCAGCACAGAAACCTGTTTTGGCCGAGAAATTTCACAAATCGTGTACAAACTCTGCCACTGAGTTCACTCTCATTTATTTGGGGTACTTAAGAAATAATGCCAACTGTAACAACTCAGCCACAACAATATAAAATTTGCATAATAGGGTTTAGTTCCTTTATTTGTTTGGGATTTTTATACTTAGTTCATTCATGACATATGAGCATCTTTCTTGGCAATCTGCTCTCTGGACTTTTCTAGATTCAAGCTGACAGGATCTGCAGAAAGTGTTTGGTGCACAACATGGTTCCAGGCAGACAAAAATACTTCAAGTCAACATAACCAGTTAAATCAGTCTCCTCTTTGGGTTACCAGAATATTTCAGTTTCAGTGGTGCTTCCTGAAGCAATTTTGTGAAGACACAACAAGGTTGAAATGTCTTTGCTAATCTTTCTAGTCTAACTGAAAGCATAGAGTGAACATGCCATCACTCAGAAGGAGTCATTTCTGCTTTTCTTCACAGAGTTGTCCTTTCCTTTTGACATAAAAAGAAAAAAAACCCTCCTCCTGTCTGAATGGTACATATGGGGTTTGAGTGTGCTTACTTAGTTTCTTTAAGTAAGCCCAAATACCAGAGGGAAAAGTATTATTTAGAAAACTTACAATCTTGAGAAGCCAAGTACTTCAGCCCACATTCAATTTCATGCTCGGGCTCTGCTGTTTTCTGTGTATTTCAAGATCTGGTCTCTAAAAAACTTCCAAAGAGAGAACTTTACCTTCATTAAGCAGTCATAAAAACATGTGTTTCACTTTAAGACCAAAGGAACAATAACAACATGTTCAGAGCTAATTTTGCAGAACTTTAGTGACTGATACTCATGGCAAGTTTAAGACAAAAATCAGATGGATATTTGCTAATGTCTGTATAAATCTTTCAGGGTGAGTAACATGGGGATCAAAATGAAAATAGAAAAGACAGATTAGACCCTTTTTAAAAAACAGTATTTCTCAGGTTAATGAAACTGCTGGCTTCATCAACATCTAATTCTAACAGCAGCATTTAGGGAGTGTGGCAGAGCTTGCCAGGTCATGGCAACCTCTGTTCCAACAGTACTCACGTACTGTTACAATGTACTACTTGCGGAAGGTCAAAAACAAGATCAGCATCTCAGCATGAAGATGCTTCTGAATTTTTCCTTTTAGGTAGAACTTTATTAACTTCTATAGGGACTGTGACCCACCTGTTAGCTTTGCCTGCTGCAGTGCATGCTCCCACTGGGAATATGTGAAGGCATCTGCAGAGCACCTCCTCTGCACTCCTTCTGTGCAGAACTCTTAGCTGTGCCCAGCCCAACACTCATCCTGAAACAGCATTGCTTTCCTAGGTCTCTGCTGGATGTAATACAGATGATCATGCCATGGCATAGCATATTTTTTCTCTGGTCAATTCCAGACATGGTGATGATGTCATTAACTTTTTCCTCCTCATCATTTAGTTGCAATAATTCTTAAACCAAAACATGTGCCTCATTACCAATGAAGATGGAAACTGTGAAAGGAAGCTGCTGTTTTCCTGGTTGAAGCAGCGTGGTTTGCAAGTGAATATATTACATGTGATCTTTGGAAGGAAGTGATCATGAAAAATAACACAGGTATTTTAGTATAGTCCAGGGAAGATATTCATTCAAATTCTATCACCACACAATGGCTGTTTACATTTGTAAAAATATTTACTCTTGTTAAACAAAGAAAAGCAGAGTTTACAAGCATAATAAACAAAGTTGTTCTTTCAATAGACTGCTCTGAAAATCAAGACCCTAGTCCTTTAGCACTCTTTATCTAGCACTCATCTAGTTACCTAGATGATACACTTTCAGACTATCCCTAATTGCAAATGACAGTACTAATAAACATTGTTCAGCACAAGACTCTTCCTGTGCCTTAAAAGAAAAATTTTCTTTAGTCAGAATTTAGGATCTAGAGTTTGCTGTTGCATTTGCTCCCATAAAATATGTTTAAATTAATTTAAATTGAAAGAAGTTTCCAAATAAGTACCAATTGTAAATTCCTAATTAAATTTTCAAATTCATAATTTTACAAATAATGTTTAAATTTTGTCTCAGTTGTGGACAGTCACTCTACAGAAGCACTAGAATGAACAAAAGCTGGCTCCTCTTAATGCACAAGTTTGTTCTGTACTAAAAGATCCACTGCAGGTCAATTCTTAAAATTAGAGAAATTTAGGTTTCGTGAGTTTTTGTTCATAAGTTCTTTTCAAACTGTTAGGAAGATAATAACATTTTCAGGAGTAACAAGATATGTTTCATGTAATTCCAATGTTTATATTGCTTTATTTACAAAATTATGCAAATTCTAAATGAATCATTGTTTAAAAAAAAAAAATCACAAAAAATATTAAAGTTAAATATTCACATCATCCCTTTCTCTGGAAGAAAACCAGGAACACCTTCACCAAAATTTTTGATAAATGCAGATTTCTTCTTCAGTGGGGAAAAATATTTTGGCTCAAAAATAGTACCAGCACCTGCAATTCTACATTTACTACATCTATCCTCTCTCCTGACCACACAATTGAAGTGTAAAGGCTTTATCAGGTCTGTTCAGATGAAGGGGAAGATGTTACAGAGAATTGCCATTACATGGCTTCTTTCAGGTCATGTGTTTGCACTGAGGACTGGCTGCTGCCTCCTCCTCCCGATGCCACCAGACATAGCAACACAGTGCAGGAATTCTGTGGCTCACAAGGATCTCAGATCCCATGAGACCCAGCACCTTGGCTATATGTCTCTTACCATTTCCCTTCCATTTAGCACCATGGGAAGCCACAAAGGATGAGAAATGGTTTTTACTCACAGCCTAAACACAGACAGCAGGTATTCAGAGCTAGATGCACCTTAGAATAAGGTTGCCTCAAGTCTGTCTGTCTCCACCCACAAATCACTTTGTGGAGGTGAAAGCACATGCCAAGCAGCAGGAAAGTCTTATTAAAAGACTATGTTCAAATAGGAAGTAAAAAACCAAATCTTTCTGCCCCATAAAAATTAAAAAAAAAATAAAAAAATAAAAGATCCAGAGGTGAAACTGTCGGGCAATTTTCTGTTGAACGTTGAACATTAGTTTATTACCTAAGAAACAGCTCTGGCTGGTAATTGCTGCCAGATACACATCCTTTAAACAATAAAAAGCTGCTTAATAATAATAACATTGGCCTGGAGAGAAGTATTGATTTGAGCATTTGATTCCTGGGGGAGCAACCTGGGTTTAATTTGCCAGTGTTCTGGTATAGATAATTTTAATGCCTTTACTTTTAGATACCATAACATAGAACGTATAGCTTTTAAAGTTAGACTTCTGTGGGAAGCACAAGATGTCTAACAAGAAAACAACTGCACAATATTCCCTTGAATAATTTTCAACCCTGTGAAGCAGAACTCTTCCTCCAAATTCAATGTCATAGTTAGACTGCAGAGGACACTTAGTGAATTGTCTCCAAACCTAGAAGCAAAGGTCTACCCAAAGTAAGGGGTTAAATGTGAGAAGTCTGAAGAGACAGATGCTGATCTGAATAAGTCACTGAATAAATATGAGGCAAGCTGTAGCTTTCTGCTGACCTCCTAAGTGGCGGGGATAGGGAAGGAAAACAACAGGAAGAAATTCAAACAGAATTAACTCCTATAAAATAGTAAAATTATTCAGAAGGCGTGGAGGAATGCTAATGCTTCCAAATGCATTCACCTTTCAATGGTGCCCTTGCACAAGTAAGGAAAGGTCATGCACCACACAGACAAGCATCTGGAGCGTGCCTCTCTGAACAGCCCCTGACTACTTATCCCATACTAGCAGGAATCAATTCTCTTGATCTTGTTTGCTGCAAAGTGCTAGTACCAAAAGTACCAAGCGACCTAAAAGGCATGGCAGTCCCATTTCTGGTATACCCTTGGGAATGAGACAGAGTCTTGGAGAGAGACGCTCCAAAGCTACAGGAAACCCTGAAGCAAAGGGGAGAGAAGCAACCCAAATGGTAAATTAGGAAAGCTCTGTAAATCAGAGCACTGGGAAATTCATTTGCCTTTCTGTGCTAACCAAGATGAAAAACACCACAGAGGCTCAGCCCTCCTGAGCTCTGGGGAATTAGCCTGATTTCAGTAAGTTGTTCTAATCGCAGCTTTGAGATCCTCCTTGAGTCACCCGTTGCAGCTCATGTTTCTAAGCCTGGACACCATCAGGGGTTGTGTAAAGGACGTTTGCAGTCCCACACGGATCGAACAGTGGCACTTAACATGGGGAAGGTATTAGCCTGCTGAACAACAGTACAACACTTTAACAGCTTTTGTGGCAAAGGCAGCTGGTCAGGTGAAAGTATCCCATAGATGAGATCTGAATCACAGGGCCAGCTGAAACACACACACAGTGTGATCAGGCATACGTGTGTCTACAGGGACAGACAATATGTGGACATAGGGGAAAAAAAGCTAATTTATAGTCATTTCCTCTGAATGTTGTACAAAGAGCTCCACAACATCTACCAGTGAAGAAACTTGTTTTAACTGCCAGCTCAAGAGTTTCACAGATGCCTGTAAGCGCTCTAGTTAACTTACAGCCATTCCAACATTAATTCCACATGGGGGTTGAAGAAGGCCAGGCTGCTTTCACCTACCCTTTTATACTCCTTTTGTAAAATGGCCTCTTACTCAAACATACATTCACTGTGGGAGGAGAAGCAGGGAAACCACAGCTGAATGGAAGACTACCTTATTTTCTTGGAGGGCTAGAAATTCATTATGACCCACCACTAAAGGTGTTTTGCAGTCACATTAAGCTTCACTTTCTGACATCATCCAAGACCCTATCAGCATCTTAAAGGGTGCTCTGTTTTCTCTCTCCTTTCTTTTTAGCTCCACTTCTCTTTTAGTTCTGCAAGAAAGTGATGCCCCTACTGGCCTATGATAGAAGAAGAGCTTTTAGCTGTTTTCTTTAGGAATTCCAATCTCAATTCCCTTTTAAATAAGATAAACTAAGACAGAAAAGTGGTCAGGTGTTGCATAAGAAGCTGCATTTTATGACCAAGGAGTACACATAAGAAAGACTTATGTAAGGGATATGGGTCTATAAAACTAGGTTCCTCTGCCAGAATAGATTACAAGAAATAGGCATGTTCCTAGCAGAAACTGGATCGAATACACAGAGACAGAAGAGTCTGGGGTAACACTGAGGTCACAGAATCACAAAATAACAGAGTAGTGTGTGTTGGAAGGGACCTTTAAAGGTGATCTAAATCAACTCCCACTGCAGGCAGAGGCACATCTTCAGCTACATCAGATTGTGCAGAATTCTGTCCAAATTGACCTTGAATATTTCCAGGCATGGGCATCACCACTTCTCTGGGAAACCTGTTCCACTGTTTTACTGCCCTCACTGTAAAAAAACTTCTTCGTTATAGCTAATCTAAAGCAACCCTCTTTAAAAACCATTAAAACCATTGCCCCTTGTCCTATCACAGCAGGCCCTCCTAAAAAGTTTGTCCTCATCTTTCTTATAAGCTCCTTTTTGCACCTGAAATAAGGTCCCCCCAGAGCCTTCTCTTCTTGAGGCTGAACAACCCCAGCTCTCCAAGCCTTTTCTCATAGGAGAGGTGATCATGGTGGTGGCCCTTCTCTGGACTTGTTCCAACAGGTCCATGTCTTTCCTGGGCTGAGGACTCCAGAGCCGGATGCAGCACTCCAGGTGGGGTCTCACCAGAGCAGAGCAGAGGGACAGTCACCTCCCTTGACCTGCTGGCCACGCTGCTCTGGGTGCAGCCAGGGGTCCTCTATTGGCTCTCTGAGCTGTGAGCGCACACTGCCGGCTCACGGGCGGCTTTTGATCCCCCAGCACCCCCAAGCCCTTCTCAAGGCTGCTCTCCATCCCTTCACCCTGACACCGCGGGCTGCACATCCCGATCTCCCAGGCTGGAGCGGGAAGCAGGAGCTGCCCGAGCCCGCCGCTCCCGCACCGCCCCCTGCGGGCTGCGCGCCGCACTGCGCCCCGCGGGACAGGCTGCCCAGCACCCCCACAAACCAGCAAAGTTATATGTGTGTGTGTGTAGAGAGACCCTGGATGCTTCGCGCTTGTGCCAGAAACTAGTTACTGGTGCTTGCAGCATCAAACCCTAATTTTTCCTGCATTCCACTCTGGTAACAGCAGTCCCTTTCTAAAGAGTGAGATTCTTAATAAAATTAGGAGGCAGTTCATTGTGTTCCGGCTTTTTGTGAAACTTCCCCAGCGTGTGTGTGTGTGTATATATATATTTAAGTCCTTGACAAATTTGGACTCCACTGGAGCAGTAAGAAATCTAAAGTCAAATTAATCAGAATAGATTACCTAGATGAGACAGTCATTGCTGCTGAGCAAACCTTTAGGGAGAAAAGTTGTCCTTGAAAAATATTTGATGAAGCTGCTGCACTAAGAAAGGGGCTAAATCTATGAATAAAACAGCCACAGAGAGCTGCAGGGTCCCCATAGGCTCAGTTTGTTAAGCAGAGAGAGGCAAGGGAGAAAAGGGAGAAAGAAAAAGGAGTATATGGAGAATTTCATTATATACATCAACTCCAAATACCTCCAAACCCAGAGAAATCTAGAAGCCCGTCCCACCAAGTCCAAGAATCAGAAACAATGCTTTGCCCCAAGATATCCCTTGAGCTAGTCAAAGCATTTAGATCCCCTGGGTAGGTGGCAAGGAAGCAGAAGTTTCTTCCTAATCATATTCCAAAGCACTGGTTTATCTTGGGGCTCTGCCTCTATTCCACAGCCAGAAATAGCAGCAGAGGTGTTTTCCAGGCCAGGATCTAGCCTGGGGACACCCACTCCTCCCATTCTGACTGTGACTTTTGCTCAGTCAGGTCAGTGTGGGAGGACTCTTGTGCCATCCATAATTTACATCAGATTCACCTCACCTGCACTAAATGCAGCACAAGACATCATGATGCAGTTAGATTAGAGCATGGAGAATTCCCCCATCTTTCAATCTCCCCCTCTGAAGCATAGAAACAAATTTTTTCCTGGGTTTTGTGCGTGTTTTTTTCCCATTACTTTTAATATTCCTGGAATGCTCAAGTCCTGCACTTTTTCATAAAACATGCACCTGCAAATTTGACAAGCAGGAATGATTTGTCTGGACAACTTGAAATCCAGTAAACGAAGAGCAACACACTTGGGCACACAAAGATCCAGCTGGCCCAGTAACCTGTCTCCAGCTGACCAGCAGCAAAGTCAAGGGAGGAGGACAAGAACAATGCAAGTCTGTAGTGACAGCCATTCAGACTGCTCTCCCTTTTCCCTCAGTGATTTGTAGCTCAGGGACCTCATGAACCAAAGGAAACCTTTTTCTGTTGTTTTGGTCTTTTACTCCCATGTTCTTACACATTTACTTTAAGGACCCATAGGAATTTTCAGTTTATGCAACACCCTGTGGCACAGAGTTCTACTACTTTATTCTGTATTTTTCTCTGTGCCACTTACAATTTTATAGACATGTATCTTCTCCTTTATCTCCCCTTCCAGACTGAAGTCTTCTCCTTTTGTACTTTACTCATTTTCAATCATCCTGCCAAGTAACTGAAACAATCGCACACAACTCAGGGAATTAAACACACACCTCTCCTTAAAAAAAAAAAAAAAAAAAAAAAAAAAAAAAAATTTAAAGGCAGGGCTGGGAGGAAAAAAGGCTTTTTAAGATGTCTTTTTAGTGAAATGTGGTTTAAGTAAAGCAGTGATGAGTAACTATAGATTACACGCATTTTTTTCTTTGAACAAATTAGTCTCAAAAACTAATCCGCTTATTACAAAGAGTTCCCCTGGTCCTAGAAGTAAAATATAAAATACTATGAAAAAAGAAGGCACTTTATGATTGGGGGAAGGTTTGAGGTAACCTGTCATTTAAGCAGTCAGTTTCCTCTCAGGCTGTTATTACAAAATCTTGGACTTTAACAGTAACAATAATATGCTTTATCAGTGGCATTTGTCAGCCCTCCTCTCATGTAAGACAAATTATGTCCTTGGGGGAATATTATTTTTATATCATCACTATGGGTTTTAATAACTCCATAGTTCACTGCAGAAATGTTGGTCTTCATCTTTATGAGTGTCATGACAAAGGTGCCAATGATGAATAAGCCCTGACTGGGTGGCACTGAGGGTAGACAAGGATGAGAACCACCAACTCCTGCTGAAACCAGTCAGAGCCTGTCACGATGTTCTTGAGGACAGTGGGAGGAGCATCGCTTAGATATAATAAAGATGTTCAAAAAGAGCTGTACTACTGCTAGTTACACTGTGCTATAGGGTACAAGCCGCCTTCTGATTCAAGCCATATACTAACCTCTGCCTGCTCCCTAATACAAATTATATGTCCAGTAATTAGGACAATGGCAAACCCAATGGCACATTTGGCAGGCTACACTCAACTCTAAACTAATTTTTTTCCTATGACTCAGTGAGAAGAATTAAAAAAAAAACAAAAACAAAAAAAAAAAAACAGGACTCTCAGGCTCACCTTGGATTGGAAAGCACTCGGGTAAGATGAGATCACAGAAACCCTCTCTGCCATTGTATCTTTTGCTCCCTCACTGCTCTTTGACTTCCAAAGGACAGTATAGGGATGTACAGAATTTACTTTTCAGTAACTGAAGTGATTAATTTTAGTCATAAGAACAATGCACATTTTTATCTGATTAAGTCAAACCCACTTAATGGAATTTTCTCCATTTATTCTAAATCTTCAGGTAGGTAACACTATCATCTCATCCTGTGCTAATAAAGTACCTTCTTCATTGTTCTCTAAGCAAGCAAAATATATATGATTATACAAGTTTGGTGGTGGAGTTTTTTTGGAGAAGAATGCACTATTTAACCAAAAAGTTCCATACTAATATTGTCAGACTGAAGCAGGGACAAATTTGCCTGATATTCGGACCACAGGTATTATCAAATGTGGTTCACTATGAAGCATCTAACCCACACACATATACCGATTGTGGATAGTGTGAACAATGAAGCATATGGATATGTTCATCCTGAGCCAGTGAAGTGTTGTACTGTCAGAGGTATCATCCTCCAAGCAGCAGAAAAGCAAAACCCCTATTACTAGTGATCTGGAAAATTTATCACAGTTCTTTCTGTGCAGATAACGTCCTCCCAAGTCCATTCAAACCAAATTTTCTCCTGTGCAATTCAACTCTGTTTTCCCTTCATCTTCTGGCTTTCTTTAGTGAGAAACAGCCCCTTCCCAATGCTTTCCTCTATGGGCTGTGTAGCAGTGCTGGACTGTATGCTGCCCCTCAGCTATCCCCCAGGCTGCAGAACTTCAAGGGGGATTTTTAACTGTTATTTCAGTGAAGTTATTCCCACATATGGTTTAAAAAGCACTCAGATCCTAAGGGATGAAAGGTGCTATATAAATGCAAATTGTTGCTGTTGTTATGCATGAACCATAGCCAGGTTTTAAACTAGACTGACTATGAAAAATATCATTTCTTCTGACCTTTCCTGATGAGATCCACTGCGATTAGAAAATCACTAAACTGTTCGGACACAAAGACAAACTCCGGTTCAAATTCTATGGAAGGTAATAGCTATACTTAAAGTGAGCAGATGAGTCAAGGGAATAACAAAAAAAGTACTCCCTGACTTAAGGCAACACCATTAAAAAATGAACCTCCAGGCCAAAGAATTTGGGCTCTTATTTTGACCCTGTACTAGACTCCAGGACAACTGGGAGGAAATCTGTTCACTGTTCTGTGCTTCTGTTCATAACTCTCCTCCTCCCTCACCCACCATCTGTTTTGTCTATCCATATGGTACATGTCTATCTACATTGCAAATTATCTCTAGCTCACTGTTTGTATAGCGCTTACCCAAACGTCCTCCTCACATTTCCAAGTGAACAAAGCCAGCCATGTAGCTGCAACCCTGTCAGGTGTCCAGGCAAACATAAGTAAATTGGATGCAGCTAATGGGAAAACTGGGAAGTGGGATCATGGCCCTCCAGTATGATTCTTCCTCCCAAGTAAATTTTCAGATGCTTTACAGCACTACTTTGAGAAACATGAGCTAGCTTGGAGTTAATTAGCTAGGGCAGCATAAATATCATTATATTGCCTCAGGTATAACAAGATTGTGCAGAACCGGACTGGGAATCACAGCATGACTGAACTGGACTTTGAAGACACTAAGGAAAAAAAAAATCATACAGAACAAAGAAACTGAGGAAAAAGTTCAATGTCTGTTTTTCACTAATGATCTTGAAAAGGTCTCTTGAAAAGTCACTCCTAAAAGTTTACAGCCTTTAACACGTCCTCTCCACTGGATGCTTATTGCACTCCTGCTCTATTACCCAGACACACATGGAGTAGCCTCCGGATGTGTTTGCCACTGGAGGAAGCTGAATGTGGTTGTCAAGAGACACCAGGGTAGTTGCATCATACCTGTTTGCCAGCTATTGCCTGGTCTCCTACCATGATAGATCTTCCAACAGAAACCACAGATTTAATGTGACAGTTGTAAAAACCAGGGAAAAACAATGGCAATCCTAGCTGGTAAGAAAAGGAACAGAGATGTCTGATGCAGTTTTATTATTGAAAGTACTTTTTTCCTATATTAGTGCACAAGGTACTACCAGGCTTTTTAGCAGTTTAGTTTTTATTTTGAAATTAGGTAATGATTTGAACAGTTAATGCCAGGAGTGAAGAAGATAGACTTCTGCCTAATTTTTTTTTTTAGATATAGGAAGGTGCAAACCTTCTAAACAGGAGCCCTGTCAGGGCCAACTTCACCCCAATCTAATTTCATGGGGAGTTACACAAACCACTGTAGAAGTCAGCAAGACTATAGCAAAGCAGAGATTGGCTCATTTAGATCCATGCTAAGAATGGACTTCCTATTTAACCTAACAACCTATCCCACTGCATTCATTCAGCCTTTTCTGGACAACTCTTCCACAAGAAATTACGAAGTGTGAAATTAATCTTGGAAAGACTACAGAAACTTGTCATTCCATACTGGACATAAATCCCCTCTCATTCACAGATCTACTTTTGATATTGGCACAAACTGTCTCTCAGTGTCCCAGACTTGAACAAAAATCGCAAGAAGGCCAATCATATTGTGATCTTGTGATACACACAGTTTAAAATAAGGCTGAGGGTTTGCTTTGGTTTGTTTTGCTTGTTTGTTTGTTTTGAAAAAACAAAAACAAAAACAACACTTACCTCTTTGGGCAGTCTGTAAGTGCTGCCTCACATACAGTGGCAATTACTCTCTGACTAACGATAAGAATTATCTACAATCACTGGAACACTGGTAAAATAATTTTCATTGGAACCTCAGAGGCATCAAGAAAGATACTATGAAAACATGTATATCAATTTAATCAGAAACCACATTTTTTGAAAGTAACACAGAAAATATACTCATTCTGGACTCCAACCCTACAGATAGCCACCTACTCAGTCTAAAAAAAGGAAAGAAGCAGTTGGGCCCCAGAAGCTATCCGGAAAACCTAATTTTAATAAAATTAAATCCCCCTAATTTTAATAAAAAGTAACTACAGAAGGCAATTCTGGTAGAATCCAGGCTAGGATTAAAATATTGAAGTTAGCTTTAATGTTCAACTGGATAACAGTTTACAGAAGTGACCAACAACACAATTTCACACTGTTTATAAAAGACTTTATCTAAGTGACATCTAAGAAATTCCAGTGACATTTGAGATTAATTTGCAAATTGATACGCACGTAAAGAAACACAGCAACTTTACTCCAAAGTGAAACATTGCAAGATAACTCAAAATTAAATTTGCAGCTTGCTTAGCTTATCAATAAGTCTCAGGTGATCAAGAAATTCTCTCAGCCATTACAGTTTTATATATACTATCCACAGATACAGGCAAAAGACTAGGATAAACTGTTAGGACATTGTGAGAAATAATAATTTAAAAACAAAAAAAAAAGTCAATTTCTTGCCTTTGTCTTGCCTTTGTTTTCTTGCCTTTGTCAGTTTCTTGCCTTTCTTTCTATCACGAAAGAAAAATAAATCAGAACTCTACCTGAAGACATGTCCTACACTTACTGGGGAGCACCCAAGCTACTCTACTAACAGCACCTGAGAAAATATACACGATTTCTTCTCATGGTGTTTTTGTGGCGTTTTTTTTCACACATTGCCCCTGAATAGCACACACTTGAATTTCACAATATAACGAGGTGATGCACTTCAACAGAATCAATGATGTTTTGAATCTAATTCCGATGACGTTCTTGCAAAGTGTTACTACATCAACAAGTACATACCAGCATCTCTCACCAGAAAACAGCAAGTTGTGTTACTCTGTTTTAAGAAGTTGAACATACAGAGATCTTTAAAGAATCTAGCTCATGTAACCATAAAGTTCACACAGATGAGCCAGAAAAAAATTTTATTTGGGAATTTTCAAAAATAAGCATTTCCTTCATACATCACCTTACTTTTTACCTTTTCTCTTTCTCAGTGCTACTTTGGATGATTACAGATGAAATTAAAACCTCATGTCATTTAAAGAAAAAAAATATATAAATCAGAAAATTTAAGCAAAACAGAGATTTGTGAGCAGACTTGTATTTCAGATGGTCAGACCATCTGTAGGTTCCTAGTTTTCAAAGTGTGGAATAAGTATTGACTTCCTGTATGGGGCATTGCAGGTGTATTAATCACAGCTTATTGCCAGCCCAATTATGAAGACATAAGCGTAAGTTATATCACCTTCAGTGGGATATGCAGAAGCTATTATAAGAAGTTAAGCACTGAATACCTCCTGTTTCTCCTTCTGCTTCCATAAGAGTATTATTTTTCCCTAGGTTGATATTAGAAAAAAAAAAATCATTCATCTAGTCAAAATTATTTCTTTTATTCTTCCACAAAATATATGCTCTTGATTTTCTTTACTGGCATGATACAGAAGATGCTCTTGTTCAATGTATAAATATATAACTAATGTTTCCATGTGCTGACTGTAGCACGCACCAGAGCTAGAGCTTAGCAAAACTTTCCCAATGTTTATTAATTTATAACACGGTTTTGGTTTGAGAGTCCCCAGTTCTGAATTCTAAAGCCCAAAAAAAAAAAAAAGGAGAATATTTCTATACTTCTTTGTTGCTGCAACTTTCATTAAGCTAAATATTGCTATTGAGGATCATGTATAGCTCCATTGTACTGTTAGAGAGAATCCTGAAAGCCAAAAGAAGGATTTACCTCTCCAGTGCCAAGTCAACTGCATATATGTGACTAGCTACTGAAATTCAGCCAGTGTGTGGATACTGGTTAAGAATAACTCATACATCTGAGCCCTCAAGCCCCTTCCTTCTTTATTCATTCTTTTGTATCTTCCTCATCTTTCACATATAATTGCATAATTATTTTCACATCTACAGAAGAAGGTCCTCACTCTTCTATATACAGAAGCTTAACATGTGTGCCTTAAGCTAATGCCTGTCCTTTCAGCAAAGACAGACCCAGACGTAATAATGTATGATAATGGTTACTGTAGCATGTATATGACCCAAACAGAATCAGGGACACACTGTGCAAGATCCTCTCCAAACAGCAGAAGATGGCCTCAGGTTTGAACTACATTAAGGGATGACCAAACAGCATGGCTGTAGACTTCTGATCACAGAGAAATAAAAATGAGCTGCTAAAAAGTTAAGGACTGAGTCAGATGCAGAATCAAGGATAAAATCAGAGCTACAGAACCCTAATCCTAATGCTTAAGGATGACCTATTTTCCATAGTGAAGAGGCTCATGACAAATAGGATTTGTACTTCTGATATGTATAGGGTACAGCCTGTGCTGTTAGCCCTACAATGGGTTGTTAGCTTCACAACTCAGAAGGTGGGCAGGCTGGAAATATGTCATTCCTTCCTTTATGAGGAGCCTATGACTGTCTATGAAAATAGCCTTCAATCCATGCAATAAAGGTCATAGGAACATATGCTTCGAAAACATGTAATTATTTAAGAACTGAAGTGACTGAGAAATCTGTTAGCATTTTTCTTCAACTGAGCATCTCTCTTTTTCACTCATGGTTAGTGCAGTTTTTATGAGTTGATGAATCTGATTGCATAGCCCTGTTTAATTTCTTGAACTGTTCTAGCTAAAAAGCAGCTGTTTGTAAAGCCTATTTTATGACATAATGTAAATTACTTACATTTTCCTCCCCTTTCCCTAAATAACTTTTTCATTGCCACCCCCTTCACCATCCCACAATCTCTTGATGCCTTTACACAGAATGTAAATCTTGCCACCCAGAACACTGGGTCTTTTTGCTCCAGTGCTGAGCAGATTTGTCATCTTCCTGTAAAATTGTTAGCAACAGCATCCATTCACATGTTAAGAGAAAAATAACAGGTTTTTTCCTCCCTAAATATCATACTTTACAAGTTACTCCATATATCAGGTTGTGCAAATGCTATGTTAGTGCCTGTAAAAGATTTACGTGTTTGTGGCCAAAATTGTAAAAATTATGTATTTCTGCATTTTATTATTCTTGCTGCATAATCCTAGCTGAAAGATGCTGGCTATTACCATGGTCTGTAATGCTATATATGACTGATACACCCCAGCATGGTAAAGATTGATTGCAGATATTCAACTGTGTGACCTGAGGACTTGTCTTACATGTTTTATTTAGGGTATGTAACACATGGAGCCACAGCTGGGTTTGCTGAAGCACCACAATACATTATGTTGTTTGACCTATAAAAGAATCCTTGCACAGAGAAAGTGGGGAAGAGCAAAAAATATAAGTAAATTCATGCTGAATATTATAATATTCAAGAGGTAAGAAACAATAAAGAAAGGAACTGCAATAAATAATCAAGCTTCCACATCTAGTATATGAAATGGATAAGGATGTTGATGTAAGTCAGCAGCTACCAGCCCAAATGAGGGAGGTAGCAATGTCTGTATTTTCAAAACCTTCTCCTTCCCCCAAGATTTTTTTTTGTTTTTGAACCAGAAGTAAAAGGTCCTTTTATAATGCAGTTTGTGCTTCACAGCTGAGAGTTCTGCCTCCTAACCTAGATCACTGTTGGACACATCTTCCCCTAATTTGTACTTGTCCATTTTATCTTGAAGAACAATGAGCCAGCCTATGCTGTCCTAGTAATAAACTTTGGGATGGCAATTGTTAATACAGTATCATATTTTACTGATCTTGAGAATTCTGGTGTCCCATGATTTTTTTGAGATGAGATCTGTAAGTATTCCCTTTCGTCAGTTGATATCTGCTGCAGAATTACCTAAAATAGTTCCCATGCCACATTATAGCCTTATTGTTACAGATCACCTTCCCTTCCACTAAATTTTAGATACAAATCTATGTAGCCATATTATGGCACAAAGATTTTACCATATAGAAAGCATTCTAGAAATGAAGTTAATTGCATTTACTCATAAGCACCAGGGAGAAGCACGTGGCTTTCTTTTAAAACACAATTTTTATTTGCACTCAGCTAACAAGCAAAATATATCCTTCAAAAATTCAGGGTCTAGTCTTCATTTTATATAGTATTAAAATTATGCATAAATTAAAATGGTGAAAAGTGTTTTCAAGTAAAAACGAGCACAAGTCTATGTGGCATAAGGCACAGCAATCATTTTTGTTGCTGATTTGGACCTCAACAAGTATGTCCCTGAATCCATCAAAACCAGAGTTTGTAGAGGAAGTTGTGTGTCTGGGCTAGATCTCTCAGAGCAAATGAGGATAGAACTGCAGGATGCACTGAAGACAAACTGCACTGCAGAGCAAGAGCAGCCATGGAGAGCTCTTTTCCAGAATATCTAAACAAAGTTCCCTACAGACATGCACCCATGCCATAGTCTAGCTTCCCCAAAGACCGCAGTAAAACTCCATAAGAGTTGTTTAGCCAACACACATTTTCCAGATAATAAAAATCTTACTTGTGAATTACTTCAAATCCTTTCTTTTACCTGTATTTTATAACTATGACTTTAACTTATTTTTACATCATCTACTTGTTATATACCCTAAAGTCTAAGACACATTTTTTCTCCCACAGGGATAAAAGCGCACCTGACAGGACTGGGACCTTATATTGTAAGCTATGAGTATGACACTACGTAGGATCAAATGTTGTCACTTGCTGAGCATCCTTATCTCCTTACAGAGCTGAAACCAGCCCAAGGGTTTAGAGAATCCCAGCATAAGGCATGAAGCTCTGTTATGCATCCTATCCAAGTGCTGGAAGCATTCCTGCTGATGGGAGCAGTAGGGATGGGAGACAACAGTGAGAAACTAAGGCAGCTGCACAGTTCTGTTCTTTCCTATGACTCTCCACATGGCAATGAAGTGTTGGAGATCAGGAGGCAATCTGCAAGGTGACATTAGGAATGCAGGGATTGTTACTTTCAGAGCAGGAGAGTTGGGATCTCAGGTGTACACAGAACAAGAAATGTGAGTGAAGGTCCCCTTACTAATTGCCTCCTGAGAAAGACTGCTCCCGATCGTCACTGAGACAGCTTGTCAGTACAAATTCATAAAAACCTTTGTAACTATTTAGAAGGTAATATTCCCAGGTCACTTTTGTGGGGGTGAGAGGGAACAGGGAAAGGAGAACCAACCAAAACCCAAGCCAGCAGACTTGGTTTTAAGCCACAGTTTCTTTTGCTACACTTAAACCGAAAAGGTACCACTTTTGACAAGTGTCTTACTTGACATTTTATATCAATCATGTCAGTCACACTGTATTTCTTAATGCAAAGTGACATGGGCAGCACTAAGTCAGAGTCACCTGTCACACTGTTGTGCCTGCAAGAAGAATTTATATGAGCAAGAATTTGCTTAAATTCAGAGGTAGAGTGAGGGCACCTTACAATCAACTTTTCCTTTGCTTTCTGGAAAGCAGATGATACAGTGAAGCACATCTTTCTGATCCCCTGAAGTTTTATTCCCTGCCATAGGAAATGAATTATTCCCATAACTAGTAAAGGGGATACTGACTCTCCCCTCTATTTAACAGATTTACTTGTAGTGAGCCTCATAATCATTAATAATCTACTCTGTTAAGATTAAACTAAACTATGCCAGATGTTCAAACAAAATATTAAAAAGCCAACATCCAAAATGGGACTGGAACAGTACCAGTATAAATTAGCCCTCCAGTACCTAAGAGGTAGTTATAGAGAGGATGGAAGTACTCTGCCCAGAAGGAAGAAAAGTGACAGAGCAAGAAGCAACATGCAGAACCCGGGAAACTACATAAAAGTTACTTACTGTGAGAACACTTAAACATTGGAAGAGGTTCCTAGAGAAGTGATGAGATCTCCTTTGCTGGAGATATTCAAGATTTGGCTTGGCAGGGCCCTGGTTAATCCAGTCCAGTGCCCTGTTTTCAGCTGCAGTTTGTACCAGATGAACTCCAGAGGGCCTTTCCCACATAAAGTTTTCCATCATTCCAAGATTCTAAGTAATTAGTTGTAAGAAAAATTGTTTAAAAAGAAAATCACTATATGCTACTATCTTCACAATGTTTCTTTTTCAAGTACAGCACAGCAAGGTATACTAGTATATTTCAGACACCTTTAAAAACAAAAATGAAGCTTGAAAGTCAATTTTGTCAGCTGAGGTAAAAACTATCATTGACTAATGGTCTGTATGGCACCTTGCAAAACGCTGTTTAAATGTGTGTAGCTACGGGCACTGTAACTAAACATTTTGTAAATCCTCGAAAAGAGTTAGTGCACTTGGCAAGAGCACAGATGGTTTTGCACAAATATCTTGCACATTAGCCTTTATCCCTATCTACAAACAGAACCCAGTAATGAACCACAACCCAAAGGACTACTTAAAAATATAGCAGAGAAAACAGAGAGATCAAAGCTTCTGTTAAATTAATCCAACCCATCCTGATGCTTTCTGATCTGCTTACTGACACTTACCTAAAAGCTTGGTGTTTAATTGCAGAGTCATAGAACGAGACGCTTAAAAATGTTTCTTTGCAATAAAAATAAATTAATAAATAAATCAAAACCAGGAACGTCGGATGAGATGCTGGAAATAAAATGTTGCCAGATTTTCTGGAAAGGCAATTTTACATATAGAATGAGACCAGTCTACTGACAATGCTGTCAGCAAACTTGGACTGTCTTGTATAGCAGTGCAACCAGCATTTTTAGGAATTAATTTATTTCCCCAAAGCAGTTATTCAGTTGACCTGGCATTATTGATGGAAATGCTTAGGAACTGGCAAATACTTCCATTTAAGTTAAAAAATTATTTGCATAGAAAATACATCTCTCAATTTCCATCCCTTCCTCTTGCCCTTATACTTTCTGGGAGATCTTGTGACTCAATTTTCTGAATGATTATTTCTTGAGAGATGAAATGAAATTTTCTTCTTCCAGCTGCCAAAATCATAGCAGGTATCTTAATCAAGACCACCCATATCTACCACCAGCCTAATTACCAGACCATGTGAACAGTTATCCATTCTCTCTTGTTGTGTTACACTTAATATTACTTAACATCATATGCAAATGGGACAGCAATACTCCTATCTCCACTGAAAGAAGATGCTACCCATCATCCCTACCCTCTCTGATACAGTAAGTACTCAATTATTGATGTCCCAACAAAATTTAAGAATCAATCCCAACTGTCATACATAACAAGTTCTTTCTCTCTTTCGTGAATCTTTCATTTATGTTTACATGTATTTCAAAAGTAAAACCATCTAAATGCAAAGTGGAGCAGAACAGAAGATTCAGAAAAGTGGTCATAAGATAAATTTGTTCCTAAACAGACCAGTTCATGGTCTGCATATCAAATACACATCAAATGACCTGCTGCTGTTTTAACTTTTTTTCTGGTGGAAACCTGGTATTTGCTAGCTCCTAACCTGTAAGAAAAACCACAAGTAGACTATAGATAAATACATAAATTTTTTCCCTCTGGGTCAAAGTCCTACCTGGCTGTTTAGAATCTCAAGGACCTTTCTTAAGGCAACAGCAAATCAGACAACCATATCTATTTGATTTTAGGAAAACAAAACTTTTTGAGTTTGCTAAAACAGAAGGCAAAATCCAGTAAAGCCAAGGGCATTCCTGGACCAGACCCACAAGAAAGACAAAATAAGCTGAGGTATAAAGGAACAGTCTTCTTGGAGGGATCAGTAGCTTCTGTAAGGCAAAAATCAGTTGACTTCAACAGCCTTATTTCAAAAAATTTCTTATGAGATGTTTAATTTTAAAGATATTAAAGAAGTTATGATTGTAAGATCCAAGCCTGCTAAAGAAATCTAGCAGGATTTTCATAGGTTCTCCGGGACACTTTTCACACCTGTCTTCACAAACATCTATTTTTCTAACTCTCAGGAAAAAAAGAATATAGGCCTTCTGCATGTTACAACTTTTCAGGTAGGAAGTATCTTTCATTCCATTAATATTCTTTTAGGTTCCTCTTTCTCACTGTTACCCATTTCTACTCAATAGAGCTTCATTACTGAATTTTCCATATATTTTTGTGGTTATGTTATTGTTCTGAGTACAGTTCTCTGAAAAAGTAAGATTTCTGTAAGCAAACATTACTAGATCAGTTAGAATTGGGGTGGGGTGGTTCAGCCATAACTCTCAATAAATAAACAAATAGGAATGCCATTCCTTATGTTGGATTAGTCCTTGGCTGTTTCCCTGGCCAACAGTCTTTTTTTTTTAACAATTGCACTACAAAATTAACAGGTTGAATAACCATGCTGTTGAGTTAATTAACAAGTTAAATTTATTAAACATATTGTTCCAATATGTATAGAGCAATTCAAATGTTCAAGGAGGATTTAAAGGAAAGGAAATTGTAATTAGTTTCTGAAGCTACAGGAGAAAAAACTGAGCTATTTGAGTAGCAGGGTCACATTATCATTACTATAAAATGAACAGTCACATAACTTTCATAATTTAAAAAACAGCTGAGATTTAAGGACACCACAGTAAATGTCTTCAATAGTCTTGCACAGAAGACCTTATCACGATGAAGGGATTGAGTGCACCCTCAGCAAGTTTACAGATGACACCAAGCTGAGTGGTGCTGTTGACGCACTTGAAGCATGGGATGCCATCCAGAGGGACCTGGACAAAGCTCAAGAATCGGGCCCATAGGAATTTCATGTGGTTTAACAAGACCAAGTGCAAGGTGCTGCACCTGGCTCAGAACAACCCCCATACTACAGGTCAGGGAACGAACAGATTGAGAACAGCCCTGCCAAGAAGGACTTGAGGGTGCAGGCGGATAAGAAGCTGGACATGAGCTGGCAATGTGCACTTGCAGCCCAGAAAGCCAACCCCACCCTGGGCTGCATGCAGAGCAACGTGTCTGGAAGGCTGATGGAGGTGATTCGGTCCCTCTGCTCTGCTCCAGTGAGACCCCATCTGCAGTGCTGCATCCAGCTCTGGGGTCCCCAGCACAGGAAAGACATGGGTCTGTTGGAGTAAGTCCAAAGGAGGGACACCAAGTTAATTAGAGTGATGGAGCACCTCTCCTATGAAGATAGGCCGAGAGTTGGGATTGTTCAGCCTGGAAAAGAGAAGACTTTGGGGTGACCTTAATGCAGCTTTCCAGTACCTGAAGGGAGCCTACAAGAAAGATGGAGAGGGACTTTTTACAAGGACATGTAGTGACAGGGCAAGGGAGAATGGCTTCAAACTGAAAGAGAGTAGGTTTATATTCAATATTGGCAAAAAATTCTTTACTGAAAGGGTAGTGAGGAACTGGAACAGGTTGCCCAGAGAAACTGTGGACGCCTCATGCTGGGAAGTGTTTAAGGCCAGGTTGGATGGAAGTCTGAGCAATCTGGTCTAGTGAAAGGTGTGCCTGTCCACGGCAGGGTGTTTGAAACTAGATGATCTTTAAGATCCCTTCCAATCCAAACCGTTCTATGATGCTATGATAACACTCCTGACTTGTGATACACGATAGAAGCACAAACAGGTATATTTAGAGACACATAAATTTAGGATGAGAAAGAAGGCTCAAGATCATGTAAACATCAGAATTGGAATAAGGCCAAGCAGAGATTTCATAGAATGATGGCAAAGATGGCTTAGCTTTTTATTCTGTCCAGAGATCAGCTGTACTGACATGAAAACCCAAAGATAGTCCTGGGCCTGCCAACCAGCCTGTAACTTCTATTTTGATAGGGACAGATCCCAAACTGTGCAAGATTATATCGTGTCCAGATACTAGTCATACTTTTTAGACATTTCCAAAATTATTGCCTTGAAATGATAGATCAAGAAACCCATCATAGTTCTAAACCAGGCTCCTGTGACAGTATCACAGATTTCTCACCACAGAAGTACCAAACACCATGGCTTGCTTTAAACCTGCACAATACAAACACACAATGGGTCCTTCAACAGAGGTTAGTGTATGTGGTTGGCTAGTGTAATGACCTTTAAATTTTACTATGATAAAGGTAAACCAGAATACTGCCTGGGTTCTCCAAGCCTTTAAAACCCATTCTGGAATTATGGTCATATGTCACTCAACAAAAAGCATTTATCTTAATGAGTCCTAGACACCACAATTAATCAATGAATATAATAGGCTTTCTACAAGTCAATGGGGACAGACAAGCTCCTGCAAGGGGAGAAATCCACAACATCCAAAATGAACTCACAATTTGAATTACCCTTTAGTACAATCCTGTTATCATCCTTTTTCCCAGAGGAAGACAGACAGAGGAAGAGAAGTAAAGTACCTGTCCTGGCTGTCATTCTCCAGCAGCGGCACTAGCTTCTCATCCCAGTCGAGACTCATGCCTCACCAGCCTAGCAGTGCCAGACTTGCTTCAATTTATCACAGGGTCATTTAGGACTCTGCTGCATGCTCTTAGCTTCTTATCACTGTCAGAGAGATGTACAGAACGTTTTACAGCCCTGAAAGATATAAGAATGTCATTAAAATGAACATAACATTACTAGAATAGCAGAGGGGGAAAATGAGCTCTTACTGTTTAATCAGCCTACACAACAGTTTGGATTTGTTTTATTATTCTAATTTTACCACTTTAATTTTATGAACATTTACCCTTTCCCTCAGCTTGTTCAGATTCCTCAAGTCCCATTTCATAACTGTTTGCTTAATACTTGAGAAATTAAGCTGGTGAGACTGAAACAATTCACCATAGGTCTTTAAAAAAGACTACTTTTCAGTTTTACTAGTGCCTTACACATTTGATAGATCAGCTTGCTTCTGAAGCTTTCCTCAGGCCCTGAAACATTACCTCAGAGGGCAAGTGGATTTATCCAAAAGAGGTCTTACTGAACTCAAATATCAGGCTGTAGTGGTTGCAGGCTCAAGGCTGAAGGTCTTTTACAATTTCAGTGTCCTGACAGGTTGTCAAAGATCCTCTGTCACAGAGGACGAGAGTGGAACAGTTGGTCTGAAACGTATGAGAATGAAATTGTAAATTGAGGCTATGCAAACTGAAATGTTAAAGTTCAGGCATTCATCTTTAAAGTTCCCCTGACCTGATGGAGAGTTTGAGCCGGAACAAAAGGGTGGTGGAGCAGAGTGTAGAAGTTTGCAACACACAGAACACACCACTTCGTCCCAACTGACTGAAAACATATTAATATTCACGAAACAGAGGTATAAAATAACACAGATATGATATTGTGTCTTTGTGCATACCATGCTTTGATAGACTTAGCAACACAATATATAAATTAGTTGAGAACCAGAAGTTGTTCGTGATCACATATGACTCACCAGAGCTTGGCTATCTGAATGTAAAAGGAAGTCAAACAGGTTAGCTCCTACCCTACATTCTCCTAACCTGTCAGTCATATAGACAGACAGAATGCAAACCTGTTAAACAGACATGAACTGAAATTAAAAAAAGTCAATAATGACACAAGAATATTTTGAACAAAACCTCAGACTTGCATTCATTTGATTTTCTCATTTTTGTGCATTTAAAATTTATGTTTTGTTTCATGTTATGGGAAATGTAATAAAAGCAGTTAACAACATGATGTTAAGCTTCATTTGTGAACTGTTTGAGAAAAATCAGAATCTGCCCAGCCCATTAGTGAAATGAAAATTGTACAGGCAGAATTCCAGCACTTTTGAATAATTGAATCTAGATTTGTTCATTAGAGTAACCTTCAGGGAACTATAATGCAGATCCATGACATCAGCAGTTCTAATAGGAACAAAAATGTGAATTTGTTCAGAAGACCAGAGGGGCTGGAGCGCCTCTCCTATGAAGACAGGCTGAGAGAGTTGGGGCTGCTCAGCCTAGAGAAGAGAAGGCTCCAGGGACACCATAGAGCACCTTCCAGTACCTAAAATGGGCCTATAAGAAAGCTGGAGGGGGACTTTTTACAGGAACATGTAGCAACAGAACAAGAGGTGATGGCTTCAGACTGAAAGAGGGCAGGTTTAAATTAGATATTAGAAGGAAATTCTTTACTGTGGGGCTGGCCAGGCACTGGAACAAGTTGCACAGAGAAGCTGTGGATGCCTCATGCCTGGAAGTATTTAAGGCCAGACTGGATGGTTCTTTGAGTAACCTGGTCTAGTGGAAGGTGTCCCTTTCCATGGCAAGAGGGTTTGGAACTAAATGATCTTTAAGGATCCTCAAACCCAAACCACTCTATGATTCTATGGTGACAGATATTCTCAAAATTTTTGAACATTCCCTTGCATTTTGCCAACATACAAGTATATACTCTTTATATTTCCTTACACAGAAAGTCATTAACTTTATCTCATGTTGCATGTAAGTGGGAGAAAGTGAAAAATATAAATACATATAATTGGTTTTGCAGACACGAGTGCAGCAGCCACAGTGTAAGGCTCCTCTGTCATCTCCTGTTACAGGGTTCCCAAGAGGCAATAGCTGTGACAAATCTCAGTTAACCATTTATACCTACCGAGTATCAGTCACACTTTGCTGCTGATTTCTCATTTGCCTCATCTTATATTTTCTTTCTGCCCAATCCTAAGGCCTACGAGAAATCTCTGTTTTCTAGACATTTAGGCCTGCAACAGACCACTAGAAACTTGTTCTCAGCACTTATTTCTCACCTTACTTTAGCTGATTCTGAAAATTTGGCATGAAATCAGAAGGAAAAAAAGTTTCTAAGTAGAAGTATTTGGATCTCTTGCCATACTACACTTTAGCTTAATGACTATGTATCTTAATCCTCCTCTATCTTGACTCCTTCCAGACTTGGCTTCCAGGATGAAATCAGATCTCTTTGAAAGGGGTAGTAACATTTCCTTTGATGTGGGAGGAGGGTGGTGGGGGAAGAGCAAAACTGATATCACATCTCCCAAATCCTCTCTCGTTTTTCTCGTCCATCATTAGGATGGAAAGAGACATTTGAGAAATGGCTGTGGCAATACTTCCTTCAGATAGTTAAAGCAGAAATGTAAAAAGGACAAAATACCATCCTACATTTGTAAACAAGTGATGCTACATTTGCAGGTAAATTTCGTCTTTTGCTAAATTTGGAAGACCATGCACTACTCCCCAACTACAATGCTGCCTGAGTTTCTGCACTTTGAAATGATTACATAATAAAAATGACAGAGCAATCAAAATGCAAACAGTTTTACTGGTTACAGCTCCCCATTATTTATAGCTTCATGTCCCTTTTGGGAAATGCCATCCCAAAATTAAACTTAATTTTAGTCTCCAAAATTAGGCAAGTCCTATGACTCAGTGGAGGAGAGAATGTTACACATGCATGCTTCTAAATAGGGCGGGCAGTTTAGTCTATTAGAATTCATTAGAGACTGAGTCATAATAGTGAAACTGAATTTACTTGGGACAATAACCTTCAAGTGAAAATAAGTATGACAGTGAGCCAGTTCTCATTTCAATAAGAAGTCAGGCAGTTTCCAAGCTTTCTTAACTGTGGTAATCCCTTCAAGTTCCTGTCTGGCAGGATTTAGGCAGCCTCCTCTACTTTCATATATAAGAACTTTACCATATATGACACCTGCAAAAAAATGTCACATGAAACTGGCATTTGGCTGCCTGGAGTGTTTAGTCTGTATAACATCATTATCAAGACACTAAGAATTCATTTTTAGTCTAGTTAAGGGGCAAAATTAGAAAGGGACCAAATACAAAAATAACATGAATAAGTGGAAACAGCTGAAATAATT
The DNA here is from genome assembly GCA_035583185.1 of Anabacerthia variegaticeps. Classification (NCBI taxonomy): domain Eukaryota; kingdom Metazoa; phylum Chordata; class Aves; order Passeriformes; family Furnariidae; genus Anabacerthia; species Anabacerthia variegaticeps. The sequence goes on along the minus strand of JAWWEW010000078.1, from coordinate 36,603,557 downwards.
CCCTCTGCACACAGCAAATAAAGTCTAATAATAATTTATTAAAACAAAATGTTAAATGTCAGCTGAAGATCCAAGGCTAAAGTTAAATATTGAGAGTACTATTTCAAGAATGAGAAGGCTTAAGTACATCACTCTTGATCACAGACTGTTGCTGACATAAAAAATAGTGTTTAAAGAATCAAATCGTTGTCTGTCAACAGCGTCTCATTTTGGTAGGAGAGAGTTCCACCCCACTGTGTGAGGGTATATTTCAGTACTTAATTCTCCCAGGTTGAGCACAACAGAGTCAGATTCTTTCTCACCTCTGGCTTTGGAAAGTATTGAGGGAAAGGAGAATTTCTACAAAGGAGAATTTCCATTTGTTTGGGCTCTGTTGCGGGGTCATAGAAGTACTGACGCTGAGGCCAGGTTAGTTCAGTTACAGACTTTGATAGTGACTGCAGAACAGCAAGCACACACTTTTCATTCATTCCTGGTTGAGTGGTTGCGCACTGTGCAATATTCATGTACACTCAGGTGGTTCCAAATTTAATTTTGTCCCTAAAGTACATAATTAACAATTAATACTGATGCTTCACAATTCATTTAAGCATAGAGCAGTCTTCTGTTTTTCACAGTGGCAGTTGTGTTCCAACTCAATTGGGACCCTCCCTAAATCTATCCTCTAATAGCTTGCTTAATTTTATTTTTGTATTCCACAGTCCTTGATAACAGCAAGCTAATTTCTGTAACTCCATTTGATGAAAATGTGCTGATGGAACTCATATTTCACTTCATTGACTGTAATGAGCTATTTCATCAAACTGTCCATGTGACACTATTATAGAGAAAATGACAAATTTACTAATTTATTCACTAGAAATTCCATTGGAAATTTAAAAAGGAAAAGAAAAGAGCCATGAAGTGAGTTACATTAGACTTCCACCAAATGATATGTCAGGGTCTACACAAAACAAAAGCACTGACTACTACTACACTTAATGGAGTGTAAACATTAAGTACATGTTGATTAATCAGCAGCTTGGCTGAAACTCAGAAGAACAAAATCATGCAGTACAATGCAGGTTTTCCCTTGTAAATATTTTCAAGCTTTACCTTTCCATCACATGTGGTGCTGCTACCATTAGAATTCAGTTTCATTCACATACCTCCTTCCCATCTGTGAGACCTCTTACCCACGTTAGGCATATGGATTTGGAAAAATTCAGCAGCTGACAACCAAGCTGTCATAGTAAAGAAGTATATTCCTCCAAATAGGATTTTTCCAAAGACTATTTGCATTTACCTCTTTTAAAAAGGAGGTACTTGCAACTACACTGTTGTGTGGGATGAAACAGTATTTTGGAAGAACATTAGGGAGTATGTAATTAGACGATTCATCTCATACTAATATTAGGCCTGAAAATAGAGACAGTATCACATGGCCTGCCTGGCTTATTTTAATTAGATGTCCTCCACCTGCTATTACAGTTATGAGCCACGAATTTGATTGCTTTGCCACAGACCATCCTGAAAACCAGACATCAGCCTGGAGAGCATACAAATGGGAAAACTGCAAAACCAACTAGGCTAATTACTGACACTCTTCCTTGCATCCCATTTTGTACCTATACAGGGGCTTGCTTTGTCTGTACTAAAACCTGTAGCACACTCCACCTGCAGTACTAACTTTCTGCAGTTTGTGCAGAAAGGGATTTCTGTTGTGGAAAGGGATTTTGTAGATTAAAAAATAATTTTAAAACCCACACAATTTTAATTACCTCCAAGAAAGTCTAAAAGTAATAACAAGATTTAAAATAAAATAATATTTCATATTATGGTAAGATTAATTTACTGGAATTTTATGATCCACATAGCTTAGAAGAAGCCATTTTACACAGGGAAGTGTGGTAAGGGCTTTTTTTGCTTGGCTGGTTTGGGGTTTTAAATCTACTTGACTAAGATTGTCACTTTCAAAAACTGCTTTGTTTGCTAGTCAAGTCTGCTTGAGGAAGATGATGTCTGGAAGACTAAAATCCAAAACAGATGACTGCATAAAGATTCCAAATAACTATTTGCGAGACATATCTTGTATTCACTTAAGGAGGTGCCATTCACACATAAATAGAAAACTACCACAGGGAGAAGCCAAGTGGGCTTGTCTTTTTTCCTTAGAACCTGAACATTTTAAGGCAGCCCTCTCCCTACTCAAAGCTGGAGACAGCTGGCTGAAGGCAGCAAATGAGGAACAATCACCTTGCTGCTGCACGGAAATGTCTTGTTAGGGTACATTACCAGGAAAAACTGCTTGGTTCACCCGGTTTAAAGCAAACCACAGACAAAGAATCACATAATTATTGCATCATGGTTTAACTGGCAATCAGTAAACTATACATTCAGGATCAGTATCACGAATACAACGTATAAACCACAATATTAGAAGTCTGTGAAATGTTAATAAATATGTACACATTACCAGGCACACTGCAACTAACCCCAAGACTTACAGCACACCCCACATTCCCAGTTACACACACACATACACCCCACTCTCCCACAGGGCGCGAGAGTAACAAGCCTCATCATTCTCTTCTGGACGTGCAGTATCTCATAGTTGGACCTCCATATTGCTGGAAATGTGGGTTCTCTTGCTTTGTATCCATGCTACCCTCTATATGAGGCTGAGAAAGCACACCACAAGTTCACATACACAGGTCCTTACTTTTCACTCCCAGTCCCGTCAGTGCAGTGGTTGGAGCGCTCCAATGTTGACAATACTCTGCTAGGTCTAGACAGAAGTTATCATGCCAGAGGGTGACTTTTGGAAGTATCAAAATAGGTTTTGACTGCTGCTTTCTTTCCAATTCCCTCTCCCCTCTTGTCACAAATTTACATGCTTCTTTTACACTTCTTTTCAAGTTGACTCATTCATTTATTTCAAAAGTTTCATGGTTAGATGGCAGGCCATGTGGATACCCCAATAAGGTTATATCAACAGATCCAAGTGGGGAAGAAGGCAGTGAAAAAGCTCTTCTAGAGAAGAAGGATTTATCAGCCTCAGCATATTTCTACCCTCATTCATCTATATAGCATCTAGTAAGAAAGAGTTCACATTCCATCAGGACAACGTATGGAGCAAGCTCACCACCAGCGTTAGCCAACCAAGAACATGGTGGCCCACATTGCTACCAAAGTGCCTGCTGGATTGCACTTTCCCTGCTTGGACTGGGCCCCTGGGGAAGTGCCATTTAACCTATAACTCTGGCTCCAGCTTTAATTAGTCCTCAGATGATCACATATAGACATATGAATGATCAGCACCTTGTTGTGCTAAGTTATCTAGTCCTTAGGAACATAACCTCCATAGATCCTCTAGAAGTAAAAACTTTGCTTTAAAAGTAGGTAAACATGGAGGAATGAAAGCTGTTCTCTTTTTATGAGAGCAAGTTCACTGCTTTATAATTAAGATATAAAATTATCTAAGTCCTGAGTGCGTCAAGTGCCAAGAGAGTCTTCCTAAGAGATTTGTGTGTAATAGGCCAATTAGTCCCTAGATCCCTATTCTGGATTTTGAAAACAGTGACAAGATCCAAGAAAGATTGATTTTTTTATTAGTAAAACACCCCTCATACCCACCTTCATCCATGATCATCAGTAACCACTGTGCTGATAATATCTGTAAAATATCTGTCTGAGGAGAAAAGTTCTGTTTCAGCAGGCTTTTCATAAAGCATAATTAAATGAATTAAACTCTCCCTGGTAAATCTGCAGTCTCCAGAATGCCACTGCATGGTTAATTTACTCCTCTTTGTTGCAGCCGTATTGTGCACTTTTTTTGTATTACATGGACTGACGTCACAACCATCTATAAACATGAACACAGACCTGGCATAATAGGGAAAACAAGTAAACAAACAAACAACAATTACTTCTGCCAAGCAAAGGAATACCTTTAGCTCAGGTCAGATTGTCTCATATTTTTTATGCAGAGCATGAAGGTAATTAGGAGAAGCAAGTGGCTTCTGAAGTCACTTTTGTTCCCTATGCTATGGCAGGGAAGCAGAAGACAAAAAATAATGGAGACATTAAAGACATTTTGGTTCTCTTTGTCAAAGATCTACACTACTCAAACACTACTATAGGGTTTTTTCTGAGTGGAGTCAGTCTGTCGACAGTAAACACAAAGGGAATACAGCATAAAGATCATAAGCCTCCCAGTTCAACACAATCAATATTAAATATTTGATCAAGTCTATTAAAATGGAGAGCAATGCAGATCTTCAAGGAAAACAAGAGCAAAAGTAATTTAACAGAAAAGACTTGTAAAATAGTTTTCAGAACCTATTTCTGTAAGTAGAGTAGTCAAGCACCAGAGTCAACAGACTAGTCAAGTCTTTCCTCCCAGTCTCTTTACACATGTTCCAACTCATATTCAACCTTAAAGCAAAGCAGGTATCACCCATCTACATGAATACAAAAACACATATTTGTCACACTCTCGGACTACAGTTTGCCCACAGTCCCTCAAGCACCAATCAAGTACCTCATCACAATGCCTCTAAAAATTTATGTCCTGTTTCTTAAAAGCACTGAAAAGAGTGATCCCAGAATCACTTTGTGTTGCAATGAGTAAAAATTGATCAAAGAAAAGCTCACATTAAAAAAATAAATTCCCCAGCTGCCAATCAAACATCAGAAACATATGTTCTTTTGATAGGGGTAAAGGTAAGATGCTTGAAATTGAAGTGCAGTATAAAGTAGAGGCATAGAGAAATGAAGAATTATTAACAAATCTAATGACGAAAACTACATGCAGATTTTAACTTGCCAAGTTGTTGGCAGTGGAACTGAAACACCCATTCCTTGATTGAAGTGCCCTATTACCATACTGAGAAAACACAAAGCACACTTAGGAAAGAAATTACTAGCCAGAACAGAACAGTATTAAAGAATCACCAGAGTATAGTTCAACCACAGGGAAATTACCAGCATTCAATTTTATATTGGAATATCTTGTTTCACAATGATTAGAACACAATTTACACAGCACACATTATTTGAAATTACAAGTCATCATAAAACACATTCTTTCTATAAGGTCATGAATTCTAGCAACACTAAGGTCTGCCTATTTCTTAGAGTATGCAATTCAGCTGGAATTTCAACTTTAAGCTCCAGTTTCTAACATGATGCCAAAAAACTCTTGGTCAGAAACCCTGGGAATAACACATGCTTATGTACTGATTCCATTGCACTCTTGCTTTGCGTTGGCACAAACCATTTGTTGAGTGGGTCAGACAAAGTTTGCAAGCAACCAAATAGGCTATTTAGTCAGCTCAGAAGAAACGTTGTGTTGACATGGTTGTCCATGTGACAGTGTAACTTGGTTTGGTCCTGTTTACATGGACAATACCAAAACACTTGTAATGGTTCTTGGAGACCAACTACAACTTGTATGTTTTATATCTGTATGGAAAATATGAACAAATTAAGTTTTAAGAATGCTCCTAAAAATGCGAGGCTTTCTTTCAGAAGTGAGAGGGAAATATTTAGGCACTGTTTTGGGCATCTAATCTGAGTCATATTAGACACTTGAAAAACTTCTAGAGCTCAGAAAAAATAAATATTAAACAACATTTAATAAAAGCACAATTTCTTTGGCAATTTCTGTCTTGCTAATATAACCTTAACACACAGATTCCTAACTGGATTCAGGTGACACTTTGCTGGTACAGAAGGCTATTTCTTGCACTCTATCACTGTTTGGTGATGGACACTTAACAACCTGGCCTCTCTGAAGGATATTAATGAGACACTAAAATGTTTTAAGGAATGAAGTAAGTGCTGAAATTTCGTTGATATTCCTTTAAAGGTAATTAATTTAAAAGTTGCAGGTCTTCTTGATGGGCATATTAAAAGGTTTGTTATCTAGAGATTTTTCTCATTATCCACTTTCAGAGTTCATTTTCCTTTGATTCACTTATCAATTCAAGCAGGATTCACTGTTCTTAGAAAAGGAAAAAACACACCATTTCATGTACTTTGGCACACACATGGTGGATTAGGAAAGAAAAAGACAGGATACAGAAGAACAATCCATAACACAGAAGTGACAATATACTTTACCTATATTACTCATTTCTCAGTCTCCTCTAATTTGTCTATCCTGTAATGATATAGCTACGGGCTGAATCCAGAAGGCTTTGGAAGAGAGAGACACTACTCCATTCAGGGGCAAGGTGAACTGGCCCTAAGTATTCCAGGAATAATTACATTTCACTAGGCAGTGAATAGTTTCAATGAGCCTGTTCATTAATTGAAATTCAGGGAGATTTTTTTTTTTTGCAGTGCAAACCAGCGAGAGTCTTGTTTTATTTCCTGTACAAACAAGCAGAAGGTATGAAACTAAATTAACTGCTTTTCAAGAAGAAAGGAAAGAACTAAGCAAGACTGAATATCTATCAGCTAGAGAAAAGCTGTGGGGAATAGAAAGCAACGAAAACTGTCTGAATTACAACTGATTGCCTTACCTACTACTAGAAAAATATTACAAAAATTCAGGGAGGTTTTCTGAACTAGATCCTTAAAGTGTAGATACTTAGATTCACAGATAGCATCACACCATTATTTTCTTTTAGATCTAAGAAACTCCACTGCAAGGCATCTGCAGTTTTTTTTACCCCACCATCATAAGCACTCTGTCCTAAAATCTTTTTGTAACAAAAATTAGAAGCCTTTGTAAAGCCTAAGCATAGACTAAGAGCACTTCCTTGTGGACAGATTTTACTTATTTCCCCTCATATCAAGGTTATATGTCCCTTTATATCAAGAACTTACTATTCTTTTTCCTTTTTTTTCTCTCCTTTGTGGTGTATCTGGACTCAGAAGCTTTGCCTCCACCTCTTGTTTGTTTTACTAAACTAGAACACCAGGTTCTCTGAAATACAGAAATCATTACTTTGGCAAGAGCTGACCACAAACAATGTGAGTGCACCAAGGTGGTATTACAGCTGCAGCAATTAGCCCTGCTGAGAAACACCATTCATTAGCCCAGAAACTCAGTTAACACACCTGTGTCTCTCAAGACAGGCTCTGAGAACTGGCAGAGTAGGCAAACATTGAGAGCTGCAAAACAGGCATGATCATCTACTTTGTTTATGCCAGGTATCTGGAGGACAAAGCTGACTACTTTTTCTGAGGGAAAGTTTGGGATATATAAACTACTGGTTGAACTAGCAAGTCAAATTAGTGTGGCTGTTCCTCTGCCTTTCCCTCCTCTAGCTGGCATTTCTGTAGCAAAAGCAACTTACCCTTATGCTCAGCCTCCAAGTGACAAAATAAATTTAGCCTATGACAATGAGCAGCCTCAAACGAGCACTGACAGTGCCTTTGGGATCAGGACTCTGTACACTGCTGCCATGGACCATTTTGTTCTGGCTGTTTCTGGGATGTGCCAGCACATCCCTCATTTTCTTTTGCATGGTGTAATTTCCATAGAGATCTCCCAAAGCCTCATTTGGCTAACTGATGCATCAGGAAAAATATCAGATTTCTGTGAAACTGTATAAAGGACAGAATGGGAGCAGATATTAAACACAGATAAGCCAAAATACTTTTTTACTATTTGATGTACTGAAGATTGGATTGTCCACTGTTTCAAGGTAGAGTTGCATGAATGAATTCTGTTCTGAAATGAAATTTCCAGTGGTTTACTTGCTTTACTTTTACTAGCTGTAGTTTTCTACATTTTGGGACAAAAGGCAAATGGAACATGAGCAGAGGTTAGTTTTTCATTCTTGTTAATTTTTTTTTTTTTTGTAGGGATTGATGGAGGGCTTTTTTCACCAGTTATGACTTCTGCTTTGAGAAGACAGTCAAATAATGATCCCCATAACCTTGGCATAAATCTTTTTGTGTTAGGCTATGTTTTACCACTAGCATTTGGCCTTCCTATGAAATTACAGTTCATCAAGCACAAATAGTATTTGTCAGTCTATTAATTTTCCACTGGAATCCTGTATTATTGCTCACTTGAGTCTGCAGTCTAAGCTTCTTCAGGACCCAGCTGGTAGTGACCACTGCCATTAAAGGGGAATTCCAACCACTGCTCAGCCCTCCCCTTCATCAGTGGCTCCTAACTTTCTCATGCAAATTCTGTCAAGCCAAAAATGTCTGCGCCTGTTCTCAGTCCAGTGATGAATTATTTTGGAACGCATGAGTAAAATCAATTCAGTCACTTGAGTTAAGCCAGCATGAAAAATAAACTGCACTTTCGCCATATGTCCTTATTGAAATTTTCAAGCATGGAAATCTTAAAAATGGCTAATTCTCCACATGTCATTCCAGGTTGTTTTATAAATCCTCACAGAGGAAGGAAAAATTATTCATGGCTAATGAAACATGGTTCAGTAATTGTAAACTTATGAGCATTTAAAGTCACATATTTGTTTAAATTTTCCCTGAAATAAGGGATGAGTTAATGCTGCTGGAGTTTAAAGCTAATCAATTACCAGTAATGCTCCTTGGTGAAGTCTGTTTTAACATGCAATAAAAGTGTGGCTGTATCACATTTTTAACTACTTTTTCTTAAAAACAGATACAATACAGATACAATGTGCACTGACACAACATTAATGAATCAAGATCTATGATTGTAAGATGTCCCCAGATATATGTTCTTCCTCCACTATCAACTCTACGTTATTCAACACACTCAGTACTTACACTGACTGTCCTGCACTGTGTGAATCTTGATGAACTATTATTTCTATTATTTAAACTGTTACCTTGCATACAATATACAGAAAGAATAGAGTCACGAAAACAAAATTATGTTACTGATTATGTGTCAGGAATATCCCCAGTCGTAGTAGGGAGGGAGAAAGAAGGGCTGTGTAGTCAACAGGACCATATTACCTACAAGTCAGGGTACACCAAGCTTGTGAGTCACTGATTACAGACAAAAGGGGAGGAAGCTTTGAGCCTGTGGACCCCTCTCCAGTAAACTGGCATTTGCTCATACAATGCAGGAGTCAAAAATTCCTTGGGACTCCATAGAATCCTGCTTTAAGAGCTTTCAGCTTTGATGATAATTGAGGGCAAGAGAAAGTGAGATATCATGTAAGTGGATTGTTAAAGGTGTGACAGTGCCTGTCCTCTTGGATGTATTTTATTTGATGGCTGGGGAGGTAAAATCAGGAATTATGGCGGGTATAGGGTTAAAACAGTCAAAGAAGTATAAAAAAAGAAAGTAGGGTAAAAATATTGAGACGAAGCAAATGAAAAGAGCTATGGTGCAGAACATATGAGATTAAAAGACCTACAATCCTTTAAGGAAATACCACTACCTAAAATGCAAATCAGTGGAGAGTATTGAGCTAAAGACTACTTTTCTCTCTCAATTTCCTAACTGATCTCTCTGCTGAAAGCTTGATCCATCTAGAATTAAAATGAGAAAAAAAAAAAATGCATAAGAATGAAAGAAGGATCTTAGAATTTGGCCTCTAGTATTTTCACCTGGCCTATTTTTCACATCATCACTAGCAAGCTACAGCTTTATGTTAGAAAGGTAAAGCATCTGTGTAATCGTAGTCAATAGTGTTCTCACTAATGTTCTTAAAATTGTTTGAAACACTTTATTTGCTATTAGAGCAAAGTAAAAGTCTTGCAGAAGTAAATTAATTGTTGCAGTGTTTGTCCTAGTTGAAAACACCTGCAGCTACTCCTGAGACCTGATGGTCAGTGTCACTAACCTAATCTGGGAAGCAATGATATGAAAGTAATGATCTTGTCAGAGAAATAATCTTGTTTTTAAAGATGAGAACTTACAACAAAAATACAAAACAAAGAAAACACACAAAACAAAAACTCCACACTACAATATAATTCTAGCATAAGTAATAACTTCTAAATAACTATTAAGTCACTGTAGATCAGTTTCATGGTATCAGTATCTCCCATGGTGTATTATCACCTATATTTATTCCTTTATATTTCCTTTGTTTAGTAGAGTTGCATGTGTTCACTGTGCTAAATATCTGAGTGTTTCACTGCTCGATGTTCACATCCCAGGCAACACTCAGGGACCTGTCCATACAGGTCTGTTCACAGGTCTATTGGATCTGATCACAGCGCAGGCTCTCTCCCCCAGTGTCCAAATGCTTTTGAAACAACCCATGTAATGGTTGATCTCAGTTGTGAATTGAGTCTGTGTTCTGCAGAGCTAATACTTTGATGTTAGTCAATCATGAAATGTTCCTCAATGAGCAAATTCCTGCTGCCTCAGGCTACGCTTCAGAAAAGTTAAAGTCAGATCCAGTATTACATTTTTATGCATTATATATTTGTTACATTTTTACTTTTTTCATTAAAGGTTTTAATACCAACATAAACAGATAACTGAGACAATATAATTTAACCATTTCGATTTTTTTCATAGTTCTTCATAATTGTGAAGGCATCATATAACTGTTTCCTGTGAAAATCAATACCAAAAAAAATTTTTCCTCTTGTTAACAGTGCAAACAGATGCCAGTAATGGTGGATCCTTCTACCTGTAACAGAGCAGACATTACTGGACTGACAATCCATCTGCTATATGAGAAACTAGGAATAGGACACCTGATATATATCTTCCTCATGGGAAGATAGCAAGGATTCTCTGATTTGCACAGAATTTTGAACCAACGTGCGGCAGCTGCATCTTTTCAGTTTAAGAGTTTTTGTTACGGCCCTCTTCTTCTATCTGTAATTGCTTAGTGGCTAACGCGCTTAAATAGCGTGGAAGAAGCAGAACTCATTTACCCTTTACCTCAGAGGCTTAACATTTATTTTGCCAAGAAACTTAAGTAGCTATAAGTTAAGGGGGCTGGAGAAGTTCTGCACTTTCTTGATGTGGTTGTGCTACTGCATAGGCAAGAGAGCAAAGATTCCATCAGAGGCAATGTTTCAGCAAGACTGGTGCTGAGGGTTAAAGCTTCTCATTTCCCACATGGAGAATAAAGACACTTATTTAATTTTTTTTTTTTTTTTTCACCTTTACTTCCCCACTGTAACTTTTACAGGTTGGTAACCAGCAGGCTTTTAGAATGGCCAAAAGGACATACTCATCATGTGGCCACGTAGCATGCATGCCTGATAACCTGTTTTATCAAACCTCCTGGAATGTGACAGGACTGTTTCAGCTGAGATGCAATTCATTATTCTAAATCAGGATTTTAATGTGTGGAGCTATAAATATTGGGTGAATACCTAGATCTTCACACAACACAAGGATACGGTATTCTAGACATCTAGAGGTGTCTAGAGGTGTCTTGTCACAAGTGTACAGATGAAAATGAAAAACAAACATGGAGTCCTGGAGACCCTCAGTTAAACATATGCCATTGCCATCTATTATCCTTCCAGATAATTCAATCCTACAACTACAATTCAGTGCCAAATACATGAAGGAGTGCTGCCATCTTATAAAAATACGAGTATGTCCTGAGAACAGAATATATACTCTTCACACAGACACCTTACATTTAGTAAATAACTTCTGTTTAACATTAAACCTCCTTGTGTTTCTGATGCAGTTGCCTAGTTGCAAATGCAATGTCAGGTATTTTTATCTTGTGCAACACTATGCTTTCATGAGCAATTATAATCTAATTAAAGTCATTAATGTTTATGCCCTAGGGAAACATTCAGTTGTTTGTAGGCATCTGAGTTTTCCCTGTCTTCTGATCCTTGTTGCAATTTATGCTTTATTTAGCACTTCTAAATATCCACAAGTAATTTCACTTGCCACCTTAAAGCAGCGCCACCCTGTAGCCTATGGCACTGTTTTCAGTGTTTCTCTTTAGAATTAAACTGAATAAAAAAGGGTCATATATTTATTAAAGTTCCAGGATTGGAGGTACAGCTTTTGAAGCCAGATTTCATGCAGGTTTTCCCCTATAACAAAAGATATTCAAGCTTTTCATACCATAAATCATGCCTTAATCAGAGTTTAGAATTGTCTATGTCTTTCAAATGCAAGCAGATACCTAGGAGGGCCTGAAAGAATACACCAATGATTTCAGAACCTAGAGCACTACTATAATGATCTACAAAAACTATTTTGGAGCTTGGAAGAGCACTTCACAAAGCATCAGTTAGGTAAAGATTTTTAAATAGTGTTGGAAAATTTTCTGCTACTTGCCAATTATATAGAAAATATTTCCATCACTAAATTAATAATATTTCCTAAAGTGCCAAGGTTTTATTTTCAGAGTTCTGCTAGGACTTGATCCATAGATATTAAAGCCAGTCTAAAGGATCTCACTAACTTAAGTAAACTCTGGAGCAAACTTCTATGTCTCTTTTAGTGCCAGTACATTCAGGCCACAAGGCAAAAGAAGAAAGGGTGGCATCATTACCAAAGGGTGTGTCTAATAATGTCCCATGTTCCCAGGTTAGGACCTCTTCTACTTGGAATTGAGAATGTTTGGGTGCAAGGTGAAACAGCCAGCCAAAGAGCACATGATTTCATTTTCAAGCAATCCAACTCAATTACTGCAGAGGGTGTGGGAAGTGATCTGTGTGTATCATTGCTGTCAGCCCGAGGGAGGATCACTGCTGATGGCCTGTGACAAGCGAAACATTGTCAAGGCTGTGTCTACTAGTCTATCACCAAAAAATGTTCTCCATCACTGCAAAGAAAAAGGTATTTCAACTCCAGCTGTGAAAGAAGTGTTTTCTCATGTAATTCCTTATTTCAAATATTTTTCACTCCCTGTTGGTGTGAAACCAAAACTTCTTGAAGGTTGTCACAAAGAGAAACCATGCTTTCCCTGACACTACCAGATCAAGTTCAATGTATTGTGCAACCTTGTCTAAACAAGAGATGTAAATTTAAGCCTTTTTCTAATGTATCACGAACACCAGGCTGTCTTGGGGTGGATTTTATTCCTTGTCCTTCAAACTGTTGCATATATATATGCCATCTATAAACACTCAAATATTTTACTGCAGCCAGACTTGATCCCAATAGAGTTTGTGAGCTTGATTATTGTGGTTTGGGACTACATCTGCTTGTCCATCTTTATCTTTTTCCAGCAAAGTGCCAAGATAACTGTCCCAAATTAAGCTAAATATACTTCAGTTTGACTAGTCATTTTATGACAAAAATAAATTCAGTAAAATATTCCCAACTAGTAGCAGAAGTGGTCCTTTTGGAACACATTCTAAATTGCAATCAGCAAGGCCATCCTGACCTTGCCTGAAATCTGTTCAGAACAGATTCAATTAACATGACTAGAAAGCTAGAATAGAGGTGACATGGCCTATATTCTCCACAGACTGTTTTGTTTTGGCTAGTGCTCTTTAGCAGGGGTCTGATGTCCAAACAGTACAGTCCCATGGTCAGGGCAGCACTTCATTGTGTCATTAACAGGAAGTCAGTGGGACTTAAGGACATATTGTTATATACAAGTTGTCCTAAATATGGATTATTGATCATTGGGAATTATTCTTAATACACGTAGAATTAAGAAATGCAAGCAGATGTTGTGTGGGGCTTTAGTCTCAATAGTGTAAATATAACTTTACTTACAATGTTTTTAAAGCTGACTTAGGAATATGTACAGAAATAATCTTCTTTCTACAAACTGTTCCATTTACCATCCTAAGAAAAAACGTAAAAACTAAAATATATTTCTCTATTTTCAAACTAGAAACACATCAAGCAGTTATGAACAGCTGAGTTGCTTGTATTACTCAGCAGAAGTACTCATCAACATTTAAGCAGGTAAACCACATATATTTTAGGATTCTTCAGCATACCCTGTTTAGTGTGCATGTCAGGACACCATAATTTTAAACATTATGCTGAGAAAGTTTAATTACCTGCTCTTTCCATCACATATCTCCAGCCCACACTTTACTGTCCAAGCTATTAACTGAAAATTTGGAATACAACTACAGATTAAAATGGATTTATTTGATTAATGTGTGTATACGAGTGTGGGTTCTCTTGTGATCTATTCAAGTGTTGAGTTTAATTGAGCTACAGCTGGTGCTGACTGTGTTTTCAGAGAGTAGGGATTTACTGACTGATTGACTGTCTCTCCCTTTTAACCTGGCTGAAGATCCATTCAGTAACAAGGGAAATTTCCTGATGATACAAAACCACAGGGAAAATAGTCAAAAAGAGAAGAGCATTAAACCAAATAAAATAAGAGCACATAAAATCAAGTAGCTTATATAAAAAGAATGAAACTAGGCATACCAGTTAGAAAATGCATTAAATCAGGGACTTTGTAAATCTCCAATTCAACCAGGGAGGGAGGAAGAGGGGGAAAACAAAAAAAAACCAATCAAAAAGATGAAACAAACAAACAAACAAAACAAACAAAAAAAAAAAAAGGAAAGAAAAATTACAAATAAGAGCTACTATTCCAATGACAATGCAAATCTCCTTTGGAGAGGCAGAATAAATTAAATTAATGAACTTTTAAAACCCTTCAGCTGAGAACCTCTCTCCCTTGTTGGCACAGCTAGATACAGCTGTTCAAATGGTATCAGATGAAAAGCAGAAAATCAGAAAAAGAAAGAAACTAAAGATATCGTCTTCCCTGCTCAAGCAAGTCTAACATCCTGTGTGACCTGACATAAATACTGCTTATCCTAAGGAAAAAGGGTGAAACCAAATACACACCACCAGAGTGCCATCAAAAGTATAAACAAATAATAAAGCTATACAGTTAGAAACAAAACAAAACAAAATTCCCCCAAACCTCCACAGCCTTCATTATCTGGAAAAACACTGCAAAACTTAATACTTGTCATCATTTTGCCTGAATGGACGTCGTGGACAATGATCCAGAAAAAGGCAACTGCAAGGGCTCTTCACAACTATTCTGGATTTGCAAAACCAATACTCCACATTCATCCAGCCCCTATCCAGCATAAAAAAAGCACATCCTGCCCTTCTGTTGGTGGGAAAGTCACTTTTGTATTTCAGGTATTTTTTTGTATTTGACCTTTGCTCTTTTTCACCAGTAATTTCATTGCTGTCTTTCCATAAACTGTGATCTGTTCTTTACATGCAGGTTTAATAAACTCTTTTATTTCTTTTTCTTTTTTTCTCGGGCAGGGGAGAAATATCGTAATTTTTAATTCTCCATAAGAGATGTCTTGTTGCTGCCCACAGTTATAGATTAAGATGTTCTAGATGTTAAGATGTTCTGCAGTTTGTTTTCATGATGAATGTTTTCAGTGACTGGGAAAGAATGGGTTCTACAAAATAACTGAGGAAATGTAATTATTTAGAAAATCTTAGTAGTTCTGAATAATGTCACCAATATGATTTTTATGTAAAGTCTAGGAAGCTGCAACATCAGATTTGCACATACTTTCTCACTCTTTCATACTAAGATAGGAAAAGTTATAAGGAGACTCTGAGCCAGCTTTGCCAGTACCTCGAAGGCTTGACAATCTCATCATCTGACTCAGTGGGTCATAGAAGCAGATGTACTTTTAAACACACACAGGAGAGCTGTAAGTGAAGACATAGAATGCATGGGACCATGATGCCATTATGTCGCTGGGAATTTTGTCTTTTAACTTGTTTTTTAAAGCACAGGCCCCTCTACATGGCTAATCTTAATCTCCACTCCCACAGCATTGTGGCTTCTCTCCTATTCCATAACCCCGGTTTCCAGATATATCTGTCAACAGATGGCTGATTAGGACAACCAACTTCTTTTGGATTGTGGGTCATAAACCAGGAAAGAGGTACGTGCTCAATATATCATGAAATAAAATACGAAGCTGGAGCTCAAATGACAGAGTAAATGAGATCTGACAAGACTAAAGAATATACTGAAAGTTTAAGACTCTATTCACATGCTAGTCAGAACAACTCCTCAAAAGTGTCTATCCTTATCCATCTGTCTCAGAGGAATTCAGTGCACACAAACACTAAAAAATGAGACCAAAAAAAAAGAAAAAAAAAAAGACAACCACAAAAATGTCAGAATATGCACACACTCCCAGTAGTAACCTCTGATTGCTGAGTATCATGATGGCAGAGAAAGCCGTAAATTCCCCAAGCTCTTTGTTACAGTGTGCACAGTACATACAACACAGAATAGGAACGAGTTGTAGCTTCTGCTGTTGACACCTCTTTACACAGTGTCCCATGTATATGGATAGAAGAGAAACATTGTGAGGAAAGGTTGCTGAGAGTTCTCTATACCTAGAAGAGTATAGAGAAGGTGTTTACAATTTGGTATCATCTCCTTTTTTTTCCTCTAAGTATGATCTATTCTCTACAACAGAAATAAATTAGGTGCCCTTCTGGATTTCATTTAAAGAATATTTAAGATAGACATGAGAATGGCTTAAATTTAAAAAATTAGCAGGAGAATAATAAAAAAATGTATAAACTGCTAATAAGCTTAGCATTAACAATTTTAATTTTTAAAAATTGTACAAAGGTTGACAGCTATTCATCTTCTCAGTTTGCATATATATTAGCAAATATGCTTACACCATATTCCCATTTTATTCCAGCAAAAGGAGATAGCTTTTTCTTCAGCCAGCAAGTCCTTTACTTCTCCTGTGCTAGAGTAATTAAAAGCAAAGATATAAAACTTCTAATTCCTCCAAGGGTTTATTGAAATCCCACGATTTTTTTATTATCTTTCTTCAAAGTACTATTTATAAATCCTGCCTTTGAAAGCTTTTCTGCAAGCTATTTGTAAAGCACATGCATTTGCAGAGTAATCTGGCTCCCCCAAGTGACAACTGCTGTGATTGCTAGCCTACACCTGGACCTAAGATAACACAAATGGGTACTAAATAATAAACTCATTTGGTAACATTGGGATTTTGTTGGATAGCTTTGAACTTCAGTAATTTATACATTTCAAATAGATTGTCTTGAAGTGCAGATGGCAAGTGAAAGCATTAAAGCAAGGCAAGGAACTTACTTGCCCCACTGGATGATGAGGAAATTTTGTCTTACAGAAATACCCATTCTATTAGTAACTTCAACAATAACACCTATGAGAATAATTGTAGTAAGGTAGGAAGGAGGTAGGAGAGCAAATTATTTTCCCCAAATTCATTTCTCAACTTCCAGGTGCTGTACAGATAAATAACTAGAGAAAGTCTGCTGGAATATGAGAAACATGTATGAAGGATCTTGCTACGCTGTCTTTAATACAAGGTCTAAAAGAACATGCTTTGGAAGGTCCAAAACAAAGTGGGTGAAAATCACGGGTATAAGGAATGTTATTCTAAAATGTATTCTGCAATACTACTCTTGAACGACAGCATATTCCAAAAGGAAAGATTTTTAAAGCACTCCAGACTGAGTAGACTGAAGGCCAGGGAGATACCATGGAAAGCCAGACAGTGAAACTGATGTTGGGTTAGATGCTGCCTGCATTGCCTCTGAGAACCCACTCAAAGACCTTGACCTTAGCTTTTGCAAGCTCACAGGGGCATGTAAAAGTAGATCTGCTGAAATTTGAAACTACCATGATGCAGTTGATATGTTTAAAATATCATTATTAGTCAATTGTAACTTTTACCATAAACAGCAGAATTTCCTTTATCATCATTGTTACTTGCAGTTTTGTTATTTTTGGAGAGGAAGACTATGGAAAGGCTGAGCAAGTTGTCTTCTGTTACCTCAGAGTTCTACTTTGATTAATTATTAGCAGAGTAACCAATAAAATGGCTCAGTAGCTACTGGAAAGAATCATAAACCCATGCACACAGATATGCACATGCACACATACAGGGCATACACACTACTAGTTTAATATCTTTGGCATTACAGTTCTCTATGCCATTGTCCCTCGTTGTTCAATAACTCAGTTTTTTGGGTTTTTTTAATTTGTGTGTTCTCGGTTATATGTTCTGTTCCTTTGAAAAGACTGGATGAGGAGAAATCCTGCTCCAGACAATGGGAGATAACTCAGTATGCCCAAGCGAAAGTCAGAGGGGACCACAAGAAGGAGTAGACAGGACATTCACAACAAAGAACAGCCTGCTCCAGAAAGACTGGAAAGAACTTCCCAAACAGGACTACACAGAAATTGTGGGCACTCAGCAGCTGAAATCCACAGGCTTTGTGCGAAGGGATAGTGGACAAGAAAACAGTGCACAGACCTTATTTCTACTCTGTCACCTCGAGTTGCCTTCAGTTTTATTTATACAAAAAAATCAGAAATGCAACCTTTTATTTAAAATGAAGTCTGGCTCCTTTTTAGTTTAACATTTTTTGGATCTTTTGGGGGAGCTCATTATAAGATGAAAGCCTGAGGCATTTCCACATCAAAGCTGTACTCCACTCTGCATCTTGTAACAGGAGGGAACAGACAACCTTGCAGACCAATGGAAGCTGCTAGTGTCCTAGATCCTGGTGCTATTCCGAGAAAGGGCAGGGGGTTGTGAATGAAATAACAAGGAAATCACCTTTGGATCTGAACTGATTCCTTTTGAAGAGGGTCATTCTTAAAAGCCAGATTTTTGCTTAGATTCTTTTTTAATCTGACATAAAGTGGGGGGGGGGGGGGGAATTACACACTCCTCGCTAAAGATCAGAAGAAAATAAAAATCTTGGGTTTTTTTTCTAGATTTTTACCAGGATTCTGTCCTTGGCATTCCAGGACTTTATTCCTTTGGAGTTACAGACTTGGTATCACTTATGGACTTAAGTATCAATTAGAGGGAAAAGCAATCTGTGGATCCTGAACAATTAGTGTTATTGTCTCTAACAAATGTTAGCAACACCAAATTCCACTGGCCCATAAGAAGACACCCACTCTAAGGTTAAAATTATATTTATTCCAAACTGTAAACTGACTGTCCAGCAAATAGCAGCTTAATCAGGAAACAGAGAGGAATAGGTAAGTAGAATACAGCACAAATTATAAGAAGAAAGTGCAGATCCAGGGGAAGTCTGTGCTGAAGGCCCCACTGAAGGGAAGAAATACTCAGTTGAAATGTCTGGCAATTTTGCATTTAAATTGTCCCAAATTGTCCAAGAGTATGTGTATGTGTGTGTGTCTTTTTATCTCCTTTGCTAACTGGGGCAGCAGCCAGCATACCTGATGGAGACATGACAGTATCAGTAGGAATGAAACTTGGAAAAGCAGAAATAAGTAGTTTTATCTAAACATACAAACCAGGAATCAAGAGAGACTCTCCTGTAGCAGTCTGCATCTGCTTTTTCCAAGACAAAAATGGTAGGAGAGATGTGTGGGAAGGTGACTGCATGTTGAGTGGGCTCAGTGTCTGCAGTTTCATTTTCCTCATATCATATGCACAGAAAACTGTCATTTGAGCAACTCTGTTTAGATATGTGCTTATTTTTTGGCAAACAATTAGTTCAATCTAATTTATCTTGTGAAACTTCTAGAAAAGTGCTTCATACTAAACCATTTTGAAAGTTTTCTTTTAGGTGTCCTTCCAGTTTCATTTGTTTTTCAATTTCAGAAATTTCAGAAATTGCTGGCTTAACTACAGTGAAAAATTTTCTGGGAACATATTGATTACATTAATATTTGTAAATAATAGTCTTTTTTCAGTAATATGCAAGCATTTTACAATTATTTTATAATGACAAATGGTATGTTCTATTTCTATTGATTCCAAAAGTTAAGGTTGAAGGAAAGTTGGTCACAGTATCTCATTTTTCAAATACCCTTATTTTTAAATATTTGTAACACAAAATAAACTAAAAGAACGACGAAACACCCATTGAAACACAGACTTTCGTAGTATACTGGTTTTGTGCCTCCTCTTTCTTAATACAATCTCTAGTTCTTACTGTACCTATTGTATCTGCATATGAATATAAAATACCAATATTGGTATTGTTTTATTCTGATTTCTCCAATAAAAATGAGAGAAAATATTCCAAAAGGACAGAAAACCAGATGAAATCAGGGGAACAAAAAGCTGTAACAACAGACACTATAATACAGTTGCAAAGCAGCATAATAGAATGATAAAAGGTACCAAGATACAGAGAAGCACAAGTTGAGAAAAGTGAAAGAACAACAAAGCTTGGAGAATTCTTCCACTGTTTGCTTTTGTCAGTCAAAAAATCTTGTCATGTTTGAAGTTCACATCTGTTGCAGTTCAGTTGTCTTTCCATATACCTTTACCACTGTCAAGCCACTTACAGCCTTCACTGGTGACAGATGTGCTTCAACTGTTCAAATAAACATCAGGATGTTAGTGGCATGCTAAGCTACAAAAACAAAACAACCTCAAACTGTATAAGCCATTTTAACTTTAAATGTTATAATGTGGGTTTGGCCATACAGTTATTATTTCTGTTGATCCTCATGAGTGCTAGTCATTCCAGCTCTTCATTTCTTAAAAAGAAAAAGCAGCCTTAGTGTGAGTAGATACATTATCAACAGAAGTACCAAATGACTATTCAAGTATATTGCTTTCCACTCTTTCTTTGCCTCTCTCTTCTGTTTGGTATTAACCACAGCATTTTCCACAAAGTCTTTAAGTGATAAAAAAAATCCTGTTTATATTAATATGGGCATCACACCCAGAGCAGAAACAAATAGACCACTACAGGGTAATGATGTTTGCTTCTTTGTGTATCCTTGGTTATAAATTATACCCTATCTTCCCCACATTGGTCTCTGTGGTGGACCGAAGTCATTAAAGAGTATTTGCGCAGGACCTCCTGTGACAGAAAAAAGTGTCAATCTGTATCTATGTCTTCTACCTATGAGCAATTATTAGCTCTTTGAAAGTAATTCATCCATGACTCAAACCTCTGAGAGCTGACTGCAGCAATACAACCACAGCAGGAAGGAAAATCACTTTTCCACACTTCATAAAAATCCTCCTTAGCTAAATATTCTGATCTAGAGGCAGAGATGGCTGTCAAGATATTTTTCTCCCTGCCCAGTGCCTGTGTGCTCTAGTTAATGTGCATGCCAAATGCTGCTATTAATTTCTTCAGCCTTCTGTCTTTCAACACATTTTACCAGTGGCCTTATGAGTCAGTAAGGATTGTACAGTACCTACGGCTATAAGGCCTAAAATAAATACTTGTATTTGATCTGTATATATAGAATAGGTGTGTTTAAAGAGAAAGGTTTGCCTACATAAACCAAGACCCTCTCCATTAGCATCACAGTACCATAAAGAGAAGGTATATAAGAGCGGGAAGCTGGTGGCACTTGGATCCAGGTTTTCTGCACTTATTATCTGTGCTGGTTTAAAGGTAAACCAGAAGGAGAAATGAACCCAACTCAAGAAAGATTACAAGTCAGAGTTACAATTTACTAAAAAGATTACAATAAATGCAATGATACAGAGAAAAACTGGGTTTAACCTAAAAAAAAGACATATAACCAAGTACCCTGGGACAAGAACAGAGTGATGTACATCAGCTCCTAGTCTGAGTGCCATGTGGGCCCCTTGAGTGCCAAGGAAAAGGAAAAGAAACCTGTTGGTCAGGATGATGGTCACAGTTCTGTCAAAGTAATGATCGCAGTCTTGTCAAGAGTAGCAGTCACACTCCTGTTGAGGTTCTCATCCTCCTCTGGATCCAACAAGTGGTACCAGAAGTCCCAAAACTCAAAGATTACATACACTCAGGTTCAGTAGGAATGCCCAATATCTTCCCCTGGGAGGGGAGTTCAACAATGGGTAATTTTACTCTGTGAGTCATGGGATATTTTTGGAATCTTTGATGGTCTAGGTTGCTGCAGCCGCCTATTGTGCCAGTCCCTAATGGCTAATGCCTAATGGCAGACATGACCCCTCAGGGTGGGTGCGAAGGCTCTAATGCCTACCCAGAGGGGAGTTATCACAACTGAGTGTGATAACTTCACTGGTGTGAAGACAGAAACACTCCCCTGTTTCACAGGGTTCTTTAACAACCACCTTGTAGCCTGAGGTGTCAGGTATGCCCTGGGCAGCTGCTGCAAATGATCAACTATTAAGAGTCCATTAGAAATGGCACAGAAGGTGTAGAATATACAGTTTTGGTTATATCCACATAGTGATGAACTGGTCCCAGCCCCTGTAACTAGGACATTATTATATGAACAACATTCACCTTGCAGATTATGACAGGTGTATTAGCATTAAAAAAAACTCCTACACTAAAATATAGAAAATATTGAAATTGTAATTAGAAAGAGGTTATGGATAACTTAGAGAATATAATACTAATAACATGTTCCAAAATAGAAGTGGTCTGAACTTTGGCAGCTCATCACTCTAACAAGAGAAATCTTTCTGAAATGTGAAAGAAATAGCACATATGGACATAAATAAAAATAATGATACCCAAACAATGCTCACGTTTCTTTTTAACCTTGCTGAAGGACAAGTATCAATTGTCTGGTTGTCAAAATCTTTCCAGCTCATTATTTCTACAGGATTTTCAGCCAAACTTGGTCAAGTTAATACAAGACTTTTTTGCTTAGATAAGTCTGTGCCAGACTTCTTCAAAAAAATGTTTGCTGCTTTTCTGTTTTCAGAGAAGAAGCAGGTGCATTAGCATCTTGCAATCCCCACAGCTCTCATCATGTACCAAATATTCTTAGACTCCTGACATGACATTTCCAAGATGATGATAGCTACAAACATCCTACTCAAAACTGATTAGAACTGAACAGTTTGAAGGCAATTCACAAATAAGCCATCCGATGGTCAAGGAGAAAAGCACTGCAAGGCAGTGTCAGCGTGCAAGTCACAAGAAATGAGAACAGAGCTGACTCAGCAAGCCAAACCCCAAAGGTAATGGAAAGCAAGACAGTCCCGTGTGCCACTAATCAGTCTTTCTTTCTCTAGCTAAAGGAAGAAAATACTGGCAATGCATAAGAGCCACTTCTAAAGGATGTCCACTAACAGAGAACACTTTGTGTATTCATTAATTTGGTATTACACATAATAGTATATTGTATGCTCTGCATTACTTACATTGTAGTTTCCACCTCTGTATCTTTTTTTGGCAGAGGTAGTAAAGTATGAGCCATATCTACTACCCTAACTGAGCTATTCTGATGGCTAACAGACAGTATAAATATCTTCACTGTGGTTGCCTGATGTGGGGCTGGATATGGAGCAGCTGCAAAGATGAGTGGGGTATTTAAGTTGGGTATCCGGAGGTTATCCAGCTGCCTGTATCAACAAAAGCTTGCCATTGGTCACAATACTATGGCTGCTCTTTTGTCCCCTATTGGTGATCACCAAAAATGAGTGAAAAACAGAGCAAGTCTAAACAGCTGTTCTCATAGAGTCATACGCTTTATACTGCCATTGAAGCCAGTAGAAGTTTTAAAACTATTTTCCAACAAGGACTGGATTATCAATACCTCTCATAAGCAACCACTAAAAAAGTTAAAATTCAACTTATTTGAAGACTTTTATGTTGGTAGCAATACAAGTAACTAACTGGCATGGCACAGGATATTTAATAGCTGAATGCTTGTTTAGTTGGGAAAAACAACAACTTTCTAACTTTGAGCCCTTGACATAGACCACTAACAGAATGCATTGGACATCAGCATGTAATACCATACTCAGATGTGAACGCTGATGGGAACTATCTGGAATGCTCCCAGAATCACAGCTCTGATTCCTGCAATTTGCTGTAATTATATGAAGCAACTCTTCCCTTGTAATGCAAGTCAGTAAATCTAAGATGAGAGCAAATCTTTTCATACTCCAGTCACAGCAGCAGCAGCTGTTTTGCCATGTGAGTACACTTGCTAGAAATAAACTAATAATCCAGAGCAACTCTGGCATCAATGATAGCATAAATCTTTATACAGGAAAATGTGAAATTGCTTACAGCAAAAGTCAGTCAAGCTAGAAAAATTCACTACTTGGAATCCTACACTATAAATAAATAAAATGATACACAGGATGTAACCCACAAATAATCTAAGAGAAACACAACTGTCTTGAGATGAGAAAAATGCAGAAATGAACACATCTTCATAACAGCAAAAATGTGATTATCAGGATATAGATGCTCAATGTTAAAAACACAAAGATAATCTGCAGAAAAATCCCAAAGTGTTTCTGAAAGAGATTTAACAAAATTGACGGAAACAATAGAAAGAAAAAAGGTGAAGAAAGGATTTTAAATTTCGATATAGGTATATTCAGGACAACGAAAAAAAGCAATTACAAGTAGGACTGAGATATTGATAAGGAAATCATTTTGTTTTAATCAAAACATAGCTCATTTAATCACAATCAGTGTGTCTGTGTCAAGCTAATGAATGACTAATGAATAAAAGGCCTTACCAGCATTGCTGGAAACTACCAATTGCTACTTGGTCAAATGCAAAACACCGGCTAGCTTTAAGTGAGACAAAGTTTGTAGGGAAAGAATAGCTGGTGATTAGCTGGGGTGGGGAGGAAGTCCGAAACAACAACCCCCCAAGCCCTCAGAAAAGGATTTTCACAAGATTTTCTCAAATGTTTAGAGGGAGCTGTTTGCAAGGCTCCAGGTGATGCAGTTAGCTGCTGCTGAGTGGAGTGTACCTAAATTATTGCCTTTAAAACAGCAAGAGGCCTGTAGGAAGCGGATGTGAATAGTAGAATACCAGGAAAAAAAACTATTTCTAGAAGGTATGGGGTTTTGGGTGTTTTGTAATTCCCCCCGCCCCCGTGGGCTTTTTGTGTTTGGTTTTGGGATAGTTGTTTTGGGGGCTGGAAGGATGAGTTGGTAGGTGTTTGCACAACTAAGCAAGGAGACGGAAAGAAGCAAAAACATGCAATGAGAAACCAAAATTGTGCATTTCGCTGGTTTTGTGTGACACTACCAAATAAGAGCGTTCAATGAGTTTAAATGGTTTATTACTTTTTACACTGCATCCTATAAGAAAATATGATTTTTTTTTTACATGATCTCCTGTGTCAAAAGAGGACTGTCAGACTGCATCAGAAACTGTGCTTGCAGGGTAACTTATTTGCTAACAGCAACACAACCCCAATTTTAACAATGGAGTAGGACAGTAAGCTGAGCTATTTATTTTTGCTACTGTAAAAACTACACAGAGAGGCCAGCTATTCTGAGAAACCAAAGTTGCTCTTCACAGGCTGCAGTTTCTGTCAAGGTCCCTGAGAATCTCTCAAGTTTGCAATCAGCCCGCCACATCCCTTCCCGAGCTCCGGCTGCCCCGCTCTCCCCGGCCCGGCCCGGCCCGGTCCCCACACCCGCGGCATTCCGGACCGGGCCTTGTCCCGCCCGAGCCGCTCCAAAGCGAGTTTAACGCCGGGGCTTTCGCGAAACTGTCGTTTCAAGCTGCAACGGCGGCAGCCAGGAGGACTCCGCCAAGAGCGAGAAAGGCTGACCCTGTCCCCACCCCTCCAACACGCACAAAATAAAACACGCGGCATCAGCGATTGTTGCCCCTTTTATTTTCCTGGTGGCTCCTCCTATGGGGGTGGGTGGGGGAGTGGGCGGGGCCGGGCGCGCGCAGCCCGCGCGCGGCACTCGCGCAGTGACGCAGCGGCCGGGCTGGCCAATGGGCGGCGGCGGCGGCGCGGTTTGAAGGGCGCGCGGGCGGCGCGCGGAGCCTTGTCTGAGCCGGCCCTGCGGCCCGCGGGCCCCGGCAGGGCCGGGCGGGCACACACAGGGACAGCCGGGCACAGACACAGGGATCCCGCCGGCGTTAGCACGGACAGCAGGGCACACACAGAGACCCCCCCCGGCGTTAGCACGGACAGCCGGGCACACACAGAGACCCCCCCCGGCGTTAGCACGGACAGCCGGGCACACACAGACACCGGGCACGCGGGCCGACCCTCGCCTTCCCGAGGAGGTAGGGCCGGGCCGGGCCGGGCCGGGGTGCTGAGGGCCGCCGGGGTTTGAAGCCTCGCCGCGGCCACGGAGCGTCCCGCAGCTGAGACAGTGACCCGCGGCCGCAGAAATCGTGGTGGCAATAGGCACGGCTGCCCGGCCGTCCCTAGTTGCGGGTCTATGCGTGTGGGTCCGCCGAAAACTGCCCCAGGCCTTAGTCGCGTATCTCTGTCCCTTTTGGCGTTGGGGGAGGATGGTGCAACCCTGGCTTCATGGGTTCTTCACCCTTTTGTTGTTAAAGGAAGGAGATGGCAGAACACTGGAGGAAGTCCTTCAAAGACAGTCTGAGTGACATAAAACAACGTATGAGAGAGAAAAGAAATCAGAAGTGGGCGAAGCTGGGTAAAACTACCCAGTTCTCCACAGTGAAGGCCAAAAGAGCAAGTAAGATGTTTAAATATAATAATATTTATAATTTATTTGTTTTAAAACTAAGTTAAACACTCGCTGTTCTGTTGCAGCCAGTAAGATGAAGATTATTGAAGCAAACAACAGAGATCTAGCTCTGTCTTTGCAAGAAGAAAAGCTCAAACTGAAAGAAGCCGAAGCTACCATTCTTCAGTTAAGAAAAGATTATCACGAGTTGAAGGCTCAGATGTTTCACTTGCAAAGAAATCATAGGTTCCAGCAAGAACAAGGACTTGTGGAGGTATTTCTAACCATAATAACTTATGAGTTGGTGAAGCTGAGCATCAGAATCTGCACCAGTCTACTGAGAGATAACTTAATGATCTTAAATGTTTCATAAACAAATAACTCAGTATGTACAACGGGTTTTTTTAATATTTTCACCTAACCTGGTGTGCTGGTTTGGACACCATGGCACCTGGTAAATAAATACTACTTTTTTTCTCGCTATGCTTTCTTATTTACTTAAAATCTGTGTTCTGAAATTTGTGGGGGTTTTATCACATATGAAGGCACCTGACACAAGTTTCTTCAGATTTTAGTTATCTTGTAATGCCAGCAAGAAGTTTGTAGTTGATAGAGTATGACAGTAACAGTTATTGTCCTTCTTTTGTCCATTAGAATCAACTGTCTGCCTTGAAAGGGATAATTTCCAGAGTTCATCAGAATTTACTGGACTCAGTTGATCTCCTTGGCCTGGCAAAGGATTTGTGTTCCATAGACAAAGTAAGTACCTTTTCCTCTTGAGAAGCAGAACTTCTGTTAATTATTCCCCTCTCTCCTTCCAACAGAGATGCACGTAGTTTTTGAGATTCAAGCCTTAGTTTAGAGGAAGGACAGTTCCCAGTATGCCATGGGGTGCACACTGAGGGGGGGATCAGTACACTGTAAGTGGGACTGAGGCTCTGCTAGGAGGTGGATGGGGTACCCTGATTTTCTGGGTGTTTGTGCACAGTTCCTTTCCCTGCTTTCTGTAGGACTGGGATGGTGATATGTGTGCTGATGTGCAGTAGCTCAATAGATGAGATCCCATAGCACTTGGAGTTGGCCAGCCAGAAGGAAAAAGGTCCAAGGACCTCTTTGGTCCTTCCATGGGTAACTTGGCTGTTGTCTAAAATTTGTAGATGGTGCAAGCTTGTTTAGTCACAGTAAGATTTATTTTTTTGACAGAATCAAAGAGTGGTTTCTTCAGATCCTCAAAACAGTTGCAGTGTCATAGGACCAGTAGGTTCAAGGTAAGTATCTTTTAGCAATGCCAGTTTGTTTGAAAACTCTGTTATAGTAAGTTTAATTTTCTGACTGGAAAAATAGAAGCCCAGTGTAATTAAATTGCTCCTTGTCATAAAATATATTGCTGTTCAGTAAATATTGCCTTTGGTATTTTCTTTAGAGAGCCTCTACAGTGTGCTAGTGGAGATGGTTCTGTATTTCCAAGTGGAACAGAAGCTGGTGTGGAATCTGACAGTGACATTTCCTTAGCCAAAATAATTTCAGATGAAGGTATCTAAATCAAAGTATCAAACGTTGCTCTGTTCTGTGTTACGTAAAAAATGTGCGAGTACAAGTTTAAAATGTAACTGCTCTTTTTGAAGGAAGTGACAGGTAATTTCCTACTTACTGTCATAAGGGGGAGATATTAATGCTGGCAACCACTAAAATGTTTGAATGAAGATGCCTAGTAAATGGGGAGGAATTTGAAATGGTTTTGTTTTCTCTATGCCTGCAATCCAGTTCATTATCTACCAAACAGTTCAACTGAATAAAATCACCTTTAGACACGCATTAGCATTTATGAAATCAGTAAATATTTGTTAACAAAGCAAAATACTCAGGGGAAAAAAAATGACCTGTAGATAACCTTTCTAAAAGGAAAAGTTTAGAGAAAATTACTAATATCATATACATAACTGCTTTCAGCATGGAAGCTGTATTAAACAGAGCTTATCTTGACTTCCAAATCCTAGCTTATACAAATCTGTGGAGAAAACCCAAAGAGCAGTCTGAATTTTTGACAGGTTTGGAATTTTTTGCACAAAACCTTAACATGGTGTTACTGTTTAGATTTAATATGATATTTTCTCTTTGATTACAAGGACAGACATTTGATATTCATCTAGACAACACAGGATCAGAGCTGGAAACCATTTCTCTAAGTGAAAAGGTTGGATCTGACAGAGAGTTACCAGAAGATTTGTCGACCGGATGTTCCTCTTCAGAGATGAGAAACTTCACTGTAATTTCCACAGGTGTCTTGGACCATTCAGAAGCACCTGATTCAGTAGAAGAACTTTCCGAAAAGAATGAAATTAGGCTTGAGGAAAGTCTAGAGAAGTGTGCTACAGAAAACATAAATGCAGCTATTTCTCACTTGAATGAAAGCAGGGTAGATTCAGAGCGGGTGTTGAGGCAGAGAAATTCTGAAACATCACAGTTCAACTCAAAACATAATTCTGATCTTAAACAACCTGAGTGTAAAAGCAGAGTAAACCCTCAAGGAAGGAAAGAGAAGCACCAGAAGGGAGAATTGAAACGGCTTAAAAATACTTCCCAACAAGGACCAGGAAAACGGGGTAAAGAGGCTTCCAAAAAACACCTGACTTTCTTGGGTGGCATCAATGATGTTTATGACTTTCATTTGGAAGAGGGTGTCCACATTACACCTTTTCGACAAAATAAGGTGAATGACAGAGATACTGCTGTGGATGACAAAGAAGACTCAGCTGAAACTGATAGCACTGAGTCGAGTGATACTGAAGATGAGTTAAATGACAGCCTCTATGAGCCTTACAAGAGTAAATCGAGAAAAAGGCAAAGTTCAGAAGAAAATAGTGCTACATCGCCAATGCATGTAAGGCCAAGGTCTAAAAGATGTTTGGCACAGCGTGAGCAGAAAGTCTGTCACGAAGAAGAGACTGAAAACAATAAATCAAGTGACAAGTCTACTGGTAAGTGCAGAAAGTGTTCTGTAATTGTTTTTTTCCTTGAAACATAACATTGTTTAGAGGGTTTAGGTGTTTTTATTTAATAACAACAAACAGAATAATGGTGTAAGAATGGTTAGATTCATTCTTCTGTCTTTTACTTTCAGTTGGCAGATATTGGAATTAAAGATGTATTTTTAAGAAATTAGTCAACAAATTAATATTGTGCTTTAGCTATGTTAATGATGCATTAAAGCTGGGGAAAAAGTGAGCGAGATATAAATTGAGAGAAAAGTGGAATAACAAACCACACTTTGCCTGGCCCTGCTTAGTGTGAATTTATTTTTCCAAATGAAAATCCTGCTTATGTGTTTATCCTCTTACTATTACGTATTTTAAAGTGCAAAAATGGAGATGATAGTTGAGCTAAGAGTTACTTCATATCTCGTATGTTCTCTGACATTTTCTGTTAAGCTGACTTAACTTAGTGATGTGAAGCGTGCCTAATTTCTTCACAGAGCAGCCTTCTGAGTCATCTCGTGGGCATCTCCGTGACGTTACCAATACTGCTGCATTGCTCCCCAGTACTAGGGATGCAGCAACTGCCCCAGAAGGTGAAAGAGCACGGTCTCCAAAATCCAAGCGAAGGTGTACTGTTAGTGTGAGCTATAAAGAACCAAGTATTACAAGGTAGGTGTCTTTACTTTCCAGTTTGATATAAAATTCATGATATTCCACCCACTGGAGGATTTGAGAGGCTTATTTAAATCTTGAAAATAAGGTCTTAACAAAAGAGCTCATTCGAAGATGTCTGGAGTTAATAATGCAGCCTAGTTCATGTGAAAAGGAACATATTAGCTAATAGTTATTGTTTTAAGTGATGTAGGGAACATAACTTAATTTTTGCCTTTTTTTTTTTTTTTTTCATTTTGTCTTTCCCAAACAGCAAGCTCAGGAGAGGAGATCCATTTACAGATACAAGCTTCCTGAGCTCTCCAATTTTCAAGACAAAAAAAAGCTGAACGACGTTCTCTTAAGAAAAAATACAATGAAAAATTGGTTAACTGTCATTGAGATTTTCAGCAAAACCATGCTCATTCCATGAAGGAAGGAAATCTTTCATCCAGAAAATCATTGTTGAACAATATCTTATATAAATATGTGACTATTTTTGTATCTAAAGGGTATCAGATTAAGGAGGCATGAATTTAATTTAATGACTTGTTTTTAATGATAGGGATCGATCACTTTTATAACCGAAGTGATTTGAGTTCCTTTTGACTGGATCTGGGAGTGCATGAGAAATCTGATGGATAAGACACTGAATGTCATTTTATGACCTGTAGTCAGGAAGATTGAACTTTAGGCACCTGACATGTTTTGGGCAGGGAGTATATTTAATAACAATGTTTGTACAGAGGTGGTTTTTGTCATGGTTATAGTTTCATATTGAATCTTATAATAAATGTCTTAGTTTGGAAGCAGCTCAGAGGGGGCTGGTGTTGTTTTTGCAGTTCCTGTATGTGCTCCAAGGGCAGTAATGTCACCGGTGGGCATTACAGGCCTGTGTACTCTTTCCCATCTCATGTGGTGGCATAAGTACTGTTTAGAAGCAAGATTGTCAGTTGTAATTTGATTCTGTAGCTGCAGCTTTCAAAAACAGCAATTTAGATGTGGTTGGTCGTGCTCTGAGTACAAGTTAGAATCAACTAAACAGAAACAAAGCAAATTTCTCTGTGAAGGTTGGTGAAGAGGGCTCCACTCTGGTGGATTGTAAACTAAACTACTAGTCCCATCTGTTATGGGACTATCATGGTAATTTATTAATTTATAATAATTTTGTCCTTGATCTATGAAGTGCCTTTCGCAGAGGAAGAGCCACCTCATCTGAGCTGGGGCTATTTGGTGCCACACTATGCCACATGTGAGAACAACACTTACCAGCTGTCCAGCACAAAAACTACTTTTTCTTTGCTTGAGAAATGCTTAAGTATTAATGGATACGTGAATACCCCAATGAAAGTAAGCTACATTCCAAATAAATAATAGGAAAGTACAAAATAACACTTGTTTTGCAAGAGTGCTTGTCTCACCAATCCCACTTAAACAGATTTCTTTCTGTAATAATAATATATAGTGTTATTTACTATTTTACTTTTAACTTCTTTCATGACTCTTCAATGGTAGTAATAGTAGCTGCAACTACTGAGTGTATGAAAATAATTGTTCACAACACAGCCTTTGGATGTTGGTACTGAAACTTTACCTTTCTATCCTAAAATTCTAGCCCCGGGCATTACTGTCTTCAGTCTGGAATTCTGGTACTAGGGGAACTTAAGCAGAATTATTGAACTTCAGGTGCTCTTTCAGCAAACAAATATGTAACAGGTATCTGACAGGTGCAAGGTTTGTTTATGGTATACAAAGTAAGTGACCACCTCAGTAACATCATGGTGATGGTACAAGCTCAACATGGACTGTAGTTTGCTGCTATATATGTTGTGTCTTGTGAGTAAAGGGCTCTGGGAGGCAAATACAAGCAAATAGCATAAGCATGCTTTGAGGTGAAAAGAAATCAAAACCTTGGAACAGCTAAGTCAAGAAACTGTTGGGAGGGAGATGGGAGTAACAGCACTGTATCAGCATGGAGCAGGGAATACTACTTGGACTGGTCACAGCTCAGCTTACCCTGACAGCACTCTTGTAGATCTGTTGTGCTCTGTTGTGAAATTGCTTCATTGTGTCAGTGTGTACTACAAGTACTTGTTAATGAAAAAAAAGAGACCAAAATAAGTAGGGTTTTTTACATATATAATTTAAAACTATTCTGTACCAGTACAATATATTAATTTGACAAATGTAAAGTTCATCAGCTGTTAAAGCATTTGCAAAACCACATCCTACCATAACTTTATTGCACAGTATCTATGAAAATATTAATTCTTAAATTAGAAAACACATGTTTCAATATAGAAGAGACAATCTGATTGAAAGACAATAAGAAAATCTACTCTGAAAATAAAAAAAATTCACAGGATACCAAGCTTAACATGTGCATCTGTAGGCCCAATCTACGAAACAGGTTTATAGTGTCCTTTTCTGGTTATTAAAAAAAAAGTTCTCACTGTACCTTTGTTATAGATCCCAATGTAGGTCAGACTAATCTCATACAAAACAGGATGGCAAGTCCAGCGTTAACATTTTGAATACCTTGGGTACCACATTTACTACTACCAGGTAGTTCCTGAATTGACTTGTGATCTAACACTGCACAGGCATTTTGCAGGAACAGACTCTTTGACACAGCACAGAATTGGGTTTTTTTCAGTCTTTTAACTATTGAATTTTACCAGTGTAACATCTGTAAATATAAAACATCAAGCATGTAAGTTAAATCTGTTTTTCACAAAAGCAATTATCATTTACAGTTACAAACTCTAGTTAAAAAATGTCAAGGGACAGCTTTTTGGCCAGTACTGATCTCCATTAAGGAGTTAGGTGTACCTCTTAAATGTAGTGTAAGCAGCAATATATATTATACATATATATATGTATGCTCTATTTGAAGATAGACTAACATGACTTGTAAAATGTTAATATATTCCTGGGTCTAAGTAATTACAGTTAGTAAGCATTTACAATAAAGCTTGGTAGAAAATCCAGTTTACCATGGAGCCAAGTATCTAAGTTTAAAGCTGTCCTCTATGGACAATAGTGTACACAATTTCGTGTACAGTAGTTATCTCTGCTGAATAATCTAAAGAATTTAACAGTGAAGAGTAGTAAGTAGGGTGGATCATGAAGTGCATCTAAACCGTAACTCTACTAAACCAATTGAAATTGTCTAGTAGATGAGAAGTAGTCTCTAAAGTTATTTTGGGTACTTATGTCCTGCATAAGCCAAGTCACTATGACATTACGCATCTAGCCAAATTTTTTTTTTTTTAAAAAGTGGTTATGAGATTACAATTTGCAGGTAAAATATTTATCAAAACCAAAAATGAATAGAAAAACTTGCATCTATCAAAGATTACAGGCAGTCTTTTTTCAGAACTGACTGTTCTTCTCTCACAGCTTTTCAACCAGCTGAGTGTTTCTTTTAAAAAATAATATCTTATAAAAAGATTCTACAAAGAAACAAGTGTTTCAGACCCCCCCCCCCAACTGTTGTTTTCCCTTACAATTTTCTTTTTTTATTGGAAAAAAAATAATAAAACTATATCAAATAGGTACTGCATTAGGTAAGCTATAACAGCTGTTGTCTGGGAATTTACTTCATCTTCCCAAACATGTGCAACTTCCCCCATGTTAGTGGGGTTTCTGAGGCTGTAGCTGATAAACTTACTAGGAACATATGGTAATCGGCACACAAAAGAAATTTTCCGTAATTAAATACATTATAAAGCATTTTAATAAAATAATTTTTGTAACTTCAGTATAATACATGTTTGCAAAACTAAAAGGGTTTTTAAAAGTGCTAAGTATTAAACAGAAGTTTCCTGAAAGTCCCACAACTCATGTATAGAACGGCTTCCCCTGCCCATAACGTAGGCACACTATTTGGTTGTAAAAGACAGTGTCACTTGTCAATTAATCCAGCTTCTTTAATTTTTGTGTAGAAGAATTTCTCCAGTATATTGGCACATTTGTAGTATTCACTCTCAGGGGGGTTGTACTCTCTGCAGTTTGTAAAAACTCGCTGCAAGTCTGCCATGAATAATTTCTTAGACACGTAGTACCTGTTCTTGAGTCGCTCACTCATTGTTTTGAGATCTGTACAGAAGAAAAATAGATTAAGAGCATTTGATTCAAATACTTTTCGTATGCAACATCCCTTCACACTGATTTGCCATTTCACATGAGCTGGCCAAGCTAGGATTTGGAATGGAAATTGCCTTAATTTAAGGCATGGTCCATTTTTTAGCTTCAAAAGCAACTGAGCCCCTGGAACTAAGCCATATTTCACTGTAAGGATGAATTTATGTGGAGTTTATTTTTTCTTCTTTAAAACATTAAAGCATTTTTTTTTTTTTGTTCTCAGAGCTCTGAGTTTTCTGTGGGTATTAGATGTCCCTAATGCTCTTGTGAGTGCTCTGTGAGGCAAACTGTTCTCAGCTCTGCTGGAGAGGCCTTAGGAGCGTATAGGCAAAGAATGCAAACATCGCAAAACATGTATGTTAACCTAAAATCGAACACAGCAGAGATACTGGTCTATTTGCAGCTTTGAAAAAAAAGAAAATATTAAATTTGTTCTACACTCTACATATATTTTTATTACTTCTTCAGAGTTTATAGTTATGTATTTTCAAGAGTCATGTGAGAACCGACCTCTCCTGCTTTCAGAACACCACGCAAAACATTTACTTACAGAACATTCTTTGAGTGTTCCCCTTTGTATGAAAAACAGTCATTCATAAAACATGTAAATGATCTCAGTGTCCTCGACACAGTCCCTTTCCCAGTAATTCTCATCAGGCATTTAAAAATTCTGTCTACATTGCAAGTGTTCTAGGAGTGAGTACAGGAATAGAAGTAGTAGGAGGTGTGCTGAATGCCTTGGCTTTTCTCACCTCAGGTGCTCTAACCACTACTTTTTAGCAATGCCTGAGCCAGCCTTCAGCAGCATCTGAGGGAAACTGAACAGAATCAGCTGAAATGGGTCAAGTATTGCAAGGACAGCAGAGACCAAAGACCTCTAAGGCAAAGGAAGCAAACCTTTTAACATCAGATTTAAAAATATGGTTGTATTTTTGTTTTGGTTATGTTTTGGGCAGGTTTGGTGGTTAGTTTTGGGTTTTTTAAAGGAGATTTGAATTTGTTCAAAGAGAGGAAAGCCCCATGCAATTAACAAAACGGGATTATTTAAGAAAAGTCTGATGGATGCTCTCAAATGCCTTTTCCAATGATATAGAACTTGCCATTCACTAGTTTTGCACATTATTTTGCAGAGGTAAAGGCTCATTCAGCTCCCATTAAGTCTGAAATTCAGGTGCCTACACCTAAACTGGATATCCATAGTCTAATTATAGTACCCAGCTGAGAAGGCTGTTCAGCTCACCCGAAAGCAAACACTTCCTAGCTGGTGAGTTAAGATGTTTTCTTCTAGCTACAGTGAAAGTTTGGGTCCATCTGTCACTCAGCCATACAGCTTTTGCATGGCAGATGAAAAAGAAGAAAACCGCAGAGTATTGCTTGAAAGAGCACCTGAAGAGCACTTAAAACAGAGGCAAAAAAAACATTTATATGTGAGAACTGACCTTAGGAGGTAGTCAAAAAACTCTACAGCCATGCCTCTCAAATACTGTACAATTTAGTCTGTACACAAACATAAAGCAAATTGTTACATCTTGTCTGAGCAACTTTTTACAGTATCAGCATACTGGCACAGAGATCAGAAAGAAATCTGAAGTTGATCACAGATCGAGACAGTTTAGTCATCCTGGGTTCCTTAGCTGAAAAAACAGAGCAAAACTAAACCAAAGACCTCAGCTTAGTCCTCTCAAAGGACAGCTGCTGCCCACCCCCTAATGTAATGTATCTGAACAAGGGAAGGACAGACAGCATTCCTACTTTCGGTTTGCTAACTCAGCCTGTCAGTTCTTTATAACCCCTGTTCAGATTAAACAGCCACCCAGACCTGTCCTCTGCTCAGAAAAGCAGATGTAGAAAACTACCACAGGAGGAGTCAATACTCTTTTTCTTCATTGCTATAAATACATTTGTGTCAGGGATACAGGAAGCCAGCTAGTGGTTTATAAAGTATATGTCTATCTGCTATTTGGAAATAAGTTGAACATTAAAAGAAACAAAAAAAAAATCACTACACTAAATTGGTATATATGGGCTTGGACCCTATGCAAAGTGACAGAAACGAACACTTCCATTCTCTGAGAAATGGATTGCTAGTAGCCTGTCATGAACCTTTATTTCATTCTCTAAAAATATGAAAAGGTTCAGAAACTATAATCAGAAAGATAGAGGTGAGTATTGCATAAAAAAGGAAGGACGAGCAGGATTAATTTTTAAAACTGCTGCAGTACAAATCAAAACAAGCATCTGTTTAGAGCATCACTGAATTATCACTGGAATTATACATCCCAGCAATAAAAAGCTGGGTCATAAGAAAAGCAGTCAAAAGAAAAACATTATTAGCAGTTGTGTACCTCCCTTTGCAAGTAATCCTACATAAACAATAGCTGCATAACTTATAAATACAAATAAGTAAATAAATAAACCACCTCAGACAACTGTGGCAGATCTAAAAGACAAAGATAAAAGTTAGCTTACAATCAGTTGCATGAAGCATTTTCCTAAACTTGGAACAAATTGTTAAGATTTAATTAGAAAACCCCGATACTTTTGAAAAGCCTTTCTTCTATGTGATTTACAAAGCTTAAATCTGTATTTTGAAGCAACGCAAAAGCTCAGGTGTTCCTGAAAGTTTTCCTTGAGAGATTCTTTTCATATACCAGGAGGATGTACAATGATCAGTTACCACATAGAAGAGCATATTCCTACAACTCTTCTACATCAGCTCAGTCCTGAAAGTTTCTAGCTGACTGCACCATTCAAGAGCTTGTTAGGGCTCTCTAGGGCATGCTAAGATTTCAGATGTAGACACTGTAGATGTTTTGCAAAGGTCACAAAGCAGTCATCAATTTCAAATTACAGCATCATACTTTGGTGATTCAGAGCTGCAAGGTATTCAGCTGCAAGTAACATATATCTTTTACCATAAAACAACCAGATTAAAATTTATCTGCTATGTCTCTGGCTATAAAGATTTTTAAAGTCTATACTTAAAAAATGTTAATGGCATTACCCATGGGAAACCTTATAACTTCATAATATCCAGGAGCTTCTGTTCTCTTCACAGGTTCCATGAAGGGCCAAGCGCTTTGATGGCTCTTTGGTAAAGAAAAGAGTAAGGTATCTAATATGGAAACTCTATATTGGAAATAATTTAAAAATCTTTACAGAAGGTAAACTAGAACTAGCACTCACCTTCACTTGCTGCAGAATAGTTTTTAATGTGCTGTAAAGTTGATCTGGATCTTTGGACTCCTTACTTGAAAGAAAACAAATACAAAAAGATTAGCTTGAATCCCTTATCTTCATTCATGCTATTTGCATCTTGCCTAAAAGCAACTCTGAAGTTTCAAGCATTTTACAGAAGAAATACAATGTAAAACAAGCAAAGAAACAAACACAATCAAAAACCCTCAAAAAAACAACTCCACCACCCAAAATACACC
The DNA here is from genome assembly GCA_035583185.1 of Anabacerthia variegaticeps. Classification (NCBI taxonomy): domain Eukaryota; kingdom Metazoa; phylum Chordata; class Aves; order Passeriformes; family Furnariidae; genus Anabacerthia; species Anabacerthia variegaticeps. The sequence continues at coordinate 36,566,151 of JAWWEW010000078.1, read as the reverse complement.
TGCCCACAAAAAACCCAAACAAAACCACTTAAGAACTCAAGCCTTGAAGATTATTTATCTGTTTTCCAGTGGGTGAAAGGAAATATCAAATGACATTGCTTATAGATTTTTCTGAAAGGAATATCCCAACTGCTTCATCATTTTACTTTGTGTAGCACTTACCCTCTTTCTTTTCCGCTTGGTTTCCAGCCAGTCTCTCCTGTACACCAACAACATGAGATATTATATGGGAACTACAGCAGGTCACAATATTAACTGAGTTATTGCAACTCTAAGAAGAAAAGCCATTTCAGCACTGGGTTTGTTTTAATAAAAGCTACTCCTAATAAATAACACAACCATCTAGCCTACAGCCCCATTCAATTTCCTACATGCTCTTCCTCCAGACTGCTGAAAATATTCTAAAGTATTTCTATACGAAACACATTTTTTTCAATAATTCAATACATATTTTACCACAACCTCTGTAAAGAATAATGATGACAAAGTTATCCAATTTGATTCCCTAGGGACAGAGAATTGCAGAAAAGCACAGCTGAAAAAAAATGTCGAAAAAGATGATACTTAGATTTTTTAATTCTATTTTGTCCTGTAAGGTCATGTCTAGCACAGAAATCATCACTGTTCAGAAGTGCAGTGCATTAACAACAGTGCCAAAGGGAAACTGCCACCTACACAGCAATGCAAATCAAAGAAGGATCACATATAAATACAATTACACACACACACATAAAAGAGGATCAGCCTGGGATGCCTTGGGGAAATCTCAAAGACAGCAATTGCAATGGAAACACAACAATCTTCACAGAAATCAAATTAGCAGACCAAAACAATTACATTCTAATAAAAAAGAAACGTGACTACATTAATATTTCTAATCTTGGACTTTTCTTGGGCTATTCTGCTTCTGTTCTACATTAAAAGAGGTTGATACATACTAATGCCAGGAATGCTTTCTATAGGAATCTGCCGTACTCCATCTTTGAAGCAAGAAAGGCCAGGATAAACTTTTCGTATTTGAGCTTGTTTCCTTTCTATGAGCTTTTTAATGATCTGTAATAAAGCATCAGAGAAAACAAAAAATAATTTATTTGCTCTAAAGTAACCCAGAAGATTAATTGCAAAACTGTGATGAACAGAAAAATTCTCACTTCCTAATCTTACGGTCGTTTTCCATCCACTGAAGCTGGTAATGGGACTGAGTCACCTAGCCAAACACTGATTCTGCAGATGAAGCTATCAAGTCTCTCAGCTATTTTGGCACAAATCTTGAAGGAAAAGTCATTGCTGCTGCACAGCTTCTGAAAACATGACAGCAGAGGCAGGGAAGGAAATTTTCTGAAAGCAGGTTTGGGAAGTGGCTCTAAAATTCCAACAGCTGGAGTGTCTAAACTGCTTCAGCACAGCTGGTCAGAAATTTCAAGGCACATATTGAATGCACATATATGTTCATATTACAAAATTTTAGAAATACCTATTCACTTCAAAGTCTCCATACAACTGTAGGAGTTGCTTAGGTATCAGTCAGAGATACTCTTACTGAAGATTTTTCTCTGCAGGACATCAGAACGATGCCGCTCTTTGGAACTGAAATTCTACTCTGCTTGTAAATGCTAGGGAAAGGCTTTTCCCATTCCAGGACACAATCTGTTTTGCTTTGCAATGTTATTACCTCAAATTCTAAGTAATTTGCTTTGGTGCTCTTGATACACACTTAGATACTTATCTAAGCTTTGAGTGTCCTAAATATGTCACTTTCAAAATGCCTTACTTCGTAACTTGGAGTAAACAAATGCACAGCCATTCAGACCACCACAGTTTGATAAGCTATTTTCTTTGGAAATAATAAAGAAGGAGACATCTTTATTTTTAAGGACCTTCACTCCCTCACACATAGTACTTACTCTCAAAGAAGAGGAAAAAAATAAAACCAGACTGTCAACAGAGCTTAGAAACAAAAGCATCATGGCCAGATTCCAGCACAATATCAAAATACTTTCAAACTAATTGTTAAATTCAACTTAGACCTTTCTTATCATTTAGGAACTAGTAGCTTTTCCTAATTAAAGCAAGCAGTTCAATCAGTAACACTGATTGCTCACAAGTCAGTAGGTCATAAAGTTTTGCTTAAAGGCAATTGTATTTTTGGGAATAACTGTAAATGAGCTACGGGTACACAGTGTCCAGTGACATGGTCTTAGCAGCCACAGGCATATACTCCAATTCTTTAAATAAAAGCTTAGATCCCAAGAAAAGCTCCACTTCTAAAAGAACAGGTCTTGAAAAGTCTGATATCCAGTACTGGCCAACACCAGCATCCAAAGAAACCAGTACATAATCCAAACTGTCAACATTCAAAATTCTCCTTATGTTCAGGCATCATCTTCACTGCTTTTGATATGAACAGACAAGCAAATGTTCTTCATAAAGCTGCAGACTCTGCGTGTTGTTTCTAAATTTCTTTGGAACAGGGACAATAGAAGGCCTGATCTGTGTTTGAGTGTTAAACAGGAAATCCTAAAATGTGCTTCCAAAGTTGTATATAATTATTCTCAGAGAATATCAACAGTATAGATCACTGTATAACATCAGCTTTCTTTCTAAGAATGTTAGACATTAAATGTCTGGAGGACCAAGGCACTTTATCTACAAGTGGAATGTCTCCAAGTTCTTTATTACATGGACACCCCAACAAATGAGAGAATGAAGAATGCTAATAAAGCAGTCCCAGAACCAGAACCTTAAAAACTAATGAGTTTTTGGAAGTGACATGTTATGTCGACGGTTTGGGCCCAGAACTTTACTACTGAAGTCAAGCATATCCAAGATGTAACAGGCTACAAGAGACATGTCCACTGTCCACACACACAGTGACAACACCCTCTCTGAGACTGAAAGTAGACTGGAATCTGAAAAGTAACTCAGACAAGAAGAAATTAAAGGGGGAAAAATTATGGTCTGTGTCATATGGAGATATGAAAACTTTCCCACTGAGTGAAATTAAGAAACCTTGTAAACTAAATGTATAGAATCAGATTCTTTCTTTCTGCAAGCATGGGCCAAATAGTTCTATTGGAAGAAGACTGACTGTCCCATAAAGAAGCTTTTAAACAAAATAAAAGGTCAGGTTTGAACAACCTTGAAAGAACAGATTATCCTTATAATTTGTAGTTCTTTAAAAAATCCAGGAAGGTATTTAAACACAACTGGAAACATCTTAATTATTTTGCTAATAAACTGTCATATGGAATACTATTATGAACTAAATAAAGAATATCCCACATAAATTCCAAAGAGGGAGAGACTGGAAATTAAGCTAGTACACTCCTGATTAAAACAGTGGTAGAAAAAATAATCATCTTTCAAGTAAAATACAGTCTATGCAGTACAAACACTCAATTCAAATGTCACTCTAATGAACCCTTACTGTTATGGGTGGGGTGGAATTGACAAAGTCATAAAACAAATCAGTCTCACAAGATTTTGCTTAGTTATCAACTAGGACAAAATTTAGCTGTGAATTACTCCTCAAAATATCAGTATTTTAACACTTTTGTTATCGTTACATCAGTAAAGTAGAATTTAATGTTTCAACTGCAATATTGAGGCACTGGCACTTGACATAAAGGATTATTCTGACTAATAAAAGTATACATTCAAATGCTTTAAGCACTAAAGCAAAGAAGAGAGCTAATCTGTCACTGACTGAATTGTTTCTAAACATCTGAATAGATGATAATGTTAAGTGTTTCATTTTAGCCTTTACCTCTTTTTGCTTTTTGATGATGACGGAAAATTCTGTGTAGGGGATCCTTGGATTTAATTCACATCCCATTAATGTGGCACCCTCATAATCCTTGATGTAGCCAACATATTTTGCTTTTGGTACTTTAATATCTTTGGAGAAACCCTGACAAAGAAAAAAATCTCACATTGTCATAATGCCATTTTCCTTCTACATTTTTTTTAACTGAAATGCTATGAGGATTTAGAACAAAATTCATCACAATATTAAAATACAAACAATACAACGGAGTGAGTTACAGAGACCATGGTTCAGTGTTGCAAACACCTTCTTATGGGAGGCACAAGAATTGCTCAGATACAAGATAGAAGAATTGCTAAGAAGGGAGAGAGGAGAGAGAAAAATTTCAAGGCAAATATTTTTTCCGTGAACAAATTTCCTAGATCTTTCAAAAAATTTGCTATTTAATATTAAAGAATGCCATTACTGTAGTCATAGGTCAAGGAAAGTTGCTGTTGAAGTTGATGAGATGATAGCAATTTTACAGCTGGAAAATTTTATTTTTTTAACTTATGTATTTCAAGTGAAAAAATAAGTTAACAAAGCCTAATAAAAGTTCCAAAGTTATACTACAGTCTTCATACAGTTCAAAAGTTAATGAAGAACAAACCCACAAAAGAATTAACCAAGACAATAAAAAACAGTGTAGGACTCTCATTTGGGCTGCATTTTATTCTTACAGTGGTACCTATGAAACATCAGTAATAAGCAGAAACCCAAACAGGACTTCTGCCTCGTAATTTACCATCAAAGATTTCAGACTTAGATGGAGACTGAGCATTTTCAAACTGTGGAAGGGATACTGCAGACATGAGAAGGGTCTGCCTGCACAGATCCAATAGGTGTATCACAAGCTCAATAGGTGTATCACAAGCCCAGCTTTTATTAACTTCAAATGTGTTAGGAGTAAATTGTATCAGTTTTATATACAGAATCATGGAACAGCTGAGGTTGGAAGGAACTGAAGAAGGTCATGTAGCCTCAGAGCAGGTCTTATATCTGGTTGCTCAAGGCCATGACCAGCCTCGAAGACTGTAAAGGACAGAGATTCTACCATCTCCCTGGGCAACATTTTTCAGTATTTCATCACCCTTAAAAGAGGAAGGAAAAAACCAAAACATTTTCCTTCTGTCTAGTGGCAATTTCCCACTACCCAACTCATGTCTATAGGGTTTAGTCCTAATGCTGCACACCTCTAAGAATAATCTGACTCCAGTTTTGCTCTATCGTCTGGCCAGATAGTTGACACCTCTTCATCACACCTATTTGACAGATTAGACACTGGAATCTTTCCTGAACTTGAAATTCATGCTTCAAATCAGGAGCTGTGAGTGTAGGTCAGGTAAGTTCTATTCTGTCACAAGTATGTCTAGTCTTTCTTTATACTTATAGAATCAATGGAGGAACTGAAAGAATGAAGAAGCAACCAACCCATATTTGACTATGTTTTTAGACTTGAGAGAATATGGCTGTACCATATACCTATATTCATAAGATTCTATCAAACTAAAATGCATTAGAAGCCAATAACATTACACAAAATGAACACAGAGCACATTTTATAGATAAAAATCTCCACCTAAAATTGCACTATGGATTTTATACAACTACTTTGTCATGTCTAGTTGTTTAGTCCATGACTGCTAGATCTTAAACTTCTTCCATCAAGTAATATCTTGCATTGACTTACTTGTTTTTTGAAGTAGCCAATAGCATATTCATCTGCATATGTGAGAAAATTGAGAATGTTGTGTTTGATGTGGTACTCCTTCAGATGGTTCATTAAGTGAGTCCCATAACCCTGTGTGAAAGGTATGAAGAAAAATCATGATAAAGTCTTTGGGGACTGCATGTATTAGTAACTGTGGACTGACAGTTATTACAGACTGTTTTTCAAAATGCAGTCTTTCCTCTAGGTCCTGTTTTAAAGATTTTTCTCGTTACCAACTTGGTGAGGCATACTCAGGAGAAAACTGTTTTCAGCCTTGTAAGAGTATCTTTGTGACCAAGCATGGGACACAAAATACCAGTTTCTGGTGTCTGATTCACTTTTAATCTCAAGGAGTCCAAAACCTAGACTCTTTCTAGGGGTAAAGAGGCACATTGTCCTGGAAATTGTAATTCAAGGTGCTCACCTTTTTCTGTTTGTTTTTTTTTCTCTTTTAAATTAGATAGTAACTATTAATAGTCACATATTTCACTGGTAGCAATACTACATACACGGTAACAATACGGCATTCTTTCTTAGCCATGTGATTTCAAAACTGCAAAGCAGTAGCAATACTGAAATTACTCCAGGGTTCTGTGCACCTATAGCAGAAACAGCCTCTGCCTCAAAGGATTTATAATCTCAATTTATCATAAGGCATAAAAGGAAGCAGTGAAACAATTACCATAATAAGCAGCAGAAAATTACTGAGTCCACAATCAAACAAACAGCTATGCCTTCTAACTCCACATAGGCATGATTTCCATTTTCATTCAACCCCAAAGTAAACAAAAGGTTCCATTTATTCACATTACCAAGCAAGCTGTAGTCTTCCCCTTTTGCTGCGAAATGAAGAAATGTAAAATAGACAGAAAAGCCCATAATAATGTTTTGTTCCTGCATATATTCCAATTTTATCATCATGGAGACTAACTGGACACAAAGAAATATACGTGGTTTTGTTTTGGGTACTCTGTTCTTGACAACTGGGAAAATTTTTACTTATGTACATAAGCCAGAAAAATAAATTAGAAAATACAAACTTCTGATTTAATTTACAATTTCATGTCCCAAGACATGGGAATAGCCAAATAAAAAAAATCCTAAAAGGAAACTAAGCAATTTAAAGTAATTTTTCCAACATGGGATCAAACTACTTTAAAAGCAATTCAACTTACATGAGAAAACAGTTCCTATATTTCTTACTCCAGCCTCAAACTTAATTAAAATAGGAATTTATTTTTTCCTAGATTAGGCAGGCCACCCATGTGTGAACTTTTTTTTTCTGTTACCTGCTGAGAGGGGTCATCTGACTCAGACAGAAAGGTGGGACAGCACATTTTCAGAAACAGTCAACTGATACAGCAAGGCATCCAGAGGCCAAAATAATAAACTGTGCCTTTATGCAACCGCAAGGGCACTCAGATGAGTCAGAATTATCTGCTGTATTATTTTGAAAGATTATTCCTAGAAAATCACAACACACCTTTGGCAGATGCATCTGTGTAGTGCAGTTAAACATAACTTAAGCATGTTCTGTTAGGGTTTGCATTTGTTAAAACACTTTGGATACTTTTATGACAGGCCACTGCTAAGTGTAGGGGAATGTTCCTCTTTAACCCAGAGCTGAATAAAATCAAATATAACCTGAGTACTAACAGTTGTCACAGGCTTTCAATCCCACTGTGTTACCCATTCACACCAGGGTGCAAAATTTCTGCATGTTAACTGCTACAAACTCTGAATTAGCCCACGTCTCAGCTTTCACTGCTTCCCCTGAAAATCATGAAGCTACAGCACCATCTAAAGGCAAAAAACTGAATCAAACGGTCATAGCTGATCAATCTACCTATAAACACTGAAAAAGCTGGAGGAGTCTCCTGTATTCATAGTGCTGTGTATTCTTCCAACACGGATGCCAATTCTCAACATTCTGAGAACATTTTGTAAAATTAACGCTAAAAAGCATGTATAGAATAGACCCTGTGCTTATTTTGAGATTAAAACTGTACCTTTTTTTAATGTTTCATTTTGATCAAAGTCATGAAATATCACAGAGCGATTGAACACAATAATGTCACATGCAAGTAATACCTATTTCAGTCAACCACGAGGTTGTTACACTACACAGAGACACAACTATTGCAGCCAGAGGAGTGAACAGTCCAAGACTGGGGGACAACTGGCTCATTACTGTTGTGTTAAGAAAGATTTAATTAATTAATTACAGGTACTCCTACTATTATGATGATGATTCTAAATCTGCACATTTTTTTAGTTTTTTATATGTTATATTCAGAATCACTGTATCTTTCAAACTGTTTTTGTCTGGCAACTAAACAGTGTATTCAACATGACCAACGAGTTAGGAGGATATGCAGAACTGAATGCATTTAATAAATTCTAGTAGAGAATTATTTTTACCTTTACTTGCTCATTGGAAGTCACAGCACAGAAAACAATCTCCGTAAATCCTTGGGAGGGGAACATCCGGAAGCAGATACCACCGATAACACGGCCATCTTTTATTAATGCAAGGGTTTTGTGTTTCCTGAGGAGACAAAAATAACAATCACTTTAATTCATGTACATAGTACATAAAGTACCATTACCTTCCTTTTTTCAGAAACTTGATTCACTTCTTTCCATGATGCTGATGCAATTGTATATGCCTCAGTATCTACAGAAGACTTATTATTTTAACATTATCCTTTGAATTTACCATAAATGTCATCATCATGAAGCAAGGTCCTGGCCTTGCCAAGTACTCTGAGATACTGGGGTAATAACCAATAAATAAAAGTTGTATTGCTTTTATTGAATCCATTGAAGACAGTTACACCGTTGTGCAGTTCTCAAGATGATTTTACCCTGAGTAAATTAGAAATTAATGGAGTTACAGAATAGCAAGTCCTTTCTCAGGGATTCCTGTTTCCTTGCATGCATTCTCTACACCTAAGATATCAGTTTCAAATACAGCTGATGAAGCAAGAGATGACATTGCTTATTTCTAATCACCTACTCCTAGTGAAATCAAGACCAGAACAAACATCCTTCCCTGTTGCACAGAGGTGGCATGGAGGGTAGCTCTGCCTGTGCTACACTTTTTCCATCTTTTCAAGCCCTCCTAGCTCCTGGTCAGCCTAATTGAATTGCACCCAAATACCATCTTGGTTGCTGTGTTAATGGCAAATGGTTTCCTTTTCATGGAACTGTCCACCTATGCTGGCCCCTTCCTACACCCCTGCCTGCAAAGAGCACCAGGCTCTCTCTGCCTCACCCACCCACCCAACCCCTCTCCAAGGATACTCACGGATCAAACACCAAGCGTGTGATGTATTCCTTCGGCATTCGAGGCAGCTGATGGGAAAACACATTCTGCAAACCAACCAGCCACATCATGATCTTCTTGTTGGGCTTCTGGTTCAGGGAGTTGCCGACCACATGGAATTCAATCACCCCCCTGCGCTCCTCCAGCCTCGCCGCCTCGTCCCGGGCCGAGTGTGCTGAGAGGAAGTTGGTCTGTACCGAACAAAAGTGAAATAAAACTAAGTTTTTGAGATTTCACATCCGCTGACAGAACTGTCTTAATGAACAAACAAATAAAACCCTCTCTTTTTTTCCAACAGAGCTACCAAGGATTGCCTTTGTAATGCATCTTTGCAGAAGTGCCACTGTCAAATAAGCCAGATATAAGTCTATACTGCAGTGTATAAAGACCTATTTGAACTTATATTGGTAAAGATTAGGTAAAAACTGCAATGGTTAGGACTCAACAAGTTCCAAAGCCTCTTGACAGACAGCACTCATCCAGTTGAAGCCGATGCCATTAAGTCATCATATTTTCTTTTGCGTAGTCAGCTTGGGTAAGAGTAGTGGATTTGCCTATGCATACTGCAAAGCACACATTTTAATGCTGATGCAGGAAAAGTAATACTTTTTCATTTTAGCAGTGTTTTTCACTATCTCTACCACTATTGTAAGAGCCTAAAAAGAACATTTTCATTCCTACAGTTTGCTGTTACATATCTAGCAGTTGCATCCACATATCTGAATACAGATTAAATTAATACAGAAAATTTATTTAACTTCCTTTTTTTTCAAGATGATTTTACAATGCCAAAACATCTCTGCATGCACATACTGTTTACTTTTTAGAGCAAAGTTTGGCTGCTGGGTTTCTAGTCACTGCCAGCCCCAACAGCCAGGTTGGCACTGCATTTATAATATGCAGAGCCATCAGTCACAGTACATAGTTTGAATAAGAAATGTAGGTGGTTCCAAATCTTCAGCAGTTTCTAGCTAAACCTTGGCAAATGAGCTGCTGGCAAAACATAGCCTGGCAGAGGGAACAGAAGGAGGAAAAGGCAGCCAAGAAAAAAAAACAGTGTGCAATTGTGTACCATGGCACAATTCCGCAATTCTGTTTGTTTTTCTCTTCCAGCAGAGAAAAGAGCAACTGGGGAAGACAGAGCAAATAACTGTTTAGATCAGTTTCTGCACTAGCTAACTAGTGGTTTTAACTAGAGGTTTGGATCTTTCATTCTGCTGCAATATTTGAACACCATTTAACCTTGTCTTATGAGCTATATCTACTCTATCTATGATTAACAATTAAAAGCATACTCTGAGTACCTTGCAAGATAACCTGGCATGTACCTTTTTACTATCACAAGTTTCCAAGTCTCTTTGCTAACCATACACAATGCATTAAGAAAATTGTAGAACTATTCTTCATGGGAATTATGTATTTCACAAACATTTTCTGTTCACCTGATCATATTTTTTTCAAAGCCTATTTTTCTTGACAGGACTTATAGCTTATCATACTCTATCTGTGTGGAACATTTACAAAAAAACAGACCATTTACTATCAGACCATTTTCAACACCAAATCTATATAATTCTCACCTCAGGCCCAAGCATTGCTGCAGGATCTGTAATTGTCGACATTACTTCATTGATTAACTCAATAGGAATATCACCAACAACCCTTGGTCTTTTGGAATCCTCCAGAGAATAGGGTTCATTACTTTTTCTCTTTTCCCCTATAAAACAAAATTAGGACAAATTAGAAACAGACAAACTGTCATGGACTAGCACTATGAAGTCTAGCACTTCTGTTGCATTTTTAAGTTTGTATGACAGGTTTTGGGACTGTTTTTTGGTTTTTTCTTTAATCCCCAATAGAAAGGCAGAAAGAGAAATAAATGAAATCTGAACAATATTTATCACTGCTAAATTTTGGCTTTGGACTGGGATATATTAGCATGAAGCAGGATAAGTATACTTCTCCTCTTATACCTCTAAATTCATAGTGAAACTATTTGGTTTTCCTTTTTTCTTCAAAATCCTCTTCATGGAACCTCTGTGCTGCTATCTTGGAAGGCAAATGCTCAACACACAAATTGTAGTGCATATTTCTGCATAACATGAAATACCCATTTTAGGATTCAAGGGAACTAAGTACCTATTATATATTTCTTTCACCCTTTTTGTAAAACAAGCAGCACGTACAGTCTGATACATCATACATATTTAACTTTAAAAATCCATATAGTTTCCAAATCAAAATATATCATTATTAACTGCCCTACTAGTTGCAGAGCAACATGTAATACAGCAAAAACAACTAGTTACATTCACAAAAGAAAAGTCCACCAAGACCTAGCAGAGGTACAGTAACAGAGCCAGCTTCTAGCTCAGGATTCCCACTCATTATGCTACTCATTCCCACTTCTGAGGGAGAAGTTGAGAAATGGCCTTAAAGGAAGCTTCAGTGTAGGAGACATCAGTTTAGGAGACATCTTAAGTTCCTCTGTAGCGAACACAGGCTAAGAATTCATTTAGGTTTTTCCACTTCCTTGAGGACTCACTTTACATAAGCTTGGGATCATCTCTCTGACCTACAAAGTCTCTTGACAGGCTCATTAATCCTGAGGTGTTTGAAAAAGAATTTATTAGGAGAATTTATGCATTCACTAACTTTTTTTCTTACAAGTTTTTGGTTTTGTTTTTGTTTTTTTTAGCCTGACCTCATTCAGGTTTTAAATTTAACCTTGTTGGTGTGTTTGTGCTTTTCTTTACTGCTCAAATGTATGCATTTTAAGTACCTTGAAAGATTAAGAAAAACTCAAATGTGATGCCCATTTCTATTCTGCCATTATTTAAATGAAACCTTTTTTCAGGGCTTTTAATAGACATACTCTAAATAAAGTCTTTTTCAAAAACGTTTGACACCAGCAGACCTTTCCCCATTTTACTTTAAATAATTTTTTTTCCAGATACAGTTGCCTTTTCTGCTAGTTAAACATTATCATACTGAAGAAAAAGTATGTGTGTGCATGTCTTTCAGCAAAAACATCCCAAGTTTGCTATTGCAGAGTGAAGGCAAAGGTTACCATATCCTGCAACTACTGATAATATCAACAGAAGACAAAAAAAATCAAGCCTCCCTCTCCATTACCTAAGTTTGGATCAAGGGCAGAAGAAACTTTGCAAGCTGGACTCATATTCCCACTGTTGGGTTGCTCCAGTGATGATGGACTTGCACTGTACGCAACAGATCTTGCAACAGGAGGTGGACTGATAACTGCAATGACATAAAAGACAAACACAAAAAATACAGGATTTGGAACCCATTATGGTGCTGACTGAAGGACTGTTACAAAGATGGACCTATGTTCACCTAAAAAGTAACAGCTAACATTGTGCATCGGAGTAGTGCCACCAGTTCACAAGCAGAGACATTAAAGCTTTAACTCAATATAAACTAACTTCTACCTAATGAGGGTCTGCTGGATAACAGAAACTGCAAACATCAGGGTTTATTATCTTGCAGTGCTGAGCAGAAGCTAAGAAAACTTCCTTCACATACCTGCCAAGCCTGCTGTCATTTAACTTCATGAAAGGGCTTTTTGTAGGGGTCTATTGAAAAGCAAAATCTCATCATTCAGCTTCAGCGGTCCACTTTAACAGTGTTGAAAGACTGGTTGGACAAATCACACTCAATAAGGGGAGTTGTTTCACCAGTTAAGAGGATGAAACTAATATTTTAAAAGGCCATAGACTAATATATCTCTTTCTAATATTAAAAAAGGACCCACAAAACAAAGCAAAACAAACAAAACTAAAAAAAAAAAAAACCCAGACAACCAAACAACAACAACAGAACCAACCAAACAAAAAAAATCCCCACACTAATCCTAAATCATCCAGATTTCATCTGGGTTACCCACCACTAAATGCAAATTACCTGTCTGGATTCCCAGCTGGCCAGTTCGGGAACTAGACACCATGAAATCCTGATCCCAAATGGGAGAATTCTGGCTGTACACTTCTTCTTCCAGCATAGACAGAAACCTAGGCACAAAACCAGGTGAAATATAGGATCAATCAAAACAGATTCTTATTCAAAATAAGAACTTGCAACATTTTAGAATTAAAAATATTTACTGAGTCAGTAAGAAAATGCTGTTGGCCAATTCTTTCAAAAAAAAGAACACACACAAAATCACAAGCCATAGTAGACATTAAGTATCTTAATTTGTTAGAGTGCTTTCACTTACAAGAACTTATCTTTGAGTATAAGCAGTATTTTTCTAATTTGCAAAGGCAGAAACAGAGAATTACAAACTACTTTTACAGAACAAAATTGCACCTAATAAGAAAGCTGTGAGGTGACTGATGTTATACAATGACAGCAAAATATGTCTGTTTGAATAAACCAGTATTATGCAGATGCATTTGCTTTCTGCCTCTTGCAGATTCATAAAATCCCATTGTTAGTTATTAACAATGCCCTTAGGAATCTATTTTCTTTCCTTTAAGTGTCCTACTGTAGAATTTAATTGCATGTTTTTGCTTGCATAACAGTATTTTTAACCTTATTTTGGTGCAGTTGCAGAAACAGTGTGATTTTAAACCTCTCTTAGCATTGTTATACGAGATAAATTCCACAGATCAGATGATCCAGCATGCTCGCCTTCTCAGGGCTAATACATCAATTCCCTCTCAGAAGCAAGATAGCTGCTTATCCTATGTTCCGCAAAAGGGGTTTTCAGACCAGAAGTTGACATGGCACATCCTTACTCTCCAGAGTCATCCATATGTATAGAAACTATCTAGCTAAAACCAAAAGGACTGTTGAGTAAGACTTTCTTGAATAGGATAAGGATTTTCAAGTCAGGTTCCCATATATACAGGACAGCTGTACCTAGGCAATGTGCTGTGTTTGCTGCTCTCTGTACAGCTGATAATGGATAAAAAGTTTGTAGCAGTGACCTGACCATCTGTGACAGAGCAGAAGGACAAATTAAACTTTAGCCAAAGCTACACTTACAGGCAGCACAGAGGCTCTGCCTTCAGCCCCATTAGTGACTACTTCCTAGGTACACACAGACATAACCGGTGGGTGCTCCCTTTGCCGAGAAAGGAGAGTCTGGGGCAAACGGGAGCCCTGTGCCAATGCCAGGCTCCATGCTCTGAGACACAGCTCCTCTGCAGGGTTCACTCAGCACAATGCCAGTGGAGATACAAATGCTTCAGACAAGTACAGCTCATAAAAGATTTCAAATGTTATTCATATTTCCCACAGATCATCTGCAAACAGTGCTTGTCTTTCTTTTTTCCTCAACAGAATATCAAAAGAAACTGCAGTGAATAATAATGCTTTCCAAATTGCTGTAAAAGGCTTCAAAAGGCAGTGAAAATGGGAGCATATATATGCACACCTACTTCCTCCACAAATCTGCTCCTTGCACCAGTGTGGTTTTAAATCCTTCTTTATACCTATTTCAGGGCCAGATCATGATCCTATTCCCAGATACATACAAACATTCCTGTATCCATAACAGTCTAAGCCAGAGACAGTGTACATCCTTCAAAGTGGTACAATACACTATTAATAACCGTAGTAGCAACACATCCTGGCTCTACTCAGCTTTGGAAGGCTCATTGTTTTTCATTACCCTGAGCACTAACCCAACTTCTAGCCCAACACAGCAGCTTGCATAGCATCAGTGCCACCAGGTCTTCTGAGGTTCAGTTCATTTGTTGTTAGGAGGGACAGGTTTTTAAAGTATGACCTAGAGAGCCAAGCCATCCTCAAAAAATAAGGATATAAGGATACAGTATTTTAACAGGAAGATTACAATGAATGATCCTGTCACCACTACCTCCCCTTTATCACCAGTAAAATGTTTGAAATTAATGACTGTCAGAGTTGATCATGTTTTGAGACAAGACATTCTCCCACATATATAATATGTAATTATTGTTGTTTAATTTTGAGAGATCATCATCGACATTCCAGTATTGTAACAGGCAGCCAATATGAAACTTACGAATTTAGGATTCACTGGTCCAGTTTTATACTGACTCCTCTCTTCTTTATCAAATAAACCTGGGGATGGGGTGACTACTTTGTTCCCTATTACAGTTTTGAATTAAACTTAAATTCTTAGGTGTATATAAACTTCTGTACAACACTCCCTTTTTTACTGCTACATCACCAAATTAGAAATGAACATACAGTTTTGGAGGTCTGGACCTATATTGTTTCCAAGGTCTATAGAAAAAGAAAGTAATTGACCAACAATACCTGCTAACAGGCAAAAAGCACAATCCCCCAGCAAGATGAATAATCCTTTTCATAAAGTAAACCCTGTGACAGAGCAAAGCAAGTGGTTGCGTACATAAAATACACTCCTTCAAGCTGTGGCAGTAAATAAAGCTGCAGTATCTACTTGTAACTGAATAAAAAGAGACATTATTTTAAGCTGTGGGCAATTTCCCTCTTTCCACAACAAAGTTACTGGTTAACTTTGAACGCGGGCACACTGTGACACCTTACTTGGGAAAATGGGTGAGGATTAGTGTCCGTTTTTCTTGAGGAAGCTTGTCTTTCTCTTGCCTGGCCTGCTCCAGCAGTTGCCGTCTCATTACAGTAAAAACAGAGCGAAGCAATGTCCTACCAAAAACCTGTGTGGTTTCATACCGAGGTAGACTGTCACAGAACTGAGGGACATTGCAGTAACAAAGCCACCTGGAAAGAGGAAAAAAAGACAGATAATTATCACCATCTAACATATGACTTGGTGCAATAAAACCACTACCCACATCATTTATAACACAGCTGAGAGTTATATGACCGTGTAAATCAGCTCCACAACAAGGCTGGACAGGGTTAAACAGCATGTATATTGCCCAGTTTTTAAAAGAAATGCCAGTCAAGTACTTTCAAGTCTCCATATATTCTTTTTCTCTGCAGTCTAGTTTCCCAAATTGCTCTTGTTCCAGAAAATAATCACAGATTACAGAAAATTCATGTTGATGTCAGGGATTCTCTCCACAGCTCATTCATTTAGCCTCCCACATCTCCTGCCTCTGATTCCGAAGACCCATAGTATGGCCTGGTTTTCCCTCTTTAAACTTCTACATTTCCCCACACAGAGGCAAAAGGAGTAACAATTTTAATTAGTTCCATCCCAATCTGACTGGACTCCCAGTCTGGTTTCCCACCAATTGGCTTCTTCCCATTACACCCTGACTTGTTACTTTTTCATTACCAGTATTTCCCTCCATAGTGAGTTTTGAATTAAGAAGTACATATGAAAGTTAAGGCATGTAATATTTCTCCTCTTGGAAAAGGGATTATGGTACTGCTGAGATAATTCAGGAGTACACTGCCTATGTAGGTCACAATATCTGTTAATCTTAAAAATGAGATTTCAATATCCGTGTGTAATAAACAGTCATCTGTATCTGGAGCTTTAGCAGAATCAGACCACAACCACTATGAAAGCTCTAGCAATGAGAGGAAAATATTAAGAATTGGATGCAAACAGACTATGTTGGATCCTACGTGGGTTTCCTCATCCAGATCCAAAGTACAGCCTGTCTCAAAATGGTCTTTCAAACTCTTGTGCCTTAATCTTTGCAAACATGAGTTGCAAAAGAGCTGTGAGATAGAGTTGTTCACAAACCACTACTCCATGTTCTTGGTTGATAAAGAACATCTCTCAAAACACAAGGATGCATGTGAAACTCTGATACGGTTTCATTCAAATACTCAGGTTTTCAAATTAAGTTGGTGACTGCAAAAATTTGGGAAGCGCACACATGGTGCAGAGCAGCAATCATAGCACTGCCTCAAACAGCACAGAGGAAAAAGGCCCACAATGACAGGTTAGATGTGGTGGGAAGACACAGGCACCTTGGGTTGGCGGAAACCTTAGGGACTGTGGGCAGGAGGGTTTGAGAAGTCACAAGTGACAAAACGATTAACAACAAAAGCCACCAACCAGAGCCAATTAGTAGCTGACTCCTAATAAAAGCTAGCTCCTACCAACCCTGGCTGATATCTGTTGTCACAAACAAATGGAGTTCAAACACCCACCAAGCACGGTCTTAGGAGCCCCAAGGTAATAGGTCATGAGAGCGCCCCCATCAGACACAGACACAGCACAGCCTGCTGTATCACTAGCCACAGCCTCAACTCACACCAGGGTTTGCTGATGACCTTCAAGGAGCTGAGGTGTGTCAGAGGAAAGGCCACCAGGAAAGCGCCCCAGAAGGCATGCTCATCCTCAGCCAGGAAAAGTGCCCCTGGCAGTTCCTGGGAACCAGGGTGCTGACACAGAGGTTTGCTAACTGCTGCCTGCACTAAGCTGCTGTTGCTGTACTAACTGAAAAAGGCACTGCACTACTGTTGTGAGAAAAAGAAAATTAAGAGACATGGTTTTCAGCCTAGCTCTTCTTTCTCCAGTGACTACGTTACTCCTCTGAATTCTAACAACATATTAGAAGGTCATAATAAGAACTATCATTTTAAGGAACCTAATAATATCCATTCCCAATTAGCATTCACGCATTTGCAAAATTATTCTGATTTTTCAATTCTTCTGTGATTTTGTTTCAAACAGCGATCCTTTACAATGCTTAATGTTATCTTATTTTTCTTTTTAAGCTGAATAACAAATAGAGATCTTTCATAAAGCTCATATCTTATGAAGACCAACACCACTTTGCCAAGACAAAACGTGCAAAAGTGTTAGATACAGATGCTAACAGCCTCTACTCCCTGTTGTTGGCTGATAAAGCACACCTCTCAAAACTCAAGGCTGTGTGTGAAACTGATATAGTCTCACTAAAATCCTCAGGTTTTTATGTAAACTCCATGACTGCAAAAATTCACAAGGTACATCTATGGCACAAAGGTACCAGTATATTCCTGAAGTTTGTACATGCCTTATTTGCAAGGAAGACTTGTAACAAGCAAAAGCAGTGTTACCTGGTGTAATTCACTTTATACCCTGCAATATCATCATTGGGTGATCGCAGTCTCCGCTGAGAAGGTGTCTCCAGGTGCCAGTAGTTAATGCGGTTCAGAAACATTTTAGCCAGTTCCACTATTGTTTGCCTTTCCTTCGAGGGTAAGTGGCTAAATTTGTACTGCACGAAATTATTCACACCCTTAAGAAGGAAGAAAATCCTGTTTAACTATTTAGCCATAATTTTTGTAGGATCACCCTCAAACACTCCTCACTTTATCAACCCTGAACTTGCATTACATACGAAAAAAAAATATTGGAGACCATGAACTCCTTGCTCAGCTACTCATGTAGCTGCCACAGGCTGATTCCTGTGTACACAGCAGCAGGTATTTTTATGTAATCTACATCCAACAGCTGATGTAAAGGTAGAGCAGCAAAATTTTTTAGTTTTCCTTGCTTCTCAAAGTCAGGGAACAGAGAAAGTTCTGGTAGGCTTTCTTTTATATGCTCTGTAAATCAAGTATCACCTACAAAACGCCCCGGCTACATTTCAATAGAGTAGGGCTTGTGGACTTCTAGTTAAGTTTGTGCCTACACATCATATTATTTCTTCAAGAATGTCAGTACTTCAGAAGTATGTCTCCTCATTGCACTTTGGATACTGTCCACTTTAAAGAAAAATCAACATAGTTAAAATACGTGACTAAAAGTGCTGCAATACATATATACTAAAAATCAATTATAACACTTCTGCTTAGCAAATAATTTTGTTTGACTTAGTTGCTGAGCTGCTAAAAACAGAATTGAAAACACTGTTCTCTTTAAAAGCAAAAATTATTTCAAAATAAACTGTAAGAAAAATTACCCTTTTATCTCTATGCTTTATTTTCTTAAGCAAATTGAACAAGCAGTACCAAGAATGTGACAAAAAATTGTATTGTATAATTTTTCTTATACAAACCTTTTTAATAGTGTATTTAAGGACTAGGAATATATGGAGATTACATACACTTATTTTTTTGCTTATACTCAAAGTAAAGGAGAATTTCAGGTGAAAACCTCTCAGAAATTCAGCAATAAAGTAGTTTGATTTTCTAAATTATAAGTGAGAGTTGCAAGAAATAATTACTATATATAACAGTCTTCACATTTAAAACATCCTATTTAACAATCCATTCATCCACTGATGGGAAAACATTGAGCTCCTGTTTCAGTGAGGTATGTGAGCCTCTTCATAGTCTCACTGGAGCTAATGGGCCCGCTTGTCTGCCAAAAGTGCATTCTTGAGAGCTTGCTTAACCAAAAACTGAATTTGTCATATGTTCTTCATCCATTGAGAGTTACAAAAGCCTCAGTTATTCTTTGGTTGTGGCTTTGTTTTTTTGTTGTGTATCCTTTGAAAGACAAGGCTATGATCTCACTGAACTGGATTGTAACATTTTCCTTGATTGACAGAAGGCAAGTGTCATTTTAATATTGTATTTCAAAACTTCAACAGCATTTTTCATCACTTGAAACAAAGAAAGATTAGAAGTGCCCACATAAAAGTAGCATTTCAAGGTAATTCTCCAAACCCACAGAAAAGTCAGTTTCATTAAAGCATAAGATGAATGATGAGAGAAGTTAAATAATGTAACTATTGTACCAACACTAAAGGAGAAGCAGCAGCAGAAATCTCCTAGTACCCTACTTTGTCCTAAGCAGTACACAGAAAAATCTGCAAAGTGCCTAAAATGCCCTGTTTTCAAGAACAGGCCACACAAAAGAGAAAATCCATCCAAAAAATCCCCAAACAAACAAAACTCCCAACACCCCAGCAAGTAATAAAAAGTAAATAGAATTTAAAAACCCAAGCAAAGGAAGAAAACAAACAGAAACAAAAAAGAACACCATCAGACCAACCAAATCCACATTTTGACTCCTTACCTGTTCAATGCTAGGTTTCTCAAATGGGGGACTTTCCAAAGATCCTTCTACTACAGGTTTTCCCATATGTAAAATGCACTTCCTCAACAGCTGTTAAAAATATACAATTTTTTTTTAAAATTAGTATATTTGCATACATAGAGTCAATGGAAGTCACAAGTGCACAACACACTGTGAGCAGTGCTGAAAATCTCCTGGCTCTATATCTGCTTCTTTAGTCATCTGAATTTGTAATACTAAACTTCACTATGAATTCACCTTCTTTGAAATGCATACCAAAGGCTTCTCTGAGGAAACAATGGCAGCTCAATTACCATTGATGCCAACTGACTTTATTATATATAAGTGAAGAACATTGTGCAGTTTATAGATGGGACTCAGGGTCAGTTCATCAATCATCTGCATGACTTCTGGAATAAAAATCAGTACCTTGCAGGTACCAGAATGTGAAGCCCACACTACTCTACTCAGTAGAGCATCAACCAAAAGAAAAATGTCCCATCAGACAAAGTCCATTCATGCATGAGGGGCAGTGAAACTGGCTTATGTGTGAGAGAGCAAAAAACACAAGACACTTCATAAGTTCAGCTTACTTTGAACAGGTAGAAATAAACTTGCTTTGTGTCTGCATCTTCTTCTTTGTGGACACAGGTGAACAGATACTCCACATCCAATACAATTCCCAGAAGCCTATTCATTTCTTCTTCAGACACATTCTCCAGGTGAGAAACATGAGCAGCTAAACAAAATAAAAACCCAAACTTGTGAAAACCCTACTGAGAGAACATATAGCACAAGTATACCCCAGAAAATCTCAAATTAAGCCATAACTGTAAAGCCACTGATCCTGTAAGAACCTGTGTAAACAGAGCATCTTATCAGAGGTAACTGAAACATGTCACATCGGAGCAATTTGTAAAGGTTGTCCAGTGGGGGCAATTTCCACAGTGGAGGGATGATGGCTGGTTGGAATCACATCATCTCTTAACACTTAAAGCAGAACACACAAATCCTGCTTGTGTTAGTAAGCTGCACTATATAACAACATACATTTTTGTCCATTTGAGACAAGGCTTCTTGACTAAAGAAAATAAATCCATAATTCCCATAAATTAGGTAATCCAGGTGCAAGTAGCACCATATTCTGTGAAGAGTAAGAAAAAAATCAGCTCCAAAAATTGGCCTGGAAAACAAAATTATTGGCTAAGTCTCTTACTTTCATATCACATAAGATCAAATTATGCTTTGTGTACACTATATTTACAGACATTTCGCAGACTGTACATGCTCTTCTATTCAGAAGTTTACAAAAAAACATCTTTACACGTACTGCAATTTCCAAGTGACAAAGTCCCTTTTAGCATCTCCAAAGGTAAATACGGTTCCACATCTGTAATTTTCAAAAGCTTAAGGTTTCTACATATAAAGCGGGGCATGTATTTCAAGCTAGTTTGAACGACTGGCCCCGAGAAGAGAGAAGGCAAGGTAAAACAAGAAGTCAAATCCCAAAAAGAAGACATTTGCATTACAAAAAGCAACAATCTTCACTGACTCCAGGCCAATGTAGATAGTATGCATATCCTTTCCTCTGAAAGGAGAACAAAATAACGTTTCAAAGAAAGGGAAAAATAATTTTAAAGTTTGGGCATATTAGCTTGTCTATATTTTAATAACTTTTATCAATATTTACTTTTTAAGATGAACATTATATCTTTTCAACAGAAATCTGACTCCTCAGTTAGCAAGGTAGTGAGTAAAAATAACATGACTTTAAAATAATCATGTTTATTGGCCACCCAGCAATCATGGTTTGTTTTGAGAATTTTAACATGACCCCAAAACATTTAAATTCAATAAATTTGTTCAGCTCCAAGTAAAAAGTACACCATAACTCTGAAAATTAAAAAGATGCTAACAATTGTTTCCACTTAAATAAACACTTATAATACAGTGTCTTAGGGGGATGGCCATCATGAGCTTCCTGTAAGGACAAATATTCAGCATTCTAGGCAGAATAAAATGATTTACTTTCTGTCCTTAAGACAAGTATGAAGGGTTAATATTTCAAGCTGCTGTCCTGATCTTTCAAAAGTAATAAATAGCCTCCTAGATGAGCTTTGCATTAGAAACTGATAACATTCTAAAGTATTCAACTAACAAATGAATAAAACATCACCATAAGAAGCCATTTCTATGCAGTTTCCATAACAATACTGAACTTTAACTACTAACTACTTAGTGGCCATGTTTAAACATTTTATTAAACTAGACAACTACTACCCATACTGTGAATTTTAAAGTACAGTAAGTATATTAACAGCATGTATTTACTGCCTGTTACTACTTATCACAGAGACAACAGTATTTGTACATCAGCCCAACAAACTGTTTTTCTTCAGATCTTTACAGCTCATTCACAAATTCTGTAGCCATTAGTAAACCTACTGTTAAAAGTCAAAGCTTTGGTACACTGACATCAAACACTGCATTACTCTTGACTAGATTTAGGCAGTCCCAGTCACATGCACTGCCCAACTGGTACACCCTTCCTCAGCTGCTAATATGACTGAGGAAAAAAACTTAAATATCACATGCACAGATTGTTACAGCATGCAGAAAAAAAAGCAAGTAGGAAGAGCAAGGGTCTGCAATTATATGAAGACCTACAGCATTAATAAGCCAGTACTGGAATGCATGTATTAGGAATGTGTCCACAGTCTACCTCAAAATCAGCATGTACTTAAAAACACTAGTAATGTATATTGGACGGGCAAACCAAGAAACACACAAATATGCTATGGGAAGGTGCATAGCAGGAACTGAAGACAGTGCTAGGGGAAAAAAAAAAAGAGACAATGTGTATACAGTGTAGTAGTATATTAAATAACTAGTTTTTAATGTAATTCAAGACTGAAAATGTTCACCAATAGAAAAATAAACTCTTAACACAAGAGAAACCAACCAAATATAAGTCTTTGACTACACAACACCTGATCTTGAGGCTGGTAGAGGGTGAAGGCTCCCAGCACCCAAGTCAGTCACCACTTCACAGTGACATATCACCCAAATATAAAAAAATTTTCATTAAAACAATCACACTGAGCCAAGCTGTGGGGCTGACCACCAAAGAGATGAATACAGGTTGTAGGTAAGTAGACTGTAAGTTAATACACACCATCAACTAGAGTTATGCATCAAAAACTGCCCTGGCTTGAAGATCAAACCACACTCCCAAAAAGAGACATCTCAAGCAAGACTAGCATCTAGGACTACCTTTGGAAGAAAATAATATACTTTAAAAAGAAAAACAAACAAACAAAAACCAAAAACCAAATCAACCAACAAACAAAAAACCCCTACATTTTACAGGTACAGCTTTAAACAGTATAGGAATTTCTAGATCACTATTTCAATGGCTCTCTGAGGAGGAGAAAATTCAGTACCAATAATCTGAAGCCTACAAATCTTGTGGCAAATTTGCTTTTAGAGGTGTTCAGCAGGAACATACTCATTTAAAGGAGATGATTAGGAAAATTATATTGGAAAACACCACTGAAAGACATATTTTTGCCAGTAGCATGAGCAAGCACCCAACAATTAATTTATTTCAAATGAAACATCTTCCTCCTTAGCTGCAGTCAGAAGAATAAGAAACTTACCTTTTCTAAAAAAAAGCAGTAAATAAAAATACAGTTTCTTCCATGAAGTACTTTTACAGTACTGTTTTTCCCTCATTCCCTAGGTAAAGAGTGAACCAGCCTCAGCCTTGTAGAAAAGTCAAGTTTTTCTACAAAAATACACAGCATCCACAAATTCTGCTGAAGAACAGAACTGACAGGCATGCGTTGTTAGTTAAAAAAAAAATAAAAATATAAGAATAAGCTCTTTCTTCAAAGGCCAGGAATTAAAGGGAACGGTAACACAAGCCATCCTAACTGCAGAAACAGAAGCAGCATGGAGAAGGTGTGTGATGCAAAGTTGAAACTGACTTGGCTAAAGTGACTGACTTTTCTGTGATACTATGCATTTCTTAATCTTCTCCTGCAAGCAAACCCAGAGACTGGGAACATCAGGAAAGGAAAGAACTCTGCTGAAAAGCCTAGAAAAAAATTGCATGTAATTAGTGCATAAAAAGAATAGAGGAAATAAATCTCAATTTAAAAAAAAAATAATTCACACAAACTACAATATTATTTTCAAAATTTAAAAAAAAAAATATCTATTGTGAATGTTTTAAATTTCTTTTTTCACTGTCCTAAGTTTTGGACAGCAACAAAAATTAAATATCAGCTGGTTTTTTTTCAGTTGGGTCTGAATTTTATTTTGGCTCTATTTTTATTCAGTATTTTCTAAGAAGGATGTGCATCTGTCAGAGCAAACCTAGAGGAGGGTGACAAAGATGATCAGTGGTCTGGAGAACCTCTCCTATGAAGATAGACTGAGGAGAGTTGGGTTTTTTCAGTATGGAGAAGAGAAGGCTTCAGAGACACCTCTGAGAAGCCTTCCTGGACCTATAGGGGCCTACAGGGAAGCCAGAGAGGGACTCTTTACAAGGACACCTAGTGACAGGACAAGGGACAATGGCTTTAAATTGAAAGAGACTAAGTTTAGATCAGATATAAGAAAGAAGTTTCCTTACAATGAGGGTGGTAGAATACCAGAACAGGTTGCCCAGAGAGGCGGTAGATGCCCCATCCCTGGAAACATTCAAGTTCAGGTTGGATGGGGCTCTGAGTAACTTGATCTAGCAGAAGGTGTCCCTGCTTACTGCAGGTGGGTTGGACTAGATGACCATTAAAATGTCCCTTCCAACTCAAACTATTCTATGATTGTAAATATAGACAAAAAGTCACCAGCTTTTATTTTGGATAAGTATAAATTCTTAAAATAATACAGTGATTCACCGCTATTTTTCAGACTATGTGGGTAATAAATGGTTACTTATTCTATGTCTGAAAAACAAAATCCCCAAAACCACAACACTATTTAACAGTGAATTTTGAGCAGTTGCTTCCAAGCTGTCTGCACAATAACTTAGACAATGCCAAGATGTACAACCTCAGTACTATTTTCTCTGACATGAAAAAGGCACAGTTCTTTTGAGAGGTAGGAGTACCTGCTTTCAAGAATATTTTATACTTGATTCTAAAATAAGGAAACCTAATACAGCTTACAGGAGAGAATCATTCACATGGTAACTAAGGCAGGTGACAAATAAATCTATGTGAGGTTAACACAGAGGTAACACAAAGTATTAAAATTGCTCTGTGTAGCTAAATAGTGCTTTTGCATTTTAACAACTTTGAATGTCTGTGTTGTTAGAAGTTGCACCATAGCTGAATTTATTCAAAACTAATTTTAGGATATTTTCATATTAAATACGTTTTTTAAACATTAAACATATTTTAACCTAAACTATTGACATTTACGTCTAATCATAATCCCCATTTCTATGTCTTGGCATGGCATCTTGACTCCCATCTCACAGGAGCCGAGATTTGGGGTCAGGGGTGTGGGTGGGAGACGCTTACCCAGCGCGTGGCTGCAGCTGCGGCAGGGCTCGGCCAGGCTGACGGCCACCTGCTGCAGCTCCGCTCGGGGCGGCGTGGGGGGCGGGTTGGGGTTCTTCCAGCCATTGCATTTACAGGATTCCTCAGCCTGAAATCAAAGCAAATGGATATCGATCAACACCATAAAACTTGCTGAGGCCGTTTTTTTCAAAAGCAATAAAAGGAAATACAAGTTGCCCTTTTTTTAATTACAAGTCACCTCTTTAGGGGGTTGATGTTGAGGGCAGGGGGACTTGGTGTGTTTTGCTGTGGTTTTGCTCGGGTTTGCATTTTTATCAACTGCATTACTAGCCCTTATTTTCTACAAATAATTGGAAATAGAACAGTACCCCAAACAGAGATATTAACACAGTTCTGGTAAGCAGAATACACACACAAACCCTGGCTAATTCCTTTACAGAAAGCCCTCACCCTAGTGAAAGCACTATTCAAGCATTTATTGGCAGATCAACATGTACAGATCCTGCCAGTGAGACAGTTTTAAGGATTTAAACACAAACAGGTTACCTAACAGGCAACATACTTATCACTGCCTCATCAGCTACACCTGCAACAAGGAATCATTCCACTGAACCAAGCCCATGACAACCCAAGCAAGGTTAACCAGTGCTGAAATACCCAAACAATAACTGCACTACTTGAGAATGCTGTCTAAGGCAAGGCTTGGCCACAAAAGCAACAGATGCCAAAGACAGTGACACTTCCAGTGCAACCTGCTGCTTTTCCTTGAAAGTTTACATACACTCACTGAGTGTGACACACCACTGCAGCTAAAAGGGAAGACCATGAAGGGAGGTTGTGACTTTGGTAATCGCGTCTCAAATCACTGAGAAGTTCAAAGCAATGATTCCAGCTATCCAAAGAGCAGCTTTACAAGAGGGGATTTTCCTCTGCATATCTGAAAGACCGCAGTTATTTTGATGGCAATGTACTTCTAACATCATTCATACTCCTATTTGAAGATCTAATTGGAAGGAAAGTCTGCTTTTCTACTGTCCAGACATATCTGTGCTCTGGCTCGTAAAAAGATACTCAGGAAATTGCACTGTCAAGACCTCAGTGGGGAAAGTATGCCAACTGCTGCATAATACTTACGGCTGAAACAATCTTAGTAGGAAAAATTGTGATGTTAATATATCCAGCACTAATGTGTCATTTTTCAAAATCGATTCTGCATACATTTAACAAAATCTATTTCAGGAACCTATTTCATTTTCCTTTTAAGTTTCCAAATCCCATCCTACCTAAAGAAGAAGTACCCAGACAAAGCAGAAAGGATCACAGCTTGACAGCCCTTAACACTGACAGCTTTGTAGATGGCTGGTAAATTGTTCTCCTCAATTAATTTCAATATTCAGCAAACTGAGCACCAAGAAAACCTGCCTGCAGTTTGCTGAGCACCACACGATGTTTTTACCATCTCTCATGCTCACGTATTTATCAGATGAGATCTTGGCCCTGGGTGCCATGGCTTCTGCCTGCACCCAGGCCAGTCCGACAGGTATCAAGAGCCCCAAGTGGCATTTTCAGCAGTCAGAGCCACCAGGATGACTCAGAAACCCCCTTGCACATGCCCAGCAAAACCACTTCCACATATTTCCCTTGAACAAGGGACAATCTGCATTGCCTGAACTTCCTGGCTCTCCAAACTCACTTCATGGGTGCAAACCACCTGCCATTCCATGTATTTATAATGTG
Organism: Anabacerthia variegaticeps; assembly: GCA_035583185.1. Lineage (NCBI taxonomy): Eukaryota > Metazoa > Chordata > Aves > Passeriformes > Furnariidae > Anabacerthia > Anabacerthia variegaticeps. Next base: position 36,539,169 of record JAWWEW010000078.1, on the reverse strand, counting down.
AAATCAGGGAGGTTTCAGAATGAAATAAGGGGAAGATTAAAAAAAAAATATTTTTAAGTCTCATAAAACACAATCTGAAAAGACTTACGGTGAAATTTATGTTCTTTTTCTATCATGTTTTCTGTGAGTAATATGATTGGCAGAGAATTGAAGCCTAATGCTATTTTACAGCAGAAACCAACTCTTGCCATTTCACAGGCATTAAGCCAGTTTCATTTTTGTTTGTCATCCAGCCCTACAGGACCTCTTAAAGTTGAATGACTAGAGAGATCAGCGTTTGAGTGATACCTGTGTACCACAGATTGCCCTGTGCAAGGACTTTGGACATCTGTGAGATGATGTGAAACCCCACTTTCAATTAGCACCTCAAGGTAGATAAAACTGATTGCAAACAAATTACACACATTTGGTTTTTTTTGGGAAAGGCAATGTTGCTATAGAAGTTTTTGCATTTAAGACAAGGATAGAGAAACTGTCACCAAAAAAAAAAAAAAAAAACAAGAAAAAAAATCTGAAAATGAGATTACTGGCAAAGAAAACTCAAGAGACAATTGTGAAGGAGTTGTCAAACAAAAAATGATTGAACATTATTTTAAGGAAGTAAGATTTGATCTTTCCCATGCAGCTGTCCAGACAAATGTTCCACACTGTAAATTACTCCATAATATAATGCTTATTATTGTCTTAAATCATGCCACAATGAAATATGTCCTCAAACAAGGCACAAGCTTTTTGAGAATTATTTCTCTGAGTGGAGGCAGTATTTCACAGAAGCAGTTCAAACAATGTTTACTATCAAGCCAAAAAAAAACATAAACAGCGAGTAACTACACAAACTTTAGTGTCACACAATAATTAGCAGCAAAAATGCAAACAAACAGATGTAGGAATCGTGATAACAGCTCAGTTAAACTGCCAAAAATAAATATCAACCCACCCACAGAAGAATAAAAACAGGGTGTTCAACGGCAAATTTTTTCTGCCCTCCTTGGTATTTCCTTGCCAGATCTTTTTGCAGCAGCTGTTAATTTGTATTGTTCAAATTATTCCAGAGACCTTTCTCAAACAACCACTAGGGTGGGGTTTTTTGTGTTAATCTCTCATAAAACACCAGAATCAGCATAAATATTCTGTTAACCAAGGTGAAACAGAATCCAAAAAGGTCCTCTTTAAAACTTAGCTTTCACTGTAGATGTTGACAGTGCAAGTATTTTGCGATGAATATGCAATGTGCATTCCTCAATGGCTTAAATTGCTGAGTTGTTTTAAATCTTCCATAGCATTTTGTCCATTCAATCCTTTCTTTGTCTATCTTCAGCTTTTTCCTTTATTCCTTCTTTTTTTTTAATGTCACTCATGTGCTTTTCATTAGCAAATAAAGTATGACTTCACCTCTCCAAAAACTTAATTTAAAATCAAAACAGTTCTGTGGGGAGGAAGGAAAATAAGCATTTGAACTGGTACATCCAGTCCTTGAAGCTTTTTTTTCTGGGACATTTGCAGAGCTTTGACAAATCCACTGAGGGAAGCTGGGGACTTCTGCCTTAATGAGGTCTGCAACAAGACTGTCATCTTTGCAAATCCAGGGATCATGAATACTGCACCTTCATTGGTGGTTTTTAATAAAATTGGGTGAGTGCAATATAATAAAACACGATAATTACACACTGTTGCCTGCACGCCTGCTCAAAAACAAAAGAAAAAAACACACAAAAAAATAAAAACAACAAACAAAACAAGCACAAAAACAAAAACTGCAAAAATTACTTACAATTTGCACTGCATGATATAATTTTAATTTTTTTTCCCCCCTTCCATGTTGGGTGCAGTGTTACAGAGTGGGCAATCACACTGTTTGGTAGCCCTAGGCAGTGAAAACTACAGCACTGGACAAACTAAAGTTACCACTTCCTTTAGAATACTGAATATATCGATAACGGGTCAAAATGGGCAGCGAAAAAATACAGCACATTTTAGCACACCTTGCTAGCTTGGTACTTTAAAAAGGAAACACACGAAAGTTACAACATTTCACATCTCATCCACTTTTTAGTGGATTCTAGGCGTCCAAATAGCAATGAATAAATGCAGAATGTTACAGTAACTTACGGACTTACACATTCCTCCCCTTTTCAGATAGTGAAATGAGACTAAGAACATGGAAACTTCAAGGTAACTTAATTACACAGTAATTACCCCAACAATTCTAAAACAGAGTTTCAAACAGCTGTTGTGCTGGACTTTTCTTTCCAACTCAAAATCATACAGGTTGCCCTGTTTGGTAACTGAGATGCAAAGCAGACTCAACAGGTTACACACACACAACATTGCAGATCTTTTCTATTTCCAGCAAGTATAATTACTCTACAAAAGAATATCCATCCTCTCAACACAAAAGCCATGTAAAACACTCTATAAGATTTTTCCTGCAAGCAACAAGCTCAATTGATGATTTCAAAGAACATCACACAAATTATAACAAATACATTGGTGAATTTAAAATACATATTTTTCCTACTCAAATGTCCAGTACCCAGCAACCAGACAGCTAGACAGTGCTTGGAGAGCCACTCATACGTATCAGGAAATTAGCTGACCCATTTATCTTGAACAATACAAAATAATCAGTTCAATGGGCAGCTCTAAGGACATGTTCTTCATTTACTGATCGATCCAATTATTTCATTCCATGTATTTTCCAGTCTCACTCACAGAAAAAAATTAGGCTACCATATAAAGCTTTTACTAATAATAGGCACCCAGTTCCTACCTCATAAAGTTAATGGTAGATTTCCTATCTTATTTAACAGAAGATGCTTTAATTGGGCCTGTAAGTAATTGTAAAACAGATTCAGCTCACTATGAAAACGATCCTAAGAAAGCTTTAAATGTCTTGTATACCTCCTATACCCTTCTGCAGAAAACAACCGT
>JAWWEW010000078.1:36453492-36531943 GCA_035583185.1 Anabacerthia variegaticeps | reverse complement strand
GGAGGCACGGCCGCTCCGCGGGCGGCTCCTGCCCCTGCCCCCCCGGCGGCGGTGGCGGTGGCGGTGGCGGGGGGGCGGCTCTCGCCTCCCGCCGCTGCGCACCGCAAGGGCGCGCCCCCCGCCCACCTCCCTCCCTGCCTCCCTGAGCGGGGGCCGCGAGGGGCGGGGGCGGCCCCGCGGGAGAGGCGTGCGGGGCCAGCCCGGGGCCGGCGTGGCCCTCCCGCCGCCAGGCTGCGCCCGAAGCTGCCCGGGTAAGAGGCGGCACCGCCGGCGGTGCTGCCGCTGCGGGCCCTCGGAGCGCCGGGACTTTGTTTGGCTTCGCCACTGCGTCTCCACATCGAACACTTTGAGGCCTCCTCTCCCCCACCCCTGTTATTTCCAATTCAATATATGAATACGGGTCAGTTTGAAATACCGGATAATTCAAAAAACTCTTCTCAGTTCTTCGTGTCATGGTTCTGGGGCTTTTTTTTTTTTTTCTTTCCTCTTTTTTTGTACCCGGAACTAAGCGTTGACAGTAGGTCAGTTTATGTCTTAAAGGGATTGCTTTTTAATTGAGAGGTAAAATTAAGCAAATGGTCGTGCCACAGGGACTGCACTCCGTGTGCAGGAGCAAGTGCACGGGGTTTGAGGCGGTTCTGCCCCGCTGCACGTATGTAAACCCGCGGCTGAGCCGTGAGAAACCACAAAGGGCAAATTCCGTAGCAGGGCACCAAGGTTTAAAAGGCTGGGATTGCGGCTGGGCGTTTGCGTGGGATCTACGGCTCTTTGATGCGCAACCCTGAAGTGGCAGCGTGAGTTTGGCAGGCAATCCCAGCACAGACTGCGCTCCGGCAGGCACAGGGCCCTGCCACCCTGCACGGGGCAAGCGAAGATGACTCCAGACCTGTGCAAAGTTAGTAGGCGCATTGGGTGGCGGGGAAGGGGAAGGGGGGGTGACAAAACCCTTTCCCTCTGGTCTCCTTCCCTCCCCTTCTCAGCACCCGGGGTTATATGGCGAGCTTGCACATCCATTAAGCGATAGGGAAACAATGGAATAAAACGCTAGAGCATTTCATGACACAGGGAGGTCCGTTGTTTTCCTTCATCGCCTTATTTATGTTTTCATTTTGCTGAGGTTTTGAGCTCGGCCGGGCGCGGCTGGGGGCGGGGGTGGGTCCCTGGTCCGCGGGGAGCGCTGTGCGGGGAGCGCTGTGCGGGGAGCGCTGTGCGGGGAGCGCTGTGCGGGGCGGGGGTGGCACCGCGGGGACAGCGGCCGTAAGATGGCTGCTATGGCTGCTGCTGCCGCCCCGCCACGCCGGGAGCGGCCGCGGGAGCCACAGCAAGCCAAGCCAGATCTGAAAAACACAGTTTCTCTGACATTCAAGAAATAATCCTCTTTGCCCTTTTTTAAAGTGTCCGAATCGTGTTTCAAAATAACCAATAGCCGCTGTATGGTAGCAGCCGCAGAAGAAGTTCTTTGCGGTTTTTATATGCCGGTTTGGTGTCTGCTTTCGGAGTTGAAAATGAAACTGTTCTTGCTTAGTTTCACTTTCAGCTTTCCCACGACACCTCCTCGGCAGCAAATGCTACGAGCAAAAAGCGCATCTGTAACAACCTGCCGGCTCCGATGGACCACTTCGCATCCACGCCTCAACGGAGACTCCTTAAATTCCCGGGAGTTGCTGTAGCCTTTAAATCCTCCCCGTATGTTTTTTTGTTGCTGCTGTTTTGGTGTTACGGTTCGGGTTTTTACGCAAAACAAACAGCTTTCCTTTAACCAGTTAGTTAATGATATTTAACCCAGCATTAAATTTGCACACTTGATATAGTGAATTATAAGGTTTTATGCTGAAAATACCTTTACTGTTTTCACACAGGTGAGTAACACTGATGTTCACTAAGGCTGCTCAGCAGGCTTTTATGTCTGAAGCCACACAGACAAATGCTCACAGGATCACTAGGTGAATAACCTTATTCTTTCACCTCCTTCTTCAGGGTTCTTAAAAGCCTGAAAATTTATTATTTTCATTAAAGTAAAATTAAATATGAAAGTTATTGGGAAGCAGACACTGACTTTGGTTTAAATACCTGAGTGTTTCTTCACGTTTCTTGGTGTGTTTATGAGGGCCTAATGGGAAAAACACTGCTGTAATGCATACAGTAAGGCACTGGTTTGTATAAAGGAAAAACAAAACAAAACAAAACCTTTAATGCAGTTCCTTCTTGAATACTCAAGAGCAGAGCTGTATTACAATACTGTCTCTCTTTTTTTTCCTTTATACCTTGCTGCTCAGCAGACAACCAGAACAGTAAATCTACCAGCCTGTGACTACAGATACAGTTACTATAGTAACATTTATAAACACTAATTTCACTACACATGCAGAACTGCTGCCTGCTAGGAGCAGCTTAGAAAGAAGTCATTCTTTAACTGCAAATAGGTAAGTCTTTCTATCTCTTTTTTTTCTTTTTTTTTTTTTTTTAACTTTAACCCTGATTTAAATCATTGCTCACATTCTACTTTTGTGCAAATATATTTTTAAAAACAGAAAAAAAAGCTTGACTTTGTCTTAAACTGCTCCAGTGAAAAGTAAAATATTATATTCGCAATTTTGGCAAGAATAAGGAGTGAAAAGACCATTTGCTGTCTGGAAACATAGGACTGTAACTTGGTTTGTTTTGACTTCTGGTAGCTTCAGTGAATGTAATTAAGTCACAACAGGTTGCACTACAGTAGGGAAAAAACCAAAACCAATAAACTTCCCAATGCTTTGACAAATGAGTTGACACATTTCATTGTCAATATCATATATCCAAGCTGGCTTTTTCTGTTGGCTGAATTCACAAGTAGAGCACATACTAATTTTCTAATTGTAATGCATGCATAAATCTGAGCACCACACAATCCCTCTGTTGCTTGTTTTTCATCATTAAACATGCACTATGAAGATATTAAATTAGATTAAAACTCAAAAGTATTGTCTGAAAAACCCTAGCCACATTTTTCAGTTTCTATCCTTCAGGGCATGTCAGTGGGTTTGCACAAGTCGAGCTGACTCTGAAGCACATTAGGAAGTGCTGGTGGGAGTGGGTGATCCTGGCTGCCTGCAGCCTGCCTGCATTGCTCAGCTCCCAAATTCAGGTGAGTAGCCAGGTGACTTCAGGAAGACATCTCATCTGCATCAAATTAAGCAATGCAGGAGCTGGGTGAGACACGAGTGCCAGTTCTTGTGGGTTTCAGGTCTCTCTCAGGCTGCTGACAGCCCTAAGGAACTACTCGTTCAGAGCCCTTGCTCCAAGCAGATCAGGCACACATCTCATGTTTGCTGCTCCCGCACAAATTCACTGTGAACACCTGACAGGCTTAAATGCAAGAGCATGTGTGTTATTATTATTCCAGCAAAGGAGGTGGTTGCATTCTTGAGTCACAAAAGAGGAAATTAAAATGCAGTTTAGGGTGTGCCAGACTCCTGGTTATTACCTAGTTGTCATTTAGGGCTTTTGGGGCCTATCTCACTCACATAAATTAAAGACTGACTCAACTAATAGCAGTTTACTGCTGAATGATACCTCTCTGACAGGGACCACCCAGCCCTCAGATGAGCTCTGGGAGACCACCCCTCATCCCTGTCTCTCAGCCTAGTCAGATCTGGTGTGCCCAACCCAGCCTTGTCTCCCTCTTTTTATTCAAGATGTGTCTATTTTCCAGTGCTCCCACCTGTTTTTACTCTTGCCATTCAATGCAAATATGAAAAGCTTAGCTCTTGCTTCTCCAGAGAATTTCTGTGAGTAAAAAATCCTATTGTGTCCTTTCAGTAGTGCATTCCTTGTGGGTGAAGTGGCCTCCCTCTTGGTCACCATGCATTCAGGACTGCTATCAATATTTTGTGAATCACTGGAAGTATTAGCAGTGCACAAGTTTTGTTCATTATACTGTCTGTAGCATCTTGTCCGATTCCCATGGTGCTTACATGTGATTTTAATAATGCAAATGGAAAACCTTCCCATTAGCCTTTGTCTGTTATGGGAAACTTCACAGCACAATTATGCAGTTTTTAAAGGAAAAAAATGTGGAAAAATAAATGGAAAAACTGTCATTGCAACACTCGTGCCTGTTTCGGTCACACAAACTTCTTGTTATTTAGTAGTTTTTATATGCTTCCTACCCAGAAGATGCACTTCTTGACTGCAGTCAGTCTTGATTTAACACAAGCCAAATGAGAAAACAAAAGACTGCAGTCATGCAGCACAGGACATTCACTTGTGCCTTTGCACAATGTGAATTGTGTGTGTCAAGTTCAGAAGCTGTTTGTTAAAGTTATGTAGTCATCGGCAGTCACTAAATGGGCTTACAGTGAGAGCTCTGCATTGCTTCATACAAATATTTTTTCCTTACCTTCTCTTTTTTTCTGACTCCCCACAATTCTTTCATTGATTCCTTTCTCTAACACATTTTTTCGTTCTTCCTTCTCCTTAATTTGTGGCACAGGTCCCTACAACTATCTCGGACCCCACTTGGCATATTTTGACTGCCTGTGCTTTGATATTTGTGCAAACCACCCTATCCCCATTTAGGGCAGGTCATTTGCTGTTGGAAGCCTGACAGACCCCTGGGAGACTGGTACAGGCTCTGCTGGCAGGAGTGGGAAGGAGGGGACCTCTTCTGCTACCTGCACCCAAGTAGCTGCCTGCCACCACCATTAATATGACACTGATTTAGATAATAAAACTCTGCATAGAAAATGCCTATTATTTATGTAAGATGAAGTTACAGTGGCCTAAGAACATCTGACTGTGCAAACCCAGTCATGGGTCTTCCCCCATATCAGTGTGGGAGAGCATCTGGAAACCCTAGGAACTAGGAACACAACCGCAAGCACCAAGCTAACCACTTGGCCAAGCAGGAGGAAATTAACAGGATAAACCTCTCAGTTTAGACCAACTATGATAGTGCTGTGTATAGCTGAAAAAAGCAGAGGGATCCCAGGACTACAGCAGAAAGCCCAGATGTGGGTTTGTGAGATGAGGGAGGCAGAATGTCATTGGGAATGCAGAAGGCACAATTATCTTCACCTATATTCCACTTTCTGCCAAAGCTTTCTCTGTGCAGATCCCAAAACTTCATGTACCTCCCCTCCCATGCCAATGCCAGCAGACTTGTCATCCCCACTCGATGCTTCGCTGCCTCTCTGCCTCACATAGGCACTTTGTGGGCTGCAAACTGCTGCTTCTGCCCACCAAGACTGACCCATCTAGCAGGAAGAGGTGCAAAATATCTGGAGTGTAAAAAGAACAAGGTTAGTAATTTTTTTGCTACTCCCATTTCCCAGTTTCATGCTTCCTCCCAACTGACGAGCTGCACCTCTGCCCAAGTGGTCAGCATCACAAATTATAACTCTTGTCCAAGAAGACCCAGTGATGGGGAGTCTTATTTTATAGGATGACACAAAACCAGTGGGCCTGGCATCCCAAGATTATAGTTTTGGACAACAATTAGGAAGATAAATAAGGAGACTAATTATCTTAATTTATTCCATAATTATTTTAATTATTAATCACTTCCTTCTTTCTTGCCTATTATCAGGTCTAGATGCAGGAGTGTTCCCAAGTCCTGAATGTAGGCTCTGCCCCCGGCATGCTTCCCTGACTCACCAGTTTAGTCTTTATCTCTTCCCACACCTTTCATAACTAGACTTTCTTGAAACTGCATCGTTGCTTCTGGGGATGCAGTAAGTAGGCTATACTATGCATACCTAAGTTGACTTACTTGGGAGATGTCTTGTTTCTTCTGCATCATTCCCTCTGCAGATGGTTTTAGAGAACAAGAGGGTCAGCTCTCCTACAAGTTGTGACAGGTATAGGGCATGTCCGTTGAGTTAGCAAATGAGTTTGTCTTTTCAGGTGAAGAGTTTTTCAGAGACCTTATATGAGTTTAAGAAAGGCTACATAAGGGTTTTACATAAGATATTTGCTTTTTCGCTGCTTGGGCCAAAGGTGACCATGTAAAGTTGGGACCTGCTAAGGCAGTGGCTGCACAACAGGGGCTGGCTCTGACTATGCTGCTGGGCATGCACTGCACAGCAGTCAAGCTGCACCAGGTAAAGGTTACCACCCCACTGACCACCCATGGTGGCTCCTTGGCAGATGCCGATGGCATGAGGCATGCTGCAGCTCAGGGACAGGACCAGAGTGGTTTCTGTAACTGTGTGTGATGCATTTGCAAACAGTTTCCACGGGAGGTGCTACTGCCAAACTGTGTGACAGGGCAGAGGGAAGAGAGGTCAGTCTGGAAGAGAAGAACTGGGCTGAACATGTGGCATCACATGCACAGGATATAGCTTGGACTGAGAAGGAAGCACTGGTTGAGGCATGAGCAAGAAGCAAAGAAGTTAAAAACAGGCAAAGAAGCTGGTGCTCATTCATCAAGAATTTGCAGCAGTGAGGCCTGTTTATGTGTATTAGTTAATAATACTGGATTAGACACTCAGGGAGATTGTGACCTCTTATACATCACCTACAGGCAGGCAGGCAGGCAACTTTCCTATGCTGGTTTCAGCATTTTCTAAGACCACAAGTATGTAGCAAATAATAAAAAACACAAATCTCACAGAGGAAGTTCAGGACTAGAGATTGTGCAAGTTTAGTTTTGATCGTGCCAAAGGTAAGTGATGAAGAAGCATGCTCTGGGTGGAGATAGGAATGATGTGTTGGAGAGAGAGAACTGCTTATGGGCCTCTTCTGTTTGGATACAAATCCGATCCCAGATTCTCAAAGCTCAGGGACATCTTCCATCTTCACTAATTAAAAAATGAGATTGTAGTCACAAACTGCAGAAACAGAAAATAATCTTGCCTTACTATATTAACAGCAAGCAGCTCCAAGTGTCATAGCGAGAAAGCTTTTCCAGAAATACATGATTTACTGGGACAATGGTATCCTCAGCCATATGAGCCTCATGCTCTGTCGCAGGTCTGCCCCTCTTATAGACAGACCAATGTATGACAGAGGCGGAGCAGCTTTCCTTTCTGTCCAGCAGGATTAAGCACTGATGGAGAGGCTCTTTGTTATGACAGAAACAGTAAATATGATTTTTTGCCCTTGAAAATATGTACTGCCTCAAACTGTGGTTTGTTCCCCATTTTTCTACATCTAATTTCTTTTTATCTGCTTCTATTTTCAACTCAGAACATTAAAGTGTGTTGGGTTTTGGCTCCCTATATAGGCACAGGAAAACTGCACTGAGCTAGAAAGCTGAATTTTATCTTTCACTCTCTGAGGGTGAGAGTGCTTTAGCTTCATGTATTGTGCTGTCAGTATCTCACTGTTATCCTTTAACCTGACAGCAAAAAATGTCTGAGTCTGTGTCCGTTCCTGATGAGAGAAATGCAAGGTGAGAAGGAAACACAGACTAATCTTTTTATTTCATAAGAGATCAACATAGGAAATGTTTCAATTTTTATTCTATTTTTACAAGGTTTTCAGCTATTAACATAAGCAATTTATGCATACTATAAAAATTAACATCAGGGCTGCCCTTTTAATAATTATAAGTAGAGTTATTACAACTGAAGAGTTGTAGTATATCTTGTTACATGAATTATGTATATTATCCTGGTTACTTACACATTGTCATTAACTGGGACTGTTTCATTGCTTTGAAAATTGTGACTTTTTAGCACTTACACTCATTTATGGAGAAATACACATCTATAAAATGTGTGTGTGTGTTAAGAATTAAGTTTACTGAGGTCAAACTAACATTTTGCTGAAAGTTTTCAATTTCCTGTCTCTAATCCAAGGGGGTTCTATATATACTAAATGTAAAATGGATTAATATTTAAAAGACTGGCAAAAAAAACCCCAAACAAACCCAACCCAAACCAACCAACCAAAAAAAAAAAAAACCCAAAAAACCCAGCTCACCAGATTTTCTCAATATATAGTCCTAATTATTCTCCAATCTGAATGTATCTTCATAATGACAGGAGTGAAAAGGCTTTTGCTGTCTCCCAGGCTCAAATTCAAACTACACAGAATAAAAGAAAAATGGATCTGCAAAAGAATTATCTTCTCCTGCGTTTTTTAACCATATACCTCCTGATCTTGCTCTATTGAAGTGATGCAGCGTTTTCAGAGGAGGATGATGCTCACCTCTTGTAGAGCAATGGAGTTTCCTATAAAGTGGCCCTACAGCAGATTAAGAGCCATAACCACCTAGAAGCCACCTCTGCAAGGATAAGGTACACTACAGTGTCATAAAGGATTTTTAAGTGGCTCTGCTAGCTAATAGTATTCACCCTTTACAAAAGAGATTTTCCTTTAAAAATATTTTAATTGATCTACCTCTGCTGATCAGACACACTTGATTCTTTAAGATGTATTAGAATTCACTGGTGTTGGAGGAGGTTGAGGCTTTGACTTTAAGGAAATTTTATCAAACAACTGTCATCACAGGAAAAAGTGCACACATTGAAACACAAACCACAGCAAGGCTTATAATACACAGGCAATGAACAGAAGCAGTGAGACAGAAGAAAATGTACTTCCTAGCTGGAATCCTGGATGAGACAACAGTTGCAAAACAGTTGTTCAGGCGTGGCTGTATCAAGTGTAAAAAGAGAGACCCAGTAAATGGATGAAGCAGAAGTAGGATGAAATTACCAAAGGCTGCTCTTGTAATGTGGCTGTAAGATATTTCTGCTGCTAAACAACCGCTGTTTTCCCTGGCGATAGATTAACAGCAGTTAACAAAGATTAACTGAAACATAAATCTCAAAAGAAAGAATACAAACACCTCTGTATTTTTGTCTGATATTTCTCACCCATACACATATAAATACGAAACAATAATCAACTTGAATGTAAACACTATTTTCATACTTAGTAGATAACTGATGTATAGGCTGGCAAGCTGAGCTGCTCACATGGTGTCAGGATTTTGTGTTATTATGGTGTCTGTACATGTATGTCACGTGCTGATTTAGAGGAAGAGAATGTTATGCAAGAAGCAGTTCATATTAAAATTTTCCAAGCCTGAAGTAGAATCATTTGTAAAAATTCTAGGTAATATGGTTTAGCTATTTCTGAGAATATGATTTGGAAAATATGTTGTTTTACATGTATGAAAACAAAATTCTGATTATTTTCTAGAGAATCTCCAAGATTGTCAGGTTTTAAACTACAGATTAGCAATTTGGCTGAAATGGTATCAGTGGTGCATCTTTTGCCACTTTTGTCAATTTACCCAAATCAGAACAATTTAAAATATTTAAAAAGCAGCACCAGTTTGCCCATGTCAGGTAGAGACATGCCTGTGTGCAGGTGCTGAATTTGGGCAGTCCTCTCTGCACCAGCTGGCCTCCATCAGGAAGTGCCTCACTAGTTACTAGTACCTCTGACTCCTGGGTTTGTAGCACAAGGCGCCAGACCTAGGAATAGTGAGACAGCATCAAAGATGTAGAGTGAGATGAAGGAGACTGAGCTGATGAGGAAGGATAGACTAGAGCAAGAAGCTGAAATGGAAAAAATGGAGGTGTGTGGGGACAGAAATAAGATAAAAGCTTTGGCTGGAAAATGGGCAGAGGCTTGTGCTGACTAGACCCTATGAAGTCCTTGTAGTACCTAAATTCTAGATTCCTAAATTCTCTGATACAGATAGGCAGAAGATTACTCATGCAAATTCCTTATACATAATCCCACTCCCACGTAATATTGTGATCTTGCCAATATCAAGAATCCTGGTCCTTTTGAGAAAGTAAATAATTCTTTAATAAAAGCATTATTGATTTGTGAAGATAAAAATCCCATGTGACAGGGAGACATGGGAGATAGGTTTATTGTGCTGGACAACTACGGAAACAGGTCAGATACGTGTTCTCTGGAGATTCTCAAAGGCTGTCATGGTGTAACAGCTGCAGAAACAGTTGCAGTAAAGCTTTGACTTTTATTTCTTGACCAGCTTTCTCAAATAGATTCCTCCTACAAAAATAATGACAAAGAGCAAATTCGCGATTTTTTTTTTTTCTCCACAGTAATCAAGGCAGATTAGAGGAGAAAAGAGAAGATTTTCTCCGACAAACCAGGCAATGTCAAGACCAAGATCAGTCCTTATGAATGGATTCACAAAATGTATGCCAAGTCCTTTTGGAAAACGCATAGATTTTTACAGCTGGGAAAGAATGAGGTTTCCAGAGTTTACTGGAGTAGCTGGTCAGTGGTTACCTGCTTGGTGGAAAGAGTTCCCAGTGAAGAGACAGGTAGCACTGGGGTAGAAGACAGAAAACATTCTGAAAATAACACGCATAACCCATTAGGCAGGACCACCAAAGGTGTTGCTGGACTATTGCACATTGCTACTACAGGTATGTACATTACACACCAGGACTTTTTTTTCCTTCATCCAATAAAAGAAAGCATAAACTAATCTAGACGTTTGTTGGCAGTCAGTATCTGGAGATAAAAAGCAGCAATTCCTTTAGTTTGACAATGTGAACGAGACATGATAAATTTCCTTGCAATTGATACTGCTATCAGACAATAGTATTCAGCTTATTAGATAAGTAGCCTGAGCATGACATTTGAATTAAAGCAGTAAAATCAATTTACTAATGCAAAAGAGTTAGTAAGCATTCCATAATACACAAGTGACCTTTGTAAGAATAGTACTGGCTTTTTTTAATTATTTTTTTGATATCAAGGCATTTAGGTTGTCATCACTTTAGGGCAAGCAATCACAAATCTTCTCATTTTATATCTGAAAATTCCTTGCATCAATGAAACATGCTTAATATATTTTTATTCATTTGTTTCATTGGACTAAGTGCCACTACACTTTGCTACCAGCAAAGAGAAAACATGATTTGTGGGAATCATCTGAATTATGAGTTTCTGAAATAGGAATTAGTTGGCTTTCACTGTTGTTATAGAAGATTTATTCAGACCCGTTTCCTTGTGAAGTAGAACATTGCTTTGCCTTTCTTTAGAATAGGAAATCAGTTATTAATTACAATCAGAAACACTGATACATCTCTAATGCTTCTCCACCTACCCCTGCTGCAGGGAACAGGAGATAAAACTCTTGCAAAAGGGCGACTCTAGTCATTGCATCTTTCCCACGTGGTGATGTTTGTTACCACTTAAGGCCTCTTGTGGTCTTAAGACAGCTATAAGATTACAAGCAAGATGCTTGCTTTCTCACGAAGAAGGGCACATGCAGAATTATATAAAAACATCGGTGGGTGAATAATTTCAAATGGATTTGTGTTTAAAGTTACATTCTGTGGTGTCTTCCAGTCTCTGCTTGAAGCTCATGCCCAGCACTGTTCTACTTTTCTATCCCTCTGCCTGGCATTAGTAAAGAGTGGGCCGATACTGCAACTGACATCAACAGAGGCACTCTTTCTTTCTTGTAAAACTTCTCCATATTTCTGCGTATGAAATTCTACTGAAATTAATCAAGAGGACAAAGACCAGTAGGAAATGGGAGAACCAACTGGGAGCATTCATTGTTTTTAGGCAAAAAGTAAACTATCATAATCCACATTTGAAAAAACTAATTCCATATATATATAAAAAAAATATTTTTGCTGAACAGTAAGTGCATTCCTCTGCCAGTCTGAGAAACACTGTAACCCAACTTGAACATGCACTGCCACTGAACTCTGTAACTGTGGTGTACTCCTCCACCTCCCTTCTCCTGATGCCATACTTCACCTCAAACAAGCTTTTTGCAACTACATGAACTTTACTGTTATAGGTATCAAAACTGGTAGTTTAGCCCTAGCTCTGTTACTCTTTCAGGGGATGTGGGCACACACCTTTAATGGAACGCAGCATTAATTCACATAAAGGTTGCAATGTTTTCAGGTCCATTTGTCTTCACCTTATTGTGAAAGAAAGCCATTTTATTCCCAAGAGATTGATGAAGGTAAGAACTTGGGTTGGCTAAATTCTCTACTGAATTTCTTCTGGTTCTTCCTACTTGCCTCTTCCACCCCTCCCTGAGAATTTAATTGCTGGCTGCAATCAAAGATACCATAAGCTCTCCTAAATGAGTTAAGGTTACAAGTTGATTAGACATACTTAAAACCTCTTATAATTAAAATCCACATTTTTGAACCACATTTATTTAATACACTTAATTTTTCACCAAATGTATCAATTGAAAGATCTGCACATCAACTCTCGCTTTCCCCCTAGGAGTGTGTTCTTACATAAGCACGAACAGGTTCCTTCAGCTCCAGGTAAGCAATGGAAGAGGATGGTTAGATACATGGAGCAGGACAGGGTGACGTTGGCCAGCCCCCTCTTCTTCATTTAGTCCCACAAAGATAGGTCAGTTAGGTTTTGTCAATTCTTTTGCTATGTCTCTGGTTTACATATCGACTTGCACCTGAAAATGATCAAATTTTACTCTTTCTTGCAGTCGAATTTTTCCACATAGGTTATAAGATGCCCCTTGTTAGGTTTGTATCTGGTGGTCTTACTTCCAGGGTTCAAAGGATATTTTACACATTCTTCTAGCTTTCCCTGAGAGGAAGGAGTCGGGAGCAAGCACAAGGAAACATTCATAGAGCACAACTTAAGGCATCTACATTCTATAATTAAAGTTGTGTCCTTCACTTTGATATTCTGAATCTCCTTCAAGAAAAATCTGCCTTCACATACTACACTTAGCTCTCTCCTACACCAGATTGCCAATACTGCCCAAGGAACACTAGTGCTGTATAAGCAATGCCTACTTAGACACACTTCTCAGAGGTCCATGCCCCTAGCCCAGGCAGATGATATTAAAAATACAATATAAATGAACACACTGCAGCCAGTTTCATGTCTAGAAAGCTACCACTTATCTCGCTCAAGTTCCTTCTGTGAGACATCACTTTTTCCCTTATGCCAACACATGGGAGCGTACCAGTAACCGCCTCTAACACAAAACATGGGCTCCCAGGGCAGCCATAGAGGATCTCATTGGTTCAGTGCTCTTTCCTTTATGCTCTGCATTCAAGTCTTACAAGATCAGTTCCCTACAGTTTAGCAATTTCTAACACTTTTAATTCTCAGATTTCAGAAGTGTTGTGAAGGTAAAATACCTACTCCTACTAAATGAAAGAAGTTAGTCCTCAACTTCCCACAATGACTGTAAAAACTCTTCCTCCCTTGGGTGCTTTAACCAAGGAAGAGAAGTAAGCAGTCATGTTAGTAAAACTAAATCCTACACCACGTCCAAATCATTTTCAGGTACTAAAAATTATATGGCGCTAGAAACAGTCTGAACCTGAAACTTGATGAGTTTATTCAGTCATAATATTTTGAAAGCACACACTCTCATGAGTAAGAAAAAAAAAATTGAGAAAAATACCTTGCTTAAAAACCAGACAAGGTGTAACATTTTTAGCAGATTGCACTTTAAGGCTGAATGAAATGTCACTTAAGACTCCTCAGAGTTTATCTGCAGTCAGGAGAATAAGGTTCCAAAACAGTCTTCTAAAACGGGAGAAAAATCATGGAAAATTTTGCTGTAAAATAGAACCAGATTCACTGATGGACATATTGTTGTTGCCTGTGGCAGTAAATTATTCAACTATCATCTCAGGTTTTTTCCCAGTTCTTAATAGAAGGCTGTTATTGTAACAGCAGTATCTTAAAAACACCTAACAGTATGCTGTAATTAAAAACATTTTGGGTTTAGATGATGTACATGCAGCTTTATGCAAAACTGCTCTCCAAAGAGCATAGCACTTTTAAGTGAGAGAAAACATGTATTTCAGAATGGTGGAAAAACCAGCACTAATAGACCAGATGGATTAGTGGAGGGGTACCCAAGAACTACAAAGACTCTTGGACATCACAGAGATGCAGGAAAAAGTCCTATCAGTGTTACTTGCCAGTTCTTATTTTGTCTTCAAATGGGCTTTGGGAGGTTTTGGATTACAATGAAATACTTGCACCAACTCTAACAAACTTCACTCATTATTTGAGAATCCATGAATCATGTTCAACAAAACAGTACTTCTCCATGTTCCTCACTGAACACAACTTAATGACTCAAATGCTATTAATGACCTGCAAGATGCAATACAGATATTATATTCCAATAAGGATATTTTCCACAATGACTCAAATTGCAACCTGAAACAAAATAAGTGAAAATGTTCTAGAAGGAGCTATATACAAAGATGGAGTTTCTAAGGAAATTGATGACCACAAAAATCAAGCTAATCCAGAACTGCCTTTTTTCACTAAAAATGAAATAAATTCAAAGAACAGACAAAAACCACTCAAATTCTAGCACACAAGGTTGTTCTGAAGAACTCAGTTTGAGGACAGAAAACTTTATGTGAGACTTTTCATCCACAGTGACAGACTTCAGAGCAAGAAGAAACCATCACTAACTCGCAGCCATAAACATCTGCAACGGAATGCACTGGCAATAGGGTTCAAAGACATGAAACAGACCCCAAAAGACACAAAAACGTGCCACCTAATTGTGACTCAAGTCTACAGCTGGCAGAAAAAACGGACTCCAATGTATTCTGTGACAAACTGCAAGTGATGGTGGTCAAGATCTGCTGAAGACCACAACCAGTGGGTTCTAAACCACCACCAGGCTGAAAGACACAAAAACATACCCATCCAATTGCAAATCTCAAGCTGCAGGAAGAGGCACAGTCAGCCTGGAGACACTACAACAATGCAACAAGCTACATTAGTGAACAGCTGGCAAAGACTGCAGTAGCTTCAATTACAAGAGATAATATTACTATTTTGATTGTATTTCTATATGGATGTGATAAGATACCCAATTACCTCAACATTTAAAATTTTACCATAGGATAGCTGGAGTGCCAGAGTATATAAAAAGGACAGGACTATATTTAGCTGTGTCATGAAGTTACTTGTAATCATCTTAAATGCTGACCCATAAAGTAAATCAGACCTCTTGTCTGGAACTGTACAAATGCAATAAAACTGAAACTCTCAATAAGAAACAGTAATCAAATTTTTTTAAACCACTTTATTCAAACCTGAGCACCTCAATATAAAACTAAACACTGGTGAACTGTCATTTTCCTTGCTAAACCCAGATTACTGCAAATTTTAAATCTGCACAAGTAAGTTTCTATCAGTTCAACATTTAAATAGACTAATTCATCTCTTCTGACACACTTTGTAGATTTCATATAATGAAAATAACTAAAAGAATTAGTGCAATATACTGGACTGATCAAAATAAAATGTACTTTGGAAAACAAAGTTGCAAAGTTCATTACTGACAGACAGCAGTACTTATGTTACAGATACAGGAGCATCATTTATTACTGTTCTAGCCATAAAGGAAGAACTCAGAACCCCCTTTGATTAGAGAGGAAAAAAGTTAGCTTTAAGTAACTGTACATTCTGTATACCTTTAAGCAACTCTTAAATATTACAGGAAGTATTAAACAAATGTAGACTACAATGCAGAGTACCTATTTACAGTACATTAATACCCAAATTTAAAATCAAGTTGGATGTACATAATTGTTAGTGCACTATTTTTTTCCTTAGGGGAAAAACAAACTGTAATGGCCAGCAATGATCAGAAACAAGAAAAGTCACAGACACCGAGTTTGTTGTGGTTTTACTTGAAGAGCTCTTACAGTTTGTAGAGGACAAAAAAACATATCCTAAGTTGTAGAGTTGAATTTACTGGTCTGTACCCTCTGAAAAGATTAGAAATGAAGTTAAACTTGATTCATCACTAATTCATTAAGATAACTAACTGGGTTGATATAATTTACATACAGTGTACCAACTAAAACTCCATTTTCTGGCAAGCATAGGAAATCTTAAAATTGTTAATGCAAGTATTATTTGTAATTAAATTATTAAACTATGGAATGTATAACTAAACAGTGGATACCTGCAGAAACAACTGGTTGCATCAATACTTCAGATAAGTTTAAGTAATTTTGAGACCCTGTTTCTAAAAAGGTTTTAAAGCACAATTGAGAATTATGAAAAGACCCAATTCTATTTATTATAACAGTGATCAGTATTGAGGCTACAGGAACTGGCCAATTAGGTCCACAGAGAGTAGTTCTTCTACACCCCTAATAATAACAACTGATTTTTAAAACCTTTCAACTGAAGGAAGTTTATTCCGCTTCCATCTCTCCTCTACTGCTGAAACATTACAGCCAGTGGTGGATACATGCATGTTAAAATTTTAGGTCAAAAGAAAACTCTGCATCATGAACTTGACTTATCATCTCTTCGCTGTTTGGAAGCTGTACTGGACCAGGTTAAGCACTCCAATTCCATGGTTATTAACAGTTAGGAAGCAGAAGAATATTCAGAACAGTTTAAAGCAATTGATCTTTTAGTTACTACAACATTGACTCTTGGGTGGTTGTGTGGGTTCAGTAAGGTCTACTCCTCTTCCTCTGGCAGAGCTGGCTCCTGCATTCTGTGGTTCATTCTTGGGCAATTTTTTTGCTGTAAGATGAACAGGAAATAAGAGTTAAAACTGAGATTTTACTAAGATTAGTTCACCTAAGTACAAAGAAGTGAACACATTATTACTCTACAAGCATATCAGTATACTCACTATATAATCTCATTTGATTCAGTGCATTGGTAATGAAAGAAGTTAACACACTTAACTTCTTAATGATTAACTACCTTATCTATGATTTCCACGCGTGAAATGCATTAGTAACTTGAACAATAAAATATATCTGCACAGGTGTGCTATGCCAGCAAATGACAGCTCTTGTGGAAATCCACCCACACAGAACAGGCTTTAAGATCAAGACGTTAGTGTGAAAAAATACAGAAACACTGAAAAGGCACGACAAAGACAGAAATGGGTCAAACTAGTTCCCAGATATCCAGCCAGAATAAGTATTTGCATACAACACATAAAATGGCCCTTAGCACCAGATCAAGCCTCTCTTATTTTTTTTTCAAGCTGTCTCTTCTCTCTATCCGTTATGAGTCAATTGACCAATAAATTTTTTGTTGCCTTTGTAGCTCCAAGGTACCTCCACAGTCCTGACATGAAAAGTAAGGGTGACAACTTCTACCTTTCTGAGCAGTAGCTTCTCCTAGATTTCTTCCATGAGAAAACTGCTTGTTTTAACCATAAAAGTCCATAGAAGACTTCCATGAGCCTGTCTTGCACATGGACTTACAGGGGTCCAGCAGGGGTCCCTGTTCTACAGTTTGACTGCATGCTTTCATTCCAAAGTAATTACTTTGGTCAGCCTTTTAAAGAACAGCTTTTCCTGAAAGGAACAAAATTCGCCAAAAAAACCAGGAGGACACACATCAACAATGTGTTGTGGTGCTAGGTAATCTCATCTAGATTCCCTTTCCCACCAAAGGGTGGACCAGAGGGATCTGAGGTCCTTTCAACTTGAGCTGTGTTACAATTCTGTGATAAAACCCAAGAATTCACATGGTACTCAGCTACTGAGACAGTACAAAAAGGGACAAAGCACCAGTAGAAAAATGCCTTCAGAGCACTCTAATTTGGAATTCTAGAACTGTACTTAGAACTCAATTAACATTATTTTTTTAACTCAAAGTCCTGAATGAACTCCAAAGCAGTCAATTTACAAGCAGTTGTAGCGTGCATCCCATAATTGTTAAGGTTCTCCTTTTTCATTTTCTCCAAGTTTTTAAGAGATTTACACACAGTCCTGAGAACTGCACCCACACTGCACAGGCAATTCCAAATTCTATGCAATACTTATAGCCTCATCAAGATTTCTTTTCAGAATCCATTGCTGCACTGATCTTGTTCTGATGCACTGACAAAGCTGAATTTCACCCCATTCATGTTAAAGAATACTCCCGTGGCCAACCAACACTGAAGACAAAGTAGCCCGTTTATTAACTGGGCATTGTTTTCCTCAAATTTACTTTGTGCACTTCATAAAAATATGGAGAGGTAAGAATCATTATTGATATGTCAAATTACAAAAAAACAGCCCCAATGTATCTTGGTGATTAAATTTTTTTTTTTTTTTTTTAAACAGGATGCAAACTGCTTTATTAAACACATCAATTTTGATATTTCACCAGAACAGTGCAATTGAGAATTTCTGTATCATTAACTGCAGGCCTATCTTGAACATTAATGAGAAAAATACACTTTCCTGTCATACAGTTATATGTTTGTGTCTGTCCCTTCTCCCCAAGTATTTATAGTTAATATGAAGTACTTGTTATAAAGTGTTGCTATAGCGATAATTTAATTTGCATCTGCTGAAGTCTGAAGCACACCACAAATTACCTTCTGCTTCCCTGACTTGAAAAGAAGAGGATAAGGGCTCTTTAGAAACACTTAATTTTAACAGCAACGACTTTCTTTCCCTCAAAAAAGCAGAGGTCACTGTGGTGCAACATACAAAACAAATCTAAGGAGGTTATTTGATGCTATATATTACTAGCTCACAGTAGCAGAGCTCCTACTGTGATTAAGGTTATTACTTAATACATTAATGACCAGTTTAAAAATGCATTCTTTTTTTTCTCACCCTTTCAGAAGTTTATCAATAATTAAATACAATTCTGGGTATATCAATGGAATACACAAAATTTCTTAATAATTTATACTCTAGTACTACATGTTACCAACTTTACAGAAATTCCTAAGATTATGTAAGGTCTAGAAACATATTAGTAAATTTACTTTTGACATGCAGCATCCTTTACTTGTAACTTGGACACTGAATTTATGCACACATCTTTGGCACAACTTCTGAATTTCAGATAGTGGACTAAACAAAACTAAACAAATAAAAGGTCCTAAGGAAACTTCAATGTCAGAAATAATTTAGGTCAAAAGCAAAAATCTTGGGTTAGGAAGACTGCAATGGTCTGAATCTCACGAAAACAATTCCCTTTAAGTTCTCAGTTTGTTCATAAACTTACCAATTGCCATGAATATTTCATTTACGTTCATAGATGTTTTGGCAGATGTCTCCATGAACAATAAGCTGTTGTCATCTGCATAAGCCTGTGCTTCCTGCAAGTTAAAATAACAAAACATTACCTCATTTAAAAAAAATTACAAATCACACAATTACTACACATTGTACTTTTATTGCTACTAAGGAACAATTTCTATACCATTTTGAAATACAGTTTGTTGAAACAGTTGTGACAATAATTATTCATTAGCTATTGAGAAGTTATAATTCTATCAAGCAGCTAAACAAGTAGAAATACAATCTTAAAAATTCTTACTGATCTTAAAAATATCCAGATGGAAACATCTCAGGCAAAACCAAATAATACATGAAAATATTTATGAAAGGGACAACCCCAATCCAGAACACTAGTTGTGACAGCAAGAACAAATGAGCTCCAGAAAGTGCCATCAAATGTAAGAAAGTCCATTATTACCCTGGAAACAAGGCAGTTTGCAACTATCTTAAATCTTTCAAGCACTCAGGCAGATAGATCAGAACAATTTAGTTATCCCGAGAGAGATTCACAATTATAACACCTAAGCAGTATTAAGTATTTTGCCATGTTATCTCTCTTTTTAGTATGAATTTTCATCTGATGCACTGCTCCTAAGAACTTTACTATTTTTGCCACTTCCTATTAGTCAATTCAGCTGAGAATCCCCATCTTCTTCTGAGTACGTAACTGCCTTTGCATGCAATAAAAAAATCTACAAAGCCAAACTACAAGAGACCTATGATAGAAAGAATAATCTACAGCATTCTGTAACTGACACCTGCTAAGATCTATGTTACTATATCTGAAATAACACATTAACAAATACCTAGAAATCTAATATGTGATTTGTAAGGACAAAGGACTGTCAAGCCTGCAAGAAGCCCAAAAATCCACATTAGCAAAAACCTTAACATTTGAAAAATATTAAGACTCTAATTGTTCAAAAAACAGTAAAGGTAGGCCTACTTTGGTAGTTAAATTTGATTACATATTTGACTGCAATCATATATGAAGTTTGTGTTTTGCGAAAAATTGCAGTATTAAACAAAAAGGTCTTCTGTCACACAGCTTTATGTGACAACTGACATGGAAATATAAAATTAGAAAACTGAGTTGTTGAATTTTGACAGAAAAACACCTGGACCACTGCTAACCTTCATAATTCAACTCTCTATAGTTACAAAGATTCATTACTATATACAGCAGTATCTCACACAGTGACACCAAATACAGATTAAAAACCGTAAAAGAATTAGTGACTAATAAATACTATCTTAATTTGAATTCAGTAAATCATGAATGGACTACAACTACCTGCAGTAAGATTTTTATTCACTTTGGAAGCTATTTTCTGATGACCTGGCTAAACTTTCTAGGAGATAAAATACAGCAGTGAGAGCACAGATATACTCACTAAACAAAAAAGAATGCCATAAAAAGCACAATGAAAATTTGAACACTGCTTCAACGGTACAGCCTAAGCAAGTTAGGCACAACAATCAGCTTTGTATCATATGATAATCAAAATTCCCTGGCTGACAAGTCAGACAGAACCATTTGCACTGAGTTACTGCTATCTCATCCATTGAAATTCTAGATACCAGTAATTTCGGGTTGAAGACAGAAGTCACACTGAAGAACAGATATTAAATTAGTCTTAAAAATACTCAGTTACTACTCAAAGTCAAACTTAACTATTCAAAAACATCTACTGCTATGTATCACTTGTACAGAAAAAGGTTTTTCAGTAACATGTATAATTTAATTAGTCTCAGTTGACATTTATATTTAACAGCATGGCCTCCAAAACAACTAGATAGGCTATGCATATAAGCCCCTCTCAGGTTTATTTACTATCTATTCAAACAAAATCATATTTCTATAAACAGAAGTTATGTACATACCTGGAAATCCACAGCTCTTTTGTTAGCTAGATCAGCTTTGTTTCCTGCTAAAGCTATTACAATGTTAGGACTTGCTTGTCGCTGAAGTTCTTTGACCCAATTTTTCGCTCTGGCAAAGGACTCCTGTTAATGATTGCAAAATGATGCAACTGAGTTTTATCATCCTTTTGTACTCACCTATTATCCCAGTCTCTGTTATCTACACTTCAAGCACAAAAGGCCAATGCAAGGCTGCTACCTTAGTCCTAAGGCGCACTCCAACTTGCCAACTGAGCTTTTAAAACAAAACATTCCTACCTTAGTTCTCAACTGTGCTTAGCTGGAATAATGCTGAGAAAGCAAGTAAAGATACGAAGACCTTTATGCAGACAGAGTAAGGAAAGAGAAGTAATTAAGAGAAAAAAATGGGAATTTTAATTTCTCTAAGAAGAATCGAGTGCATGAACAGCTATACTGAGAGGCTCTCCAAATTACTTTCTAATTACTGAGCACTGTTCATTACGGTACATGATTTCTGGGGTTTTTGAGAGTTTGGGGTTTTAAGTCTCATTTTATTAAAAAAAAGTGAAGCTTATCTGTTCCAAGTTCCAATAAAAAGAAATCAACCTGAGGTTTTGGTCTCAACGGCTTGTGCCACCTTTCCAATCCATACTTGCAATTTGCAGTAATATAATATTAAAACAATGTCTTTCATTATCAGAAATAAAACTGCCACCAGCAATATGGTAAGAGTAACATCCCAAACTTGGTGAACTGATTTAAAGGTGGGTTTGAAACATTTCTACAATAGAATTTACTTTCTCCTTTTTTTAAAAAAAATACAAAACCAAAACAACCTAGAAATGGTCTTTTGACAAGAAAAGTTTACAGACACAAATTAATGTTATATAGCCCAATACGAAATGAGCAACCTGGTCTAGCAGATGTCCCTGCACACAGCAGGACTAGATGACCTGTAACAGTTCCTTCTAACCCAAACCATTCTATGATTCTATGAAATCATGAACTGATTCACTGAAGTCAGTGAGAAAAACTAAGAATCAATGCAAGACTAACTTCCAAATCCCCCCTGTGCCTCCCTAATATAGTAGTACTTACCTCATTTGTAATGTCGTATACCACTATAGCTGCTTGTGCTCCTCTGTAGTACATGGGTGCTAAACTGTGGTACCGCTCTTGCCCAGCTGTATCCCAAATTTCAAATTTTACCGTTGTATCATCCAGACATACAGTCTGGGTTAGAAAAGCAGCTACAAAAAAGACAGAGGTGCTGAAACCAAAAGTCTGTTTTTATCTCTACGTTCATATAAAATTGTGTTCACAGAGATGCAAATACGATTTCTTCCTATTAAAATATAGCAGGTTTGATGCAAGCATTAGCTGACACACTGTAACTGATCAACACAGAGGAGTTATTTAAACAACCAGACTTCCCTCAGGTTAAACACATTAAGGAAGGAAGAATTGGAAAAGACTCCCTTTTTTTCTCTAATAGTGAAGCTGAGTAACCATAAGCCTTCTTTAAACCTTCTAGATACATTTCATCCTGCTTCAACAGACTGTATTATAGAGTACCAGTAACAGTATGCCATCATGCTATAATTCAACAGTTCAGACATTTTCAGTTCTACACATTTACATCACTTGAATAGTATCATAAAGCTTTGATATTCAGCTCCTGACAACTTCATCTTAGCTAATGGGTATGGAAGAGAGAAGCACTTCTCAAAAGTTCTTTTTCTTAAGTCAGCATGACTTTGCAAGGGATCTCAAGAGTTATTTCAGCATAATTTCAACAGCCTGCAGTTTCAGGGCAACTTGTATCCACTACAGGTACCGCCAAATGCATTAGCATAAAAAATGTTCTTTCACTTACAGAAAACGGCAAGCAACTTATTTCAAGTTTTCAAACACACCAAGTAAAGATTTTTCATTCAGATTAAGGTACATATTCGAAATATGGAGACAAGTACCCATACGATATGGAAACTAGTATTACAAAACTAATGAAAGCCCACTACTTGGCTGAAGTGGGGACATACTGACAGACTGTGGCCAATTTAAATCAAAGGTGTGAAGAGACACTGACCTGCGTGCATACCTGGGATGCTATCCTGTCCTACATACTCTGAGACATCACAGCCTATGAATCATTCCAAAACGGCTGCAACCTTCAGCTCATTACAGAAGACAAAAGCAAGCCAATCTTGCTTTGTAAAGGACACTGTAACTAGCATAGAGAAACGTCCCTCTTTCAGCTGTGAGTGAGTGAGCAGCTCTAACTCAGTTGCCGGCTGAGGTTAAACCGTGACAAGAAGCTGACTCCTTAAGTGGTCAGGTGCTCCTGCTTCAGGGATATCACAGATGAGCAGGCCGGCTGAAGAAGGTAAAGGCCTTGATGTTCTAATGTTAAATCCTCCTGAAACTCTCTAAACATCCAAGCATCAGTAAAACAGGCTCCACCTTGGCAGCTGGAATCAAAACAGTGAAAAAAACCTATGCATCCTGCACTAAACTAAGGACTTCCTCCTCAGAAGCAGCTCAATATTATGTTTGTCCAAGGCAGAGACAAAATGCCAGGGGATTCTGACGTTCTTACAGACATTAGGCTCTTAACAGAAAACTGTACCTATGCTCCATAAATGAAGGTACTCGGGAAGAGAATTAAAACAAGGGGTTTATTGTGTGACACCCTTGGTTTTGTTGAAAGGAAGACTTCAACCACCTTACAACACCAGTAAATCTTTGCAAAAAAGGTAACTTCCTTCTATTTTGCAATGCCATTGTAAATTGACAACTGTGTTAATTAAATGAAAGCCTATCGTCCTTAACAGCCATACTTTTGTCTCGAGCAACTAACAGGCATTGCTAAGTTAGTCTGAAGTGGCAAGAACACACCAACATCCAACATGTCTGCCTTTAACTGCACTCCCTTTCAGATGTTTTTATTCAGATTCACAATGAACATAAGCCTCTCTTTGTTAAAAGGCCCTTCTGTATCCAAAGAAAATTATGCCTTAGGCAACTACAAGCTACATAGTTAGACAGCTTTCTCTACAGAAAACTTTTTCTGAAACCCCAAATTGCTGCATTTAGTACCTCAGCTGTATTATACGGCATTTTATTTTTTCTATTTTATATAGAAGAGGCACAAGTTAATACAGATTACACTAAATGCTATACACCTGAACTTAAACTTAGGCTTTTGTTTAACTTTTTGATAGATTTTAAACAGTGTAACAAGCTTTGGGTTATCCCAAACACTACAACAAGAGAAAACTGAAGGGACGTTAAATGAATTGGAGATCACCAAAATGGAACCATGAATTTCACTTAATTTTAACCATTTTTTAAAAACAAAAAAACCTCACTGATATGGGAAAGTAAGTTCATTATACATCTTTGAGAACACTCTCCATGAGGGAATACAGAAACCTTTCACACTAACACCTATTCTAAAGCTATTATAAAATTCACAAAGACAAGTGTACATTAGTAAGATTGCTAAAGGAGAAAATATGTAGTTCTCCATTTATACTGACAGATATATATTGATTTTGTGTAACAACTAGAAGCAGGGCAAAAGAAGAATGCAAAGAAACTCAGCTTTTATATATTTTTTTAAGCTTTGTAGAGTTTTTACATTTCAACAACTGTCGGTGTGTGAAGACACAAACAGACCACTGAAAGGGCTTCACATAAATACTACAATGGAACAGACTCACTCATGCAAGCAGAGACAGCAACTACTGGAGAATATTTGTCAATCCATAAAATCCACATTTTTTTGAAGTCTGTATGCCATTTGGTAGTTTTAGGATAAACTGAAATTTATCCAAGGAGCAATACAACTCAAAGCACAAACAACTTCAAAATACAATGTAATATACATCTGTCAAGGGGAAGAATGGCATAAAATCTGTTCACAGTTAAACAGATTTTTTTTATTAATTCTAGTAGCCAGCATCTGTTTTGTTTGAAGTCACAAAATGTAAAAACAGCACATTAATAATTTGTGATTGCTAACTCAGAAAGGTATATCCAGAAATGTAGCAAGTTCTCCCAAGTCAAAAACAAAGCCAGGATACATAAATGACAAACACAAGCTTTTTGGAAGATGCAGCACTTTCATAAGAACCAAGATCTTAACTCTTATGCAGTTATTTCATGCATTAAGCATACACCATAAGTAAAATAGCCACACATCCACCCACAAACAAAATGTAACACAGAGCCCAGGTTTCAAAGCTACGCAGTTCAAGAACACATTTACTTCCTCCACTTGACATGGATGTTTGCTACAGCTGTGTGCCAACAAGGTTCACTTAGAAAGTTAAAATTCTCAATTACAGACACAGGGCTCAGATTTGATCCTTGCTGCCAATGATCCACTGTAGAAGTGCCATCATATTAAAGGTTGTCAAGGACAAGGACAGAGTATCAACCCAAAGTGAAACAAATTAACACAATAATTTTCTCACCTCCAATTGTACTTTCTTGAAACTCATGAAACTGTCCTTTTACAAAACGAAGCACCAAACTTGATTTGCCAACTGCAGACTCTCCTAAAAGTACTAGTTTGAATTGGCAAATTTTATTTCCAGCATTTGGCCCATTGGGTCTTGTTGCTCCTCGATTAGCCATGTCCAAATTAGAAATAAGTCCTTTGTTTCAACAGCTTTTGAAAGCAAGTTCCAGGATTCAGACCTCAGTAGTTCTTCTGCCAGTAACAACCTATTAGTGAGAAGACAGTGGATGGTATTAGATTTACAAACCAAGTATGAAAAAATCTCATTCACTAATAAAACATGTACGACACATAACTTGACCTAACATTTACCAAACTCAATAGTCCAGAGTACAGCTACCATCACTGCTGTCAACTATATTCAGAATTTATGACAATTGAATCAGTTATCTCCTTCAATACGTAGCCTTCCCATTAAAGCTTCAGATCAGGACATTAAAATTCAATTATGCTTCTTGTTGCAAGACTTTAGTCTCTTACTCTTTAAGATATCAAGTATAATACTTGACTCAGATTTTCAAATTATTGATAAAATATCAAATTACAAAAAGTAATAACTTTTCCATAATTATGCTATTGTTAACCAATATTCCAAAGTCTGCATCAATAAAGGAGGCTAAAAACCTGAGCAAATTGGGAAAATTCAAATACCACAATGAGCTCTTTGCAAGTATAGTTCATCAATTCACTTCTATCAAATGCAATTTCCTTAAATAAAAGTGCAGAAGATCTTCACATACAAACCACCAGTACCTACTCTAATTAACAAATGTACTGAGAAGCAACAGTAAGGCCCTCCATATGAAGAAAACCATATTTTTCTGACCAGTAAGAATTCCAGACCACTCTGTTAAAGCCACCAGAGAACTATCATATGACAAAAGATTTCTGTTTCCAATACTAACACGTCCTAGCAGGTCAATATTCACAACAAAGATCTTTGTTAAGAATAACTATAAAGAGTGTATTCCTTAGTCTGCCTCCTCTTTCCAACTCCTTAAAAAACGCCCACACCCAGTATTTATCCATATGGACAGAGAACCTTTTAGATTCTGCTGGTATCACCTCTGAGCCTAATATGCTTTCACACACTTATCAGTAGATAGGAAACAAAAAGTGCCCCAAAAGCAGCCTATAGTTTTGTCCTACTCCAACTGATTATTTACTGGAATTGTGCACACTTTGTGGGAATACAGCTTTCTTAGTATCCAGGATGCAAGCAAGTTAGAGTACATTCCCCTAATGCAGAAAATGGCTTCAATACTTGTTGCAAAAACATAAGGAAGTACAACACTTTCAAATGACTTCTTACTCCTTATTCTTTGTGGTAAAGCAACTGCACTTTAAATCAAGCAGTGGTCTTTAGCCATCTTCCTATTTCAAACACCTCAGCACAGAGATCAGGCACTTGAGCATTTCAGTTTGCCATATGCTGAGCTCAGGCACTAGGTCTTCATGCCCCTTCCTAATTGTTCCTTTTGCAAACTCAACCCAAGAACCTCCTTTCCTGGAAAGTACTTCAGCACTCTAGCAGAACTCCATCATTCAATAAGATATTCCCTTACAAAACTAATTTTTTATGGAATAAATGAAAACAAAAATCTTAGCATTATTTACTGAATTACATCCCAGTTGAAAAATGGATTTTCTATTTCTCAGTGTAAACAGAACTTGAATACAGGTCTTGAAGAAAAAGTTTCAACATCTTAGAAACACTCCCATTTGCTCATGTTGCTCCTTTTCCCATATCTCTCAAAATAACTTCGCTTCTTCCAAGTAGCATATTACAATTCTGTATTCTGTCCTGAGTTTGTGTCCTATTTGACTACTACATCATCCTAAAATCAAAAGATATATATTTGAATCTGAGTTGTACAACATAATCTAGTAAAGTATCATATTTTAGATATCTGTTCTTACAAAAATGTGAAAGAATGTTTCTATGAAGCAAAAAAGCCTCTGCATATCTCACCACCATTAAGTACCATATTAGTTCCATACTCAGACTCTTACTCATTAAAACTAATTTTGGTGGAATATTTCAGAATATAGGAATGGATCCAGTTATTTTAAAAATACCAGACCTTTCACCCTTACACCATAAAACAACAACTCACGCACTGCTGGTGTGTTGGTTCTCTGGCAAGACTCCTCCCCCTCCATGTCGCTGAAATATGCATTAGAAGTTGTGGAGCAATTTGGATAAAAATGGATCAGTGACAGCAGTTAATCTCTCCCTAAACGTACTACAACAGTGAAAGAAGTAAGGCATAGCCAAAATATAGGTAGTTCAGAATACTGTTAGCCATTTGTTTATCTTTTCCCTTGGAAAATTAATTAAGACAATTAAGTTATTTCTGGTTTAAAATTAAAAAAACATGTTTGTGGTAGCACTCTATAGTGTTCGGACAACCATGAAATAATTTAAAACCCTTTAATCTTAATACAGCCCATGTTTTTTCTAGACTCTGCAGCGTTCATAAAGACATAAGGATGACATCCAATGACCATGCAACTTAATACTCTTGGGAGCAAGTGACTCCTAGATGACACACAGTGAGGAAATCAACCCACTACACTGGTTACTTGCTATGACTGGTCTTTTGCCTGCTGTTCCCCAGACAGAGAGCAAAAGGAGGTATGATAGAAAAACAGGCAAGACTGATTTAACTCACATAAAACTGTCACTTACAGCTTTTAGTTGTTCAGATTTATATCACTTACAAAACAGTAATTACTACCCCTTGCAAGACTCCTTCAGAACACAAAGCTGAAACAGGTTGTCAAGAAAAATATCCAATTCAATTTTTATAGATGCCCAAGCTACAGAAGCTGTAGCTATCGGAGGAGAACTTCAAAGTTTACACCCATAAAGCACACCTCCCCCAAAATCATTCTAGACACTCAGATACCATGTACAAAAATAACCAGCTGTCAAGCTGTACCAAAATCTAATAAACATACTGAAAACCTCATTCATTTGATAGTCACATCAATATTACTAATAAATTAATAATAAAACCTACTACAGTCATTCCACCCACTTTTTAGCAGCTCAGGATAAAATAAATGCAAGACTGAAAACCTGATAGAGCACATCCAGATGATTTTGATATACTAAAAAAGTCACTAACACCTTCTCTAAGTGCATATGGAAATCATCATCTTTTGAAGTTTCAGATGATGTTGAAACTCTGCAGTTAAAGTTCACAGCACAGGAGCATACATAAGCAAAAGACAAGG
Source organism: Anabacerthia variegaticeps (assembly GCA_035583185.1). Classification (NCBI taxonomy): domain Eukaryota; kingdom Metazoa; phylum Chordata; class Aves; order Passeriformes; family Furnariidae; genus Anabacerthia; species Anabacerthia variegaticeps. The sequence goes on along the minus strand of JAWWEW010000078.1, from coordinate 36,503,326 downwards.
AAAGTATTTCCTTAATCTGAAGGGAAGCAGTACTAGTCTGACACAGCCATCATAGAATGTTTTTGACCTGTTCTTCTCACATAGTGCCTCACAAGGATTTAAACGTAGATTTCAATGCTACCAGCCCCATGCATGCTCCAAGCCTCAGGTCACATTCATTCTCCTGTTCCTCAATTCATCAGTAAAAATGAGCCTTAAGACCCAGAGAGGAATACTACCCCCAGTACCCTACATATATACTGAAAATTCAAGTCTTTTTGACAGATCACTTTCAAGACAATTCTGAACACTCACTCAAGGGCTTGTCTGCAATACCTACTTTTTACCCTTAACTCTGGTGAAAATTTCCTGGAAAAGACGCACTAGCATGCCTTTCCTCTTTGCCTGCCCAAAATTTTGTATGCCATGCACAAATTGCAATCAGTACCTTTGGAACACGGGAAGAAAGAAAACCTTGATAAAAGATTTTCATTCACCTACACAACAGCAAGTACACAACTGTTTGACTGGAACCAAGCTCTTAAACTGATACATATGGGAGTTATGGAACCACTTATATAAAAATCTACTAAGGAATATACTATAAAAGTTTCTAAGATGGATGACTTCACATGGATAGAAATGAGTGAGATTTTCTCAGTTTAGCAGTTGAATATAAGGCCCATTTTGTAGTTTTGGGCAATACAAAAGGTCCCTCTAGCAAGTAGCAACTTTCACTCCTGAATATCATCTCCAAGGCACCACAGCTCCATGTTGAAATGTCACAACACAAAGCTTGGAGTGTATTATTAGCAAAGTACTCCTCCTAATCCTACCAACCAATTTACCAGATGCTGGGTATTCTCATGACTCTAGAAATCTGTATGCTGCTAGATAGTCTGAGTTTTATTTATGAAAGAGTCCTTAGTATTTTAATAGATCGCATATAAATCTTATTATATTTGAGTCTGGGTATAAAATACCAACAGCCCTAGCTAATACCTACAAATTCACAACTTCACGGCATAATTCAGTCATGTAAGTGTTCAGACCAGTGCCTATTTTCAACTACGAGACAGCTAGTACCAAAGTATCAATGTAACACTGGTGACAAAAGGCTACTGAAGAGATTAAGACAGCAAGCACTCTTCCTACAATTAATATGATTAAGTGCACTATCAAATAAAAAGGACACAACAAAAAAATTCATGTTAAATTTAAAACTGGAACATTCCACCACTTTTATATTTCACAGCAAACAATAGTGTTTCTTATCATGAAAACACTTATTGTTCTATCAGTTTCTAATAAACTTTTTCACACTTCTTTTAACAGACAGGTCATACAATGCTGAAGTTGCAACTGCTGTCTACTTTAAATTTTTTTATACTGGACTATCTTGAATATTTTCAAAAGCAGTAAATAGCCTGATTATTGGTCACTCCTACTAACCGAGTTTTCTGTTTTTCCCTTGCAGGTCCAGCAGAATCAGGATGGCACCTTACCGCAGGGTTGAAGACAGTGATATGGACAACTAGCAAAACGCTTGTCACATGCAAGCCAATTCACATTGAAACATAATGAGACAGTAAGTTAAATTAATGAATCAACACAGTTGCTGCAAAAAAGTCATAGCCTTCCCATTAAAGGTAATAGCCATCCCACTAGCTCATCTGAATGATGAATGGTACCAATTGCTTTCAGATAAACTGGTTTATCATACAGGAAATGCAAGCAACGGTGATGACTGTAACACCATTGTCTCTAGCCACCGCACTTCAGTCAACATCTACCTTGTCCTGACATTTCTTATGGAACAACAAAACACACATGCAATCTAGCCTGACTGTAACTCTGAAAAGTCACTACGAAACCAGAAAAACATATAAATGCCATACTTTTTACTTGGGCTTAACATTACATAGAAGAAGCTGATAAATTTCAGCTGTCTCATTAGGTGTTCAGTCTCTCTTGTCCATCCCCAAGCTCTGAAAGAGGCATAAGGCAGAAAAACAAAAGACATTAAAAATGCTGAGAGAATAGGCTTTTATGGCCCTGTCGTTTGGAACATTTTGACAATTCTTAAGCAATTTAGCTCTCCTCTAAAACATAAAAAGGCACAGGTTTGTTCCTCCACCATACTCTAGCTCTGTATCTAGTTCCGATTCAACGTGATGTAGATCAGTACACTAGGCCTGTCGTGATCCTCCCGACAGCGACGCGTTATCCGGAGTATTTTTACTTCCCACCTAATCCACAGACCAGCTGCAAGTGAAAGGGAAAGCGAGGGGCACATCACCCGGCCTCCCCTTCCACACCTCAGAACCAGCTCGAGGGCAGCAACCCTCCCCGCCGGCCCCAGACAGCGAGACCGCCCCGCAGCAGCGCCTGCACGCCGGGGAGGATGCTCGCCCCCCCGGGCCCAGCCCCTCCAGCCCCCGCCGCCACCTCCCCTCCCCCGCGGCTCCCTTCCAGGCACAGGAATAAGGGGAAGTGGGAAAACCGGGGGCGCCATTTTGCGCCGGGAAGGGAGCGAGCAGCCTCTCCTCCGCGCACGCCGGGCCGCCCCCTCGGCCGCCCGCACAGCGGCGGGGCGCTCCGCAGGGCCCGGCCCCGCAGCCCCGCACGGCGGGCCACCCCCCCCGCCCCTCTCCCGCCGCCGGGGCCCCCCCGCGCCGCCTCCGCCTCCTCACCTGGCCGCGGCGGGGGAGCCGGGGCGGCGGCGCAGCCGTGTCGGTGCGTGCGGCGGGGCTGGCGGGGCAGTGCGGGCGGAGGAGCGGGGGCGGGCAGGAGGGCCGGAGGGGGGGCGGCTCCCGGCGGGGCGAGGGGCGGGGGCGCAGCCGAGCTCTCCAGCCCCGCCGCCCAACTTCCGCCGCCGCGCCGACACCACCAAAACACGCTCGCGCTCGCGCACACGCACTTCCGCCGCCGCACGTCACGGCCCGCACGCGCCGTGCCCTTCCGGTTCGCCCGCGCGGTCACGTGGCGGCCGGGACCCCCCGTCCTTTTGTCCACCCGGCCCCATCCCGATCCCGATCCCGGCCCCATCCCGATCCCGATCGCAGCCCCATCCCCGGTCCCCCCTGTGCCCGCGGAGCAGTCTCTGCCACACGGACCACAGCATCTTCCCGCCGTCTTACATGTGTTTACTGGGGAGGCACCGGGACAGGTTGCCCGCGGAGGTTGCGGATGCCCCGTCCCTGGAAGTGTCCGAGGCCAGGCTGGATGGGGCTCTCTGGTCTAGTGGGAGCTGTCCGTGCCCAGGTTCATGCTCATTCCAGAGGTGTCGGAACAGGATGATCTTCAAGGCCCCGTCCAACCCACGCCACTGTATGATTCCATGCCCGTCCTCTGGGAACTGCAGGGGCAGTGCCGCCTGAGGCCACTGAGCTGTCCCACTGAGATGGGAGCTGGGTGTGACACAGAAAAGTCCTGGTGTAATTCTCTGAAAGAACCGTTTCCCAAAGCTGTAAGTCAAATGAGTTGAAAGGAGGAACTACACAGGATGATCTGAATTGCAATTGGGAATTTACCTAACTTTTTAAAACACTGAACGCCCACTGATAAAGCTTTAGAGGCTGACTCATTATTGGCAGAATACTAAAAGCTTGAGAGGACAGGTTGCTAACATAGAAAAGTCTTGGCTGCTTTAGTAGATGGATATAAACAATGTCTTGATTGCATCATAGCACGAAGCATGACCTTGTGAGAGAGGAGGAGGAGGATCAGCTGGTCACAGACTGTAAGTGGGCTGTATAGGAAACTGAACAGTCATGCTAAAGTGTTTGTGCAATATGGCAGATTTTACAAGGTCTAATAGTTTGCATTTGAAGGAAATAAAAAACAAAAACAAAACCCTGGTAAGACGTTTATCAATAATGGTACTAATTTACTAATTGGTACAGTTTAATGAAGATTGTTTAGATACTCTGTCACAGGAAATACTGAATCAAGAGCTGATACTACTGTATTCTCAAAACAGGTTTTAGTTCAACCTCATGTATTTAAATGAAGCAAAAATTAAGTCATGGAAAGCCTGTGGTCAGTGTTATGCTAGAAGTGAGGCTCCATTATGCCATTCATTCATAAAGTATGTCTTTAGTGCTGTCCAGTCAGTTCTCTTGCCAATGCAGGTTTATCTCCTCCTGTTGTTGCTGGTACTTTAAAAACACTCTGATTATAGAGGAAAAAGATTAAATCAATCACATCATAGCTTTGTTTTCTTTGGTTTGTTTTTTTTTAATAATCTCCATTCTTTAGTGCTGCAGAAATATTTTGCTGCTTGTAAAATATTACAGCCTATGGCCTTGTACAATGAGAGGGAAATCAACAAATCTCATATCTGTCTGCCTTTCTGTTTTCCATGTTTTGGGTTTGGTTTGGTTGGTTTTGGTTTTTCTTTTCACCTTCCCTAGTGTGGATATATCAACACTTTAACATACTGAAGCGAATGGAGTAAAATCAGATTGCTTTTCTTTTCATCGTCAAATCTTTTCCACAGACTTTTCCATTGGCACCATTTTGGTCTCAGAGTAATAATTTACCCATTCTGATTTACTTAGTTGAAGTTAACCAGTTACATAAATGCTTTTTGCAAGGCAAATACGTGAGTTCAAAACAGTAAAAAAGTCCTTGCATTCACCGGTGATGTAAAATGCCAAACTACCTCCAGAGAAACATGTTTGAAAGTGGGCAAGTTTTCTGAGCTGTGACTTTGCTGAATGTTTGTAAGAGTTATCCATTAAATCAGGTAATCCTGCCCTAATGTACTGCTTACTTGTCATAACCCTGTGACTGGCTTCAGTCTTTTTAACTAGACTGCAAAATCTGGTAAGCAAAACATGAGAATCCTGATAACCAGATGTTTTTTCTATATACATTATAAGCATACATTCACCACCAGCAGCATCCAGCCATCCTGGCTGCTGCTGCTCACTCACCTCCCTGCAGTAGGACAGAGAGCAGAAAGGGACGAACAAAAGCAAGGAAACTTGGGTCAAGATAAAGATGGTTTAATAGATGAAGGAAAGAAGAGAAAAGGAAATCACTGACTACCTCCCATAAACAGAGCAAAGTCCAACCAGCAGTCAATTTGGAAGACATCTTCTACCTCCATTTTTTATTGCTGAGCATGATGCTGTGTCATGTGGAATATCCCTTTGATCAGTTTGGATTGGCTGTTGTGGCTGTATTCCGCTCCCAAGTTTCTTGACTGTAACCAGCATACCCCTCTTGGTGGGGCTGATGACAAAGTGGGGAAAAAGAAAAAGTCCTGACCCTGTGCAAGCAATGTTCAGCAGTAACTGAAGTATTGCTGTGCTATCAATACTAGTTTAGTCACAAATCCTAAACAAAGCTCTATTCAGGCTGCTATGAAGAAAATTAACTCCATCCCAGCCAGACACAATACATCCATGAACAGTTTCAGATTTAAAAAAAAAAATAAATTAATATTACACTGAATCTTTAGAATTACTTGAACTAAATTCAATTCAGAGATTAAATGCTCACGTCATATGTGACATTTGATGTTTCGCGTAATCTTCTCAAATGAAGAAGCGCTGATGGAAGATATGATCCAAGTCCATTTCTGTTTCCAGCTGCAAGCTAAGATCTCTAAAGCTGTGATATCATACAGCTGCATAATAAGTTGGATTAACCAATGATGTCAGGCAAAAATTACCAAAAGAGATAGTTTTGTAGTCTGAGCATAGCAGACTAAACCAGCTCTGCTGTGGCTGCAGGCTCCCTAGATCTGGTGCAGATGAGAGTAAAGGAGTATGAGTTCAGAGAAGACAACTGGCCAAGAACCACCTGTTTGGCAGTAAGCTTTAGTTAGGTGCACCATGAAACCACACACTCAGTTTACACAACAAGAATGAGAGAAAATACAAGACATAATGCAGCCGTGTTCAGAAAACAAGAACCATAACAATCCATATACAGGGATCATATTCTACACTTCTAATATAAATAGGTAAGTACTTTGTGGAATTGGAATAATCTGTCATATTATCAGATGTATTTGAAGTTCAAGGCTGAGTGAAATTTTTGATGAAGGAATTCTATTCATGTGATACAGCTGCACTAACAAAAAGGAGGCAAAAGGGATAATGTATTACTTTCACATGAGAGATTAAATAATTTTTCTCTTCAAAATGCTTTGAACAGACTTCAGATGTGCTGCAGTAGGCCATTTTGCTGAAACTGCTAGCATGAATGGAAATTTTATATGCTTTTTGTCTGTAAAGTATATATGCAGTCCATGTTTTGGATTATGTGATGGAAGCACTCTGAAATTTGAATCCTACAACAGCAAAGCTACAATAGTGGTGCACTGTTAGGAAGCCTGTGTTACATGCAGGAGGTTCTTACTGGCCGATTAACTCCCTGACCACAACAGTCATAACAGTTGTAGTATGTCTCTCTTGCCTTGTGAAGCTCACTAATCGTTCACAGCCAGTTGACACTTACATAGAGGGTCAGCAAACACCAAAGATGCACCGTGAATGTGTGAAACAGAGGCAAGAGTGCCTGTGGCAGTAATCAAATGACCAAGTTCCCATTACTGTGTTTTGGGCTTGTCAAGTCTCTGTGAATGCTAGTGGTGAAGATGAGCTTCTTCTCTTATAGTATGGACAATCAGATGTTTAAAGAAAACTCTGAAATCACATGGATTGCCCTACCAGTGATCGTATTTTATTTCATCATGGGTCATATGTCAAATACCAAAAGTGAAATGGTGTTAATGATATTAATGAACTTATGTTAGTAGGTCATAGTTTGCCACCTATTTTAGAATTTCTCTGCAGAGTTCTCTGCTCAGCCTTTTTGTGTTTAAATCCAATGCTAGATGTGTAATCATAAATGAAAGTTGACTTTAGAGGATGTGCAGAATCTCTTTAGTGTGTTTGAACATCCTAGTTTGGGTTTTTTATGTGTCCATCTGCTATAATATCTTTTTTTTCTGTCTTCTATTGCTGCTTTTATATATTGTATTGTCTCTATACCTACATTGGTTTTGTCATAGCATATAAAATGTGTGCAACACACAGAAAGGAGTAATTTTCTATTTGTAAATGAGTTCAATAAACACCATGAAAGTAACCAGGCAATAATAACAGCAAAGTGCATCAGCATGGCTGATGTCCTTCAGGTGCTTCACAAAATTTGCAGTGTTTTACATGGAGCTCTCTGACCTTCAGAAACCTTGAGGAATTTACAAAGTTGGTGCTTTGACTGCCGTCTATGCCATAGTCAGAGTGAGAACTGTGTTGCAGAACATGGGGTGTTTGTGCTTCATAAAGAAAGTAAAATGCAAGGGTTTAGGCAGTTTCCATTCCTCAGTTTTAGCCTAAACAAGACAGAAGAAGGCACTAGAATGTGAGAATTGGCTATCAGCAAACAGTGAAATGTCAAGTTACTGTTGAGAAAAAAACTGTTGCTGTAGAATGGAAAATTTTGTTCAACTTTTTCCAAACACGTTTCCTACTTTTTTAACATAGGAGATGACAAATTCATGCTGAAGTAAGGAGTTTTGATATTTTTTCTTTTTTTTCTTTTTTGAGTTCAATTGGCTTTTGTTAATTCTTCAGCTTATCTTCAAAATTTACAGATCCTTCCCACCCTACAAATATCTTTCCTGTGGATGAAATAACTTTCAGTATCAGAAAGAATGAATATGACACTGATTCCTCAAATGAGAAGAATTATAGGAAAGAATGTATATTGTTAGTAGGCTTCAAAATGATTTCTAGGGACCTCCATTTCTGCTAAAAACAACCACAGAGAGGCAAAAAGAGAAGGCCGAGGACTTCTGCTCTACTGGTTTCAGCAACAGGCATTTCTCTGTACATGGTCAGGTCCTATTTCTCTTCCTTTGATACAACCCGCTCCACGGGGAGAAGTGAATTCTTTTAATTAGCAAGTGTGGCCACCTACTGGGGAAAAAACAATGCAAATATAAATCAGCAATGTACAGAATGTACAAAAATGGTAATACCATCTAGAAATGCAACAAAGACAAGGATAATAATCAAGTCCCAGTTTCCTGTGCCCTATTATTGCCGTCTAATTTTTGCTCCTCCTCTGTATAAACAGTTCCCTCTTCTTCTGACGGCTTTATTCTTACTCACTTACTTCTCCTAATGAGATCAAATTGCTCCCAGATTTCTAACACCTGCAGTTTTGTTGAAATCACTATTTAGCCTTTACTAGATAGAAATTGAACCTTACAGATGAATGGACCACAAGGCAAGACATAGCAAATAATTTTATTTATTAAACTACCAACTATTTTGCAGGAGCAGTCTAAGTAACAACAAATATGATTTAAATAGGAAATTAACTGCACACATTAACAATTTAAGAGAACTTGTTTAGTTCTCAAGTGGTCATGGACGTTCTATATTAGGGGTGTGGTACAGTCATGTCTACAGAAGAAAAACACACCAGGATGGCCACAGCCAGATCATGGCTGATACTACCACAAGGCTTCTTGCTGGAGTAGACCAAGCTCTGTTCACACGTGCTGGAATTCAGCTGGTCATAGCACTGATGTGCCCTGTCAGTGACAGCCAGAGCATGTTGTCAGGCACCTCTGCTGCCAGGGGAGCTGGTCATCAGAGAGCTATCACTGCCTGAGCCTCTCATCTCCCATTTGTAGGTCCTGAGAATTCAGTTTTAATTTAGCATCCTTCATTTAAAATTCTTATCAAACAAATGTTAGAGCAGAGACTAACAGCTGGTAATGTTTGTTGATTAATTATGATTAAGGCCTGTATGTTTATATAAAATTGGTCTTGCTGTCGTAGGATTATAGAGAACGGAGTAGGATGTGATTAAATTTCAGTGTTTCATTGGGAAGAAGGGGAGAGTTTGCGAAATGTCTGAGAATAAAGTCTTTGTGAGAGTTGAGGGTCTGTTAAACAGCGGTGAAACTTGTTCGGTCTTTTCTGAAATAGTCTGCATCTGTTTCTAAAAAGTAAATACAGTGGTTTAGATATATGAGGTGTTGACTCATTTAAGATAAACAAACAGTAGGAGCACTCGTGTGTCCTGATAACACGGGTAACACTGTCCCCCACCTCTGGCGTAGAGTGGATGGGAGCTGCGGTTTCCTCTACAGGAACAGTCTCAGCCTACAAGATTTTATTAGTGTGTTTACAGACCTAACAACATATGTGAAAGGGGCTGTATTTTTTATTACAATAATAAAGATTTAAAGTTTGGTCAGACTTTTGACCATGTAAGACCTCATTTCAACCCGAAGAAGACCCAGCCCGCCTGTCTGAAAACCAGTAGATTTTCAAAGACTTAATAACTGGTCTAATAAATGCGCTACCTCTGTGGCTGGGCCTTAAATTATTTTCTTGTATCGCGGCAGTTACAAAACAGCCCCGGTGCAATTTTCCTGACTTTGAGGGGTGGGGGATGCAGGGCGGTGGGTGCCGGGTGCGAGGGCCGTGCCGGAGCGCTGCCAGGGGCGGGCGCTCCCCGCTCCCCGCTCCCCGCTCCCCGCTCCCCGCTCCCCGCTCCCCGCTCCCCGCTGCCCGCTCCCCGCTCCCCGCTGCCCGCTGCCCGCTCCCCGCTCCCCGCTGCCCGCTCCCCGCTGCCCGCTCCCCGCTCCCCGCTCCCCGCTCCCCGCTGCCCGCTGCCCGCTGCCCGCTCCCCGCTCCCCGCTGCCCGCTCCCCGCTCCCCGCGCGGCGCTGCCGCTGCCGCTGCCGCCGCGGGTGCCGCCGTTGCGGAGCGGGCGCCATGGAGGGGCAGCCGCAGCCGCAGGGAAGGGAGCCCGATGGGAACCCCGAGCGGCCGGACGTGAGTGCCTTGGCCGGAGGGCTCTGGGCGCTGCCGCGGAGCCGCCCGCCCTTGTCGGCCGGGTCTCGCCGAGGGAAGGGGCTGGCGGAAGGGCAGCCTGCGGGACGGGCAGGCGCATCGCCCTGCCACCCCCTTCTCTCCCCCCAAAAATGCGCGTGGCGCCTTCCCCCCCCACCTCCTTTTATCCAAAGGAGGACAATTAGACGACACCCCGTGTGTAGTGTCCGATCCCGGTGTGACTAGCCGTGTGCGCTATTGCGGTGAGTTTGGTGACGCCTTGTCTGTGCTTGCCCCGTCCAGGCTGCGGCGCCGCGCCCCGCGGGTGACACGGTTGCGAGCTGCCTCACCGAGGTGCTGCCCAGGGTGAGTCCCTGCTGCAAACGCTCCCTGCGACACTGCTGTAGTCATTTCCCACTAGCGAACGTGCTTTGAGACAAGCCCAGAAATAAATTATATATAAAAAAAAACCAATGAAGCCCCGTTCACTTTTTTTTTTTCTACATCCTTTCTCTTTAGAAACTTTTTGCTTTCAATGTTACTTTTTGTCACATGAGATCATAAAGAATAGCTGGCAGGTCTTTTTCACTCTACCTCTTTTTACAAAAGTCACCATGCATGCTTAGTTGGAACTGAATATAATTGGCTTAGACAGTTTTTCCGCCTCTGGTAATACAATTGTAGTAACTATTATTAGCAATTATTATGACTTTTGATAAAGGTCCTTCTTTGCAAAGATGCCCCTGAAGAGTCAGAGCGTGCTGAGACACAAATGGATCCCATAAATACAGTTCTCCCTTGAAATGATAATTAAAAAAAAAAAAAGACTGTGGTTTAAAGGATTTCCAAAATTGCTTCATTGATGGTGGAATTTTTGTGAATGGGGTTAAAGGTTTCTGAAAATGATAGGTGTAACGTCTATTTATCATAAAGAAAGCCTGAAGTACCTGTTACCCAAATTAAAGATGGGAAGGGTCGAAACTTAGCTGCTTTGAAAAAAATTAAGCTGGGTTATGTTGACTTTAGGCTGACAATATCAGCATCTGCAGGAGCATATGCATGTCTTATAGCCCTAACGCATCCTTGTATTTGTTCTTACCTCTGTGGAATCACACTAAAATGTCTGCAAGTATATTTTCATTAATGTTTTGTGAACACCTGCTGTAAAATTGTGTTTGTTTTGCCTTATATATATAGCCTATTACTCCAACTAGTGTGCGAAAGTTTCGAAATACAACAGATCCAGCTCCTGGTGCTAAAGTAATATTCTACGGCAGAGCAGATGATCCCGACATTGCAACTCACTTGACACATGGCAAAACTACACGTTCCTCATTTGGTGTAAGACTGTGACTCTCTTGTTTAAGAACGAACCATTTAGGAGTGTTCTTAATAAGTGCAATTTATTTCTTCATAGTGAGGGATGAAGGTACTGAGTTATTTATAGCACAGCATTTCACAACTGTTGTGAATTATATGAATGCTGAGGTCAAATATGATTTATTTAGCAGGATTGAAATTGGAAAATGCTTGAAGTTCAGTGACTTTTATCAGGGACTTAATTTTTGTAATGACTATTGAATTACACATTTCATTTCAAGATTTAAGTTAATGAACAATCCACAAATCTTGCTGCTTTCTTCTTATGGTTTACAGAGATAAAGCAGTCGAGCTCTTAGCAAGAAAACTGAATCTGAGAACGTGCTTATAGTTTGGTATAATTACTATGTATTCTTTCTTACCTTTGGCTTGAAACTGATTTTGTCAGCTAAAAAGTGATGGTTTGGGCATGTCAGACTATTTTGTGTGTATTCTTCAGAGATTATTTTCCTAATCTGTAATCAAACAACTGAAGACATTATTGGTGATTTTATTGCATAGTGTTCACATTTCTAAAAATAACAGTTGTGTTAGTAAAACTGCACTTTTATGAAAGAAGTAAGGCCTGATATTAGAGGATGTTCAGTAGGACATTTATTAGGCATATCCAAAATGAAAGACAACCAGGTTTTGCTGTCACTCCTCAGAAGTTTTATGTTTATGATTGATTTGTTTAACCTGTGCTGTCTGTTGAAGACTTCACATTATTAATTACATATTAACTGGAGGAAGAGTTGCAATCCTGGTGAGTTTGCTAAGTGTGTGTTTGGATCAATTCTATTTACTACTAGTTTTTTACTTTACTACTTTTTTCAGTATTTCTTTATATAACATTCAGTGAGAGTCTAATAATAACCCTTTTCTAGAGTCCCCATTACTTTGATGGATAGCATGAAAAATCAAATCACTTAAGTTTTGGTCATATTTGGTCATATAATTTGACTCTAGTTTCTAATATGTGCTAAGAAAAGAAATGTTGCAGCCAGAAAATGTATACATTGACAAGTGGAAAAACTAGCATAAAAAAAAGTTCTGTCTCAAAATAAATATTTTGTTTAGCAGGAGATTTAGCATATTGCCTAAAATTGAAGAAAGAATGCTCTGGACAATGTTAGTATAGAAGGGTTCAAACCAGCTCTTTAATAAGATATTTTAGGTGTGCAAAGATGATATATACACACCCACAAACACGGGTTTTACAAACTTATAGTATCATCTAATTATAATATTTAACTATTACCTCATGAGGATACACCCGAAAATTGTCTCTCCTCAGAACCTCCCACAGGCACGCCTCCCAGATTTGAGTGGAGTCACAAAGACCCCGTATCTTCCTACCACAAATCTTCATCAACAATCTGTGTCCTGCTTGGAACATTTTCAAGGATTCTGGGCCTTCTCTGATAGTTTAGACTCTCTTATTTCTAGAGACTTTCAAGCCTGTCGTGTCTTATTCTAAGACCTTGCTACAAGCTTTGTCCATCAGAATTCTTGATAAGGAACATTAATATTTCAGGAATCTAATACAAAGATAGCCAAATAAAATGCTACTGAAAGTGTTAAAATACTTATACTTAAAATCTATATAATCCTAGATTTTAAGGCATCAAGCTTAGCATTGATTATTAGTGGCTTTCTCTCAAGGCCATTTTGTTTTGCCGCTTGGTGGATAAAATGATATTGGTGTCGCCTTGTAAGATCTCATTAGAACGCTTAATGAGCAAACTTTTGTTCTTGTGTATGTGTGTGGGTAGTGACACTGATGTGTGAATGATCTAATTTTTCTGGTTTTCCTGCCTCTTGCGTTGTTTGTGATGTCTTTAGGTAGCTTCGTTGATAAGTCCAATTCCTAAAAGTAATTTTCAAGAAAAGATACAAGACATGAAAGAAGGAATCTACTATAGCAATCGTGAACAACCGTTGGGTAGAACACATGATCAATCTTCTATGTTACCTGAGGGCTTGGATATAATTAATACTACATTTGGAACAAAAACCATCAAAGGTAGGAAAATACCATTAAAACGTATTTCTTGTAAATACAAGATAATCTGCAATTTAGTATCCAGCACATGCTCTATGCTTCCAACAATTCCATTTTAACGGAAAAATTGTTATAACAATTATTGAAAGGCCTAAAAATGTATTTTTCAGTTATAATGAAGAAACAAGCAAGCAAGAACATATGGTAACTGGTAGGGCTTTTGGCTCTGTTCCTGACCTGTATTTATAGATTTCACTGGAGAACTGTTTATGTAGCTGTCAACTTACCTTCCTTTTCCCAACAATTTTAATAGGTCTAATGAAAGAAACTTCCTTGACCTGTGCATCTTTCCTCCATATACTGGAGGAAATCACAGACTTGTTGCCCATGTAGCTCTCTTGCAAAACTTATGTTCACCTCTGTTTCTGTCTTTTTTTTTACCTATTCCCATGTCATTATGTTGTTAGATTAACTGCAGGTTGACTATCAATTGCCTAGAAACGTGGTAAGAAGTATTGTTCTTCCACTGTATTATCAGATTTTCCTTCAAGATACTGTTTAAAATGAAGAACCAACCAAACAAAACACCATCCTCCCCTTACTCCCCCCAATCATACATTCATTTGTTTTCAGATATACCAGCTGGACTGCTTGTAAATCCACCAAAAACCTTTGAGGAAGTGGATAAAGAAGCCAGAGAAGGACATGATTTATATGTTGTGTCGCATGAGGATTATTACCCGGGTAAGTTCAGAGGCTAGTAAGAAACCCCATAAAAAGTTCCTCTTTGTGTGTTCAACACATACTGTATGCTATTTTTTGAGATGTAAACTATTAATTTTACCACTATATTAATACAATATAAATTATTTTAAAAGGTAACTATGTGAAAAAAAAAATGCATCTGAGAGAGCATGATCTATTTCTAGAACTGTAGATCACTTCATGGTGGGTGTTTCAAATGGTGTTAAAACCTAATGAAGGAAATGGGATCCTGATTTCTTTTGGGTGCTGTTTGAAAAGCAGAATGTTTTCAAGTAACTAGAAACTCATAGATACTCTCGTGGCTTACTGAGTTTGACATTGTCTATGCCACAGAAAGCCATCTCAGCCTTAAAGACACAGACTGTGAGCCCAACCCATTCCAGTACTTTCACCTCTGGTTCCTCTCTTTTGTCAGGATCCAAACAGAATTTCAGAGTAGCCAGACTTTCTGACGAGGAGCTCAGCATCAAGCTCTGGTTACAAAGAATTTCATGCTGCTGAGTGGCTCTGTGGAATGCAGGTTCTTCAGCCTACAGCATCTTGCCTGTGAAATCTGTCTCACAGCCTCTAATGTCTGCCCTTCCAGTGGGCTGTGGTTGCACTTCCTCAGCCTCTAAGGGCTGTCCTTGTGTGACGTGGTCTGCCCAAAGACGGTTACCCTTTATTTCACAGGTCTGCACAGGAACAGGGAGACAAATAGCATTCTAAACCAGTGTCCTTGTATTACTTCTGCAGCCACTTCTATTTTCCTCAGTTCCATCGTTTCCACTTAGGCTGAAAGACTTAAATTGCTGCTGTGTAAGATTACTATTATAGTGAAGTTGCTTATTGTGCTAGTAGCCAGAGTTTTATAGGTTCAGGTCAAACATGCAAGAAACTGTAATACAGATCTTTCAGTTGTAATAATGTAAATTTTATGTGGAGACAGTTATGGAGGCAAAATTATAGTACTATTGTATCACTAAGAAATTCTGCTACAGGTAGTATTGGTATAAATTGGCCAAACTCTTCCCTGCCTTCCTTAGGTGTTTTGGTTGAATTATTCATTAACTGTTTCTCTCTCCTTTGCAACTTCCATCCACAAGATGACGGAGAGGCCAAGCCAGAAACAGACAGACAGAAAAAAAGTCGACTATGTGCCCCAGCAATAACGTAAAAATTCTATGCTGCCATACAGCCAGTTGAAGCCCTTATTAGAAAGCATTCAATGTATAATATTTTTAAAAGTTCCAATTGCCATTCTTTTTAGAAAGTGCTTGAAAAGACCTTGAAGAAACAAAATGACAGGGTTTTTTTCTGTGACAAAAAGACATAGCAAGAGTATAAATGAAAGTGCAGCACCTCAAAAACATTTTTTCCCTTTTTGCATTTTTTAAAGACAAATACTGAATCAAACAGTACACACCTCTGCTCAGGTACAGACATTATAAAGTGATTTGTTTGTATGACCCTCAACACTTAGGCACTTGGTTTCGTTTATTCTGCTTGTCTTTAATCAGACATAAAAGAATATCCAACTATTTACCACTGAAGCACTTTTTCCTTTATATTTTACCTTTTATCTTCACTTTTGGCAATGAAGTTATTCCTAACTATGCAATAAACATAAATTATCTTTAATTGAACAGGTTTGTTAGTTATTTGCTTTTGTTTCTTCATTGTTCTGTCTTAAGGATGAAGATACTTGGTACATTTTTCTTCCTGAGGTGTTTTATATAGCTTACTTTTTTATGCTTTTTATGCTTACTTTTTCTGCAGGAGAAGCAATCGATAGGAAGTATAATTCGCACTTCAATAAGTCTTTTGTATATGGGGTGGAAACTCCTCACTTTAAAGATGGGAGAATTACAGCCAAGACCTTTAATTGGGCCTTTGATCTGGAGTCGTAAGTTTCAATGAGTTAATGGTGTTAATTCTCAAGAAGAGTGAATCTTCATATTTGAATTGTACATCTCACTATCCCATACTTAGCTGTATTGAACTCCACAGAAAATGCAAGGTGTGATTTTTCAGAACTGTTTATTCAGATCACTTCTACCATAGTATAGCAGCACTTGGCATGTCTTAAACATTACATAAAGTCCTTTGGTTTTAAATAGGAAGATTTTTCAATTACTAAGTTTGTATTTGTCTTGCAGAGGAGTTGCTGTTTCCTTTTAACATATTTTAAAATATCATTGAAAAAATTCTTGAATATTTGTAAACAAATATATGCAGGAGTTATTTTCATAATTTGTAGGAAGAGAGCAGCTAACATTGTATCAAAACGAAGTGATGATTTCAAGGAAAAGTTTCAACCTCAGCTTGGAAAAGTCCTGGATCCGTAAGTAAGCACAGATACCTTCTAAGAACGAAATTCACTCATGTTTGCCGCTTCTCCAATATCTTTGCTTTGTCTTGGGGGAAAGTTATGTGGTGAAGTTAAGTCTTACTGTTTAAGTGGTCTGTATCTGAGTCTATCAATTTTATACTAAGCAAATTACATACACACTGTAAGACATTCCCTCCCCTGCCCCCCTCCCCTCCCCATGTCTTTTGCACTTAGAAAGGTATGAAAGAACTGAAAAGTCTCACCTAATGTTCTGGGATTTGACCATTTTGCTTACTCTGACACTATTGCTGGTCATCTTTGTTATATCACCATTAATCTCACTTCATTATTTCGTTGGAAAAGGATGTGGAACTAAATTGTGTTACTATCTAGCAGCATGTATCAATCTCAGTTTAATCATTAGAATGCTTCATAAACCTGAGGCAATCTGGAACAGTTTTGTAATTTTACAGAACAGTGTTTATGAAGTGCCATAGAAGTCCTAAAGTACAATGTGGTCAGGATGCAGGCATGCTACAAATCTAGGTTGAGTGTATACAAAGGCTGTATGCTCTAGATTTCTGCAAAACTGTGTCTGTAGGCTCACAAACAACATCGTTGACTTTGGTAGCAAAATTTAATTTTAAACTCAAGATCCCAGGCTTAACTTAGAGAACTGTGTTCATAAGTACATGTAAGGAATGAACACAAATGAGTCAGTTTCTCCTCTCTCCTGCACCAGCCGAGATAGACCTGGAGCAGGAGCAACATGAGGCAGCGTAATCAGTCAGGGATGGCTTGCAGTGCAAGCTCAAATGCAGCGTAATATTGTGGGACAGATACAAGCTAACCTAATCTTATTTAGTGACTTTCACACCATCCACATGCTATGTGTGATATGAAAATGATAAAAGAAAAATAGACATAATAGTTTTTAGATTACAGTGCTTCCATCTCTGTGTGGGTTTTTGTGTTTGTTTGTTTTGTGCTTTAGAACAAAGCACTGATTATATTTTCAATTTTGACTGAGATTTTTGATTAATGTATCAGTTTTAATTATTTAATTATTAAATTTAAAATGAACATTGTATCTTTTCCAAATTAAAAAATAAACAAGCAGTTTTTTAATGTCACTAACAGCATCTTCAATTTCTGGTAAATAATAGTGGACCGAGTTTTCCAGATGTACATTGACTTGGTTGCTGATTTTAGTAGACATAAAACTGTACGTGGAAAAGCAGAGAGGTGATTCAGTTGTTCCACTTTAGCCAAAAGTAGTTTATTTGGAGACATTTCAGTTGGAGATCTTGTCCTGAACATTTCTATTATTTACCTACGCTATAAGGACTTTTCTTGCTGATTTCTATCAGACTTAGGAAAAAAAATAGCCTAGAATGGTTTTGCTTTTAATGAGCATAAATGTCTGAAAGTTTATGATACGTTTGGTTGTGATATGTTACAAGCAACTAACGTTCTAATCATCTTTGTAAAGGAGTGCTTTTCTGGAATGGTAACTTTGAAACAAAGTACTGATAAATTTCAGGTGAATCACATGTATTTTTTTTAATAGTAACAGAAGTTTCATTTTGGCTATTAATAAACTGTTTGACAATTAACAAAGAAATGTCCTTATTGACAGTATAGCAGAAACTATGAATGTTCCCCCAGACCATACATTTGGATTGATACGCTCTTCAGATGAAGATGGTAAGTTCAAGGACACAGTAAAATCTTACCTTGCTGATGAAACTATGCTGAAGTAATTGCTGTTGGTTGTTTAGTATATAGATTTCTTATCTATCTTAGATGCAAGGTACAAAAAATTATCAACAGTAGATTTTTGGAGGGAAAATTTGAGAATTGAGGCTGCTAGTGTGGATAAAATAAATGTCAGAAATAAAGAAACTTTAGTTTTTGAATTATCATGTTGGTGTTTTTTTTTCTTTTTTAAAGTCTTTATGTCTGAATGTAACAAAATGGGAAATGGCAGAAAACTGTGACAAATTAAAATGACTATTTAAATCAATGATGTGTCTTCCCTCTCAATGATCTTTCCAGCACTTCTCTAAAAAGAGTAAAAATAAAAAGTGATAAATAAGAATAATAAGTTTCAGAAGGTTGCAGGGAGACAGAAAGCATGGTAAAAATAAAAAAACTATGAATTTTCATTACGACAAAATTTTGAAAGCTAGTCAACTCAAATAGTGTTGGGATCGATGTTGTTTTAACATTATGTTGAATAACTAGGGAATACAGTCAGTAATTAAGAAACAAAAAATGTGACTCAAAATTATTAAATTAGTCAATGCCAGAGAAAGCTTGTTCAAGGAGTGCATAAGCTTTTATACATGTATTACTGTGTAGTGTAATCGACTTAAATATCTTAAATGTGTAGGTATGATTGTCCTATGAGACCAGAAGGAACTGAACTAAAGAATTCATTATTAACAAGTAGAAAATGCTCATACACTGCTGTAGGAAGGGGATTATGTGAGCTACTCATGCTTGTTACTGAACTCTGAACTTACACTGTAGAGGGTGACCTCAGTGTCTTGGGGATTTGGATGAAGATTGTAGCTCAGTGTGCCAAAGTGTTTGAAAATATTAGTAAAGTCAGGATATGCAGAAAATTGGAAGAGTAACATAAAAACAGTACATTGTCTTTCTAGAAACCACTGATATATAATTATCTGAAATCTTACATTGGATCTTGTATCTGGAACATGATAGACTGAAAGTGGTAGATTAATAATATATGTTCTTTTTTTTCCTCAATTATCTGGACATTGAGTAACTCCTACTGCTGTCAGAAGCTTTTGGAGGCAGTGGATAGATTTGTGAATATACATTATGATGTTTCAAAACTTTTGATATTAACTGTGTGAGTAGAGAAATCATTATACAGGCCATTGGTCTTTAAATGGCTGTATCAGATGTTCAGCTGTGCTGAAAGTCAGCCTCTTGAAACTTCCTCATTTCCTCAAGACTGCAGGCATTTTATTTTATTATTTTTTTTTAATGTCAGTTTTCTGTATATGCACCACTAATTGAGGAACTGTTCATTTTTATAGTTTATGATCGTCTTCATATGCGTGTTCCATGTGAGTTCCTCTGTGGTAAGGACAGAGAAAAATCTGTCTTGGCTGCAGTTCGGCAAAGTTTGAAGAAAGACAACTATAAGAATTTTGATGTGTTACTAGAAGCATTCAGACTTTATGATAAGGTTAGTGCTCTGAAAAATTGTAGATGTAAAGGAATGTGTGACATTAGTGCTCCTTTGCTATGAGGATACCAACATGAAGAAACATAAGCATAGCAAGGTAAATATAGGTGAAGAATATAAAAACGTAACTTGATAGTTATTTTGTGTTTAGTCTGCTGTGCAATGATATTGAATTACACACAATAGTATTTGGAATATTTCACAGTAGTAATTGAAATATCCACGTTAGAGCAAGCAAGGGACATGTGAGCAGGAATAATCTCAGCAATTTTTGCACATCAAAATTTGGCATTTCTTCTTAAAGCAAAAGCGGTTTGAAGGGATTATGTTCATCTTTTCTTCCAAATTGTACTTTTTGACTGAGTTGCCAAGCATCAGAATTTCAGATCTTTTCTTTTTTTTCTTTCTGGAAAAGAATAATTGACATTTCATATGTAACATTAATTGTAATGTATACAGAATGGTCGGAATGATTGATGTCTTACTTTCAAAGACATCTTGGCTTTTCTGCAACATTTTTGGTTAGATTGTTACCTTGTCACCATACTCTGTCACACTTTTACTCTCAAATCTCTTCATTGTTTAAGTTGAAAATTGCTTTTTGACACTTTTATATTCAGATTTCTAATTTCTAAATTACTTAGAGTTTATTTTTGTACACAGAAATGTTACTCTTCTTGAAATGGTGTGCCTGGTGCTATTTGTGTATAGGTATCTGTATAAACAGATACGTGTATGTGTTTCTTTTGGCAGAGTAATTTTATAATGGCTGTTATAGAATCATAGAATATGACAACTGTTTTGTTTTATTTATAATAGGATGGTGATGGAATGATAGACAAGGAAAACCTACGAAAGTCCTGTTCTCATCTTAATCTGAAGCTAGATGATGAGCTCCTGGATTACTTATTTGACTGTTGTGATTTGGATAAAGATGGTCTGATTAATTATCTGGAGTTTGTGAACTTTCTGAACTGGAAAGACAAAATGGCTATTAAAGAGTTTGAAGAAAAAATAATTACAAAAGGTAGATGTCTTAATACTGGGAACTTGTGGGGATGATCTTTATCTTAGAATGGCTCTTGAAGGGACATTGTGTTGTAAAATAGGTGCTCCTTTAGAAGGGGAGGATTTAGAGAGTGCATTTACCTTGCTTACTACCAGCAGAGGTTCAGGTACAGGTGCATTTGAGAACCCTGGAGTTCTTTGTTGTATGTTGAGATTGTCACTAGGAAGTTTCCTTAATACTATAGATCAGCAGAAAGTAAAACATCTCTTAGAATCATTATCAGAAATGCAGATGTGTTATGTGTACCTACTTTATAGTTCTTCAAGCTCAGTTTTTTACTTCTTAGTCTTGTATTACAGTCTAATGTGTTGACAGTGTTTCCTAGCCCTACCATAAGTTTTGTTCATAGGGAAAAAATTAGATGCCTGTCTTGTTTGTGAAGACACACAGAGAAGAGATGAGCCACGGCCGAAGCAGGATGATCTCATGTTAAAAGAACTGGAAAGCTCGGAAAAGACACCAAAACCACTTCCGGAAGCAACAGACCGTGTATTTACAAGTTATCAAACGACATCATCTCAGTATAATGCTGTAGTAGGTGGTCTTCCAACGTCCTGTAAGTACAGTGGACTGTGCTTCTCACTTCTGGGCATTATTTAAGACAAAACCAAAGGAAAATTAAAAAATATTGCAATAGGTTCTACTAATCTACAATAGTGAATTAATTTATCTAACCTAAGTTTGCTTAAGTTTGTGGCTTGGAAGTTGGAATGGTTAATCCATTCCAAACATAAAAGTTAATCTAGATGTCTTTGAGAAATTATGCTAGTAATTTTAGGCAAACCATATCTTCTTGGAAACACCTAAAATACCTTAAGCTGGAAATACTGGATAAGTAATAGAATATTACTGCAAGATTCCCTGTTTTCATGCTTCATAATGTAGCAGAATCCAAGATTTCTAAAACTTCAAAAGAAGATTCAAGGAAGAAAATTATGTAACTTGTTATTGAACCTGTGTGAGAAGCATCACATTTCTCTTTATTTAAAACAAAAAGTTTTATCCTCCCTGGTACTGTCTTTGCATACAGGCTTTTCCATGCTGCCTGCTGTTTGATTTCCACAGGTTATCCAACGTGTGGTATTGCAACTATTCGTTCAGATATTCCTGCTCCTCGAATTCGCCGCCTCAGTGACACAACTAATTATGGTGACCAGGGCACTAGTTTTGCAACATTGTTCCCTTCTGTCTTCAGTCAAAAGGGAGTGCATGAAAAAGAGCTTTTAAGAAAGAGACCAAAGGCAGAGGTATAGTGAATTTCTTCAGCATGTTCTTCCAAGATAATTGTTCTGCTAGTCATGTGGGAGTGGAAAGCCAAGTTATCAGATTAGCAGGTTGTAAAATTCATTGTTGCAAGATTACCATCTTTCTTTACATCCATTTAACTATTTGAAAAATATGTACTCTTCACATTCTAAATTATTCTTAAAGATGGTAGATATTAATTTTATTGAGATCCAAAATATTTAATTTCTGATCAGGGTCTCAAGCAATGTGGTTTCATGGCAAAGTTAGCTCTGCTTTGATTATAATATTTGGATGGATGATCTCCAGAGATCTCTTCCAACCTAAGTTATTCTATGATTTCATGAGATTTCTTAAAAAGCCCCACAAGAAGATTTTTGCAAGTGCATAAAACTAATTTCTCTCACGGAGGGGTGTTCAGTGGAAAATTTTACCCAAAGTGTCTCTCCTCAAACAAACTTGGCATGTTTTGCTAATGGCAAATTCCGCAAACAACTTGCATGTACCCTTTAATTGCTCTGTGGAGTCACAATTGTAGGCTCAGGTGTACAAAGGACTTGTACAGTGATAGACGACATTGGGAGTCACACACCAATGCTGTGTTTTCTCATATTTCTGAAGAGGGACAGGACGTGAAACTGTAGGGACTTTCTATCTGATATCTCTATGGGCTGCTACCACTCCCTTTTCTCACAGACCAGAACTTCTCCCACATACGTACTGAAACAACTGTGCTTCTTCAGTATTGTTCACTGTCTTGCTTTTACATTTGTAAGGAATTTATAGTGAAAAAATATTAAGAGAACTTCATCAGCTGAAGTACAATTTATGAGACAAACATGAAATTTCAATTTAAAATGAGAAAAGAAGCCTTGCCAACCTCTCCCTCTCTGCTACTCATTATATTAAATACTCAGTCACATATGAAAGTAGATCTGGAACTTTATGTATTACACAGAAAAGAATGTTGCTAGTTGGTGGCTGAGGGTGAAAGGTGTGGTGTCGTGTTCTATACATATGCATAAAATGCCTCGTCAGAATGTTGTACATTGAACATTTGCCACTTTATAATCTAGCTCTGGAGCAGGAAATGCATGCATGCAGCATATAGCTAACAGTAAATAGAATTTATGCTTCATTGAGAAGCCAATTACATCTGTCAAGAACTAGATAGAGCTCTTCTTTGAAGTTATAATGTGTCCTGAGATGTCATACTCTATTGTAGACTGCACTGACTGTGCAGAATTCATTGCAGAACCACCTCTGAGTCTGTTAAATCACCCTGTGTTCATGAAATGGAGTGTTTTGGCCTTTTATTATTATTATTTTGGTATGTATAATTAATGGTTTCAAAAATGTAATAGTTAATGAAATAATTTTATGATTATATGATAATATTATTATTAGATGAAAGCCCAAAGTAATTTATTACTACCGCTTTTTATATAGACCCATAGAAATGAATGTGAATTCTGACTATAAAGCAGTTTCATGAGGTGACTCTTCATGTTATAAAAGAACAAAATAGTTCTTGGGGTTGCTGTTTTATTCCCTGAGTCTTTTGTGTTTGATTTTTTCCAATGTTGAAGTAGTGCACCAACATTACTTTATTAATTACAATTTTGTACAGTGTTCATCACAAGAAGATTTGGATTTACTTAAATTGGAACTTCTGTGGTTAAGGATGCAGGATGTGGTCTTGTAGTTTTTGTTTAAGGGTAGGAAAATATTCTTTGGCAAATAGAGATTACTAATATATGTAAAAGCCAGACTCTATATAGTTTAACAAAATGCTGACCAGAATTACATGAACTGTATTGTTTTTGTAGATTGCACAAATTCTCCACAACATTGGCATGGATGTTTCAGGTGACAGATTTGAAGAAATATGGAAGCAAGTGTGTACGAAACATGAAATAAAAGAGCTTTGTGATTGCGAAGAAAGTATGTGGAATATATTGCTCAAGATAACATGAATCAAACACAAAAACCCATTGCTGATTCTAGTCTCTGGGCATTGCATTTATTTAAATTGATATCAGTCATAATTCTGATGGTGAATACAATAAATATTTTCAGTAATATGTTTTTATTGAACTGGAATTCACCGTGTATTTTCTTTCTGAATAGTGGGTTCACCATATACATATAAATCATCACAGTTAGTAGGAACTGATATCCATAGGAATAAAAGAGGATACAATTTAATTTTGTGTAAGTTGAATGCAAATATTTATCTTACATTCCAATTCGCATTTTTCATTTATTTTTTCTCTTATAACAGAAGGACGTTTTTGAAAGTGCTAAATATAAATGTTTCAGCTGTTCAAGACCTCTTAAAGGTTATTATCATAGAATAGCGCTTTGCCTTACTTCTAATATTCCATAATTTTTGTCAACAGAGATCTGATTGTGGCAAAATATTTGATATGTTTAAAAATTCATGTGAAAAAGTGCTTTACAGTAAAATAGTAAGGAAACTACATAGCCATGAGTGTGGGATCTAAAGTGTTGTCATGAAAGAGACTCCCTAAAAAACAATGGGCTATGACGTGCAAAAATAAAAGCCTCATTGTGTGACAGAGGGCTCATATTCTTTATGCTAGCTTATAACTATTAGTTACTAGTATTCATCTTTCACAAAGAAATTTAAAAAAAAAGGATGTTTAGAGGTGTATGTGTGTGTTACATGTGTTACATAAAAACACAGGCTGGGTAATCAGAAAAGTTTGTGAGGGTTTTCAGAGACCTAACTGTTCATCTGTGACTAATGGAGTTTCTTGGGAAGAGGGAGAGGCATAAATGAAAAGCACTTGAGGGTCGTTATGGAAATCTCAATGAATATATATGAAGTCCAATAAAAATAAACAATATAAACCAAGTAATAATAAAATCTGTTCACTCTTCACCTACACTGCTGAACTTGGTATAAAACAAATGCAAATTGTTCATAATTAACAGTGAGAAATATTCCTTCTAGACTTTCAAATTAGTTTAAAAGAAAGATCCTTGCCCAACGTAACTTTATCATACTGGATTTCAGGAAGGATATCACTTTGTCACCCACTGTTGCTTTAAATACCTTAGTAAGGGTAGGAGAGCATTGCCAGACAAATTACTGAGTTCTACAATGAAAGTAAAGGTTCTGATATCTCAAATACTAGAAATGCACGTGTAACGCCAGCTTAAAATTTCATTGTAACCTTTTCCTCACACGATTGTTTAGATTCCTCTTTTGCCAGTGTTCTAGGAGCTTCTCATTTACTAGCTTGTTACATGAAATCTGCAAGCTAGACCCTCTTTTATGTTATTATTGTGGCAATAATAGTAGCTGACTTACAACAAATAGAAGGAATTTGCTTTCTGCTATCTTCAGGGGGCAGGTGGTAGCAATGCTGCTTGACGAAGGCAGCTTCTTTCCTGCTGTGATTGAATGTCGTTCTTCGCTGTTGTAGCCTTGCCTCCCCATCCTTCTGGAACTCTCTGCATGCACTTGGAAGCATGCAGGAAGCAGAGTCTGATTTTCCCAGGTGGAATCATGGCAGAAAGATAAATGTAGGACTAATTTCAATTGAATTTATTATGTCAGGATTTTCCTACCTCCGGTGAAATTCTCTAAAGCTTCTCTTAATATGGGAGAGAAGAATCCTTGCCTTTGTTGCAGCACACTTACAAAAGCATTGGACAGAATTACTTTTAAAAAATGAACATATTTTTCTCCTTCAATAGAAAATTAGATGAAAGATTTGAGTTCACTTCAGGAAAAAAAATAAAATTACTGGGTTTGTGTGTGTATGTGTAAATATATATGTATGTGTGAGATCTGTTGTGTTTGTTCAGCAGCTTGCGATTCTGTGTACCCTGTTTTTTTGAAGGTACTGTAGATACCCACTTGCATTCCTCTACTTTCAGTAGAATCTTTATCAATGAAATGGAATTAATGTTGTTCTTGGGCAGTCTTCTAAATAAGTCCTGAATAAAAAAGACTGATGAATCAAGGTTTAGTTTTTTGCCAATGTAATTCTAACCACAGACTAAGGATTTTCTTTCAAGTTTTGGTTTGAAATTAACTAAATGGAAGTTATTTCACTCCCCCTCTGAAGCTTTAAATGACTAATTACTGAGCAGAGCTGTAAATTCTGCTTATAGGTGCTTGTTTTTCCTCACAATATTCATAGGAGGCCCCTGCAAGATTTAATCACTGCAACACAGACAGTTATGTCTCCAGAGTTTTCCAATCCTTTTGTTAACTTTTGTTAAATGCTTTGTTTATGCAGAACCTTGGTGCAGATTTTTGTATTTCATTTGTTTGATTTCCCTGCATGTGAATTCAATGACATGTTTAGAGGCTTTTGAGCTGCGAGTTGTGTTCTGTGGTTTTTATGGTTCCCTCAATACATTCCAATTGATATAAAATAAAAGGTTTGCTTTCTTCTATATTACAGCTTGATCCTAGGTATGGAGTTGATTTAACCAGGACAGCACACTACCTTGCACTAACCTGTGGGCTGTATCTAAGGCAAAGTTTTCCAAGAAGAGTTGGGAAAACAGTCTCCACTATGGCTGAAAAGCCATGTGTTCCAAGAGCAAATGTATGAATTTAGTGTTTGAGAGAATTTTTTCTGTTTTTATATTGAAAAAATCACAGCAATTGTAAATATGTTGACTGAGACATTGTGGACAAAACTAGTACACAGGAAGTTGTAACAAAGGTAAAAATTTTGTTATTGTTACTGTTCTCTAATGGAAAAATTAATCTGTACAATGACTTGTGTTTGAGGTGCTGGAAGATCCAGCCCACTGTCTTCTGTAGAAATGTATGTACAAATAAATGTAGACCTTGCCTTGATATTATTGCTAGATAACTTTAATATATCTGTCTTAAAAAGATTTAGATTTCTTTTTTTCTTTTATATGCCTGGTCCTGGAACTCATTCCTACAAGTTAATGCCCAGTTTTGTTTGTTTGTTTGGTTTGGTTTTTAAACAACTGTATATTATTATTTGGGTGCCAGATAGAATGCTGGTAATCT
The DNA here is from genome assembly GCA_035583185.1 of Anabacerthia variegaticeps. NCBI lineage: Eukaryota > Metazoa > Chordata > Aves > Passeriformes > Furnariidae > Anabacerthia > Anabacerthia variegaticeps. The sequence goes on along the minus strand of JAWWEW010000078.1, from coordinate 36,476,524 downwards.
TTTGTGCCAAGAAGAGTACTTCAAACGGCTGTCTAAGCAGAAAAGGAGTTACTGTGGAAAAGTGTACAGAAAGGTGATTTAAGTCTTTGTTTTGCCAACAGATATGAGCAGGTAGATGCTAATTGGTTGATGTTTGCCATTAGGATGTATTTCTTTGGACACTAGTTACTTGCATGTGACAGTCTATCAAAGGGCACCATCTGCCTGCGTGGCTTCAGCCTGCTGAATGGCTACAGTGCTTTTCTAGCAGATGAGTACAGGTTTGCCAGAAAAACACCAAATGCTGAATGACTGAATGTTTTAGTAGGATCTGTATTTCTTTACTACTCTTTAATACAATACTAATTTTGAGGATGACAACATAGATTTTGCAAACCTGTAAGAAAGATTTTGGCATCTTTCACCAGGCTTAATCTGCAAGGGGGAAGATAGTTGAAACAGTCGTCACTGTTCTCTGATTTGCTGAGACAGGTGCTCGCTGATTCCTGCCAGATGTGTGTAGCCTCTCTGAGGCATGGAGTCCTGTGTCCACATTCCTTCTTCCAAGTGTGGAAATTTATATTCCTGGGGATATAGGTATGTGCATCTGTATTCTGAGATTATACTTTAGGAGATGGAAGTGTTAAATTCTGTAATAAGTAACGAGTAAATATTTTGTATATTCTGCACTCCTTCCAATGCCCCAGGGAGTGACAAGGCTGAGTGCATAACAAAATTTAGGGCTTTTTGCCTGGGAGAAATTAATATAACATAAGAATGTACGGAGTTTCTGTACAGGGCAGCCCAAAGGTTCTGTCTAGCCCAGTGTACCATCTGACAGTGGTGAAAAACATGTTTATGGACAAGTAGCCCATAAGGGCAAATGTCTTGATGTTTCTTCTGGATAATCTCCCACTGTTTCAATCACTTGAAATTCAAGTGGTTGAAAAGAAGGAAGGACCTTTCTGAAATGAAAGTGTTTTTCTTACATTCAATGATCTTAAACACGTTTCTCTTAATGAACTTCCCCAGTGTGCTCTTGAAACTTTGTGATACTCTAGTCTCTGCAACATCTTTTGGCAAGGAGTAAGGAGTTCCATAGCTGTAGTGATACACTGAGCAGAAAAACTAGCTCCCTTGCTTCTCTTGAGCCTTCTTTCTGAGGGCTTAATATGATGTAAGACAATCAGTCTATTTCGATACAGGCATTTATAGACCTTGGTCACATCCTTCCTCAATCCTGGCCGGGGACTGCTTGCTTAGCTGTTGCTTGTGTAGGAATTATTTCAAAGTGTTCTTTTGGCATGTTACTTTTCTCTGAGGGTTTTCTGATTCTGCAGCACATTTTCTGAGAAACAGTGAACACGGATTTAAAAGTGGCAGACAGGAGCTTTCTCTGCACTGACAGTTTATTTCCCTCAATAGCCATATTAGGAATAACTGCTATATTTCAAACAGAGTCAGGGATAGTTTCAAAAGTGTTCAAAGCTGTACAATTATACTGAGTCAGGAAGGCACTGCCGAATGTAGCAACCATATTGTATGCTTAATGCAAACATAGTTCCCCATGACCTGTTTCGCTCTTGTAAATACACTGAGTCAAGTGGGTTTGGTTCCAGTTTGTATGTATGTGTGAGAACAGAATTTGGTTCAGTTTGGTTCAGTTTATACACCTGGAAAGTCTGCGTGTTTTCTTTCATACAGTGCTTTGGAGGTGTTGGATGGAAGATGAAGCCTAAGATTAAATTGGGTTTGCTTTAATAAATACTCTGTTTTGATGTCACTATGGTAGATATAGCAAGGTAAATTGTTAAGCTGCTAATGAGAGATATTTATTATACTGAGGTATAATCCTTCCTTTGCATAAATTCAACAAAGGGCCCTGCTACCCCTTACATCTGTAATAGGCCCAGATTAGTGCACAAGCTAACCCTCTGAAAATAAAGATCAGATTCAGTCTGTTAGCTTTCTTAAGTGCCAGATCTCTTGACCAAGGGCCAAAGCTAATGCTATCTGCCAGTGTTGGTTTTGTCGTTTGGTCACAGTGGGAATGCAGACCAATGCTATCTCTATTTATTAGTCTTCTTATTTCAGTGGATTTATATGCGTAACAAAACATCACTCATACAATGATCCACTCAAAGTATGGTCCTGCTGCAAGCCAAATGTGAGTGGATTCCAGATGTCTGATCTCTCTATAAGAATCTATTTGGAAGTCCTTATTTGCATCACCTTTAGAATAGAAAGCATTTTTGAGGAAAAAAACAAGCTAGTGACCAGTTACCTCATTTGAACTGGGTTTAAATTGTGGTTAAAAGAGTTACATGATGCATAGGGTTGTAGAGTTGGCTTTGTGTTTTGTTGTTGTTGTTTGTTTTTTTCCCCCAAGTCTGTTTTTGCCCTTATTCAACAGACAGGGAAGAAAAAGACTTTTGGACAAGTTTTAAATGCATTAGTAGCTGTAGAACCATCTACTGAAGACAGTAGGCAACTCTTTCTGTCTCTCTGTGTACATGCAGGCGCATAGTTGTCTGTCATAGACCTGATTTTCTCTTCTAATTGAATCACACGTGGTTAAGTAAACCAGCCAACCCTTGTTAAACCACCAGTAAACCCTTATTAAACCTTCATCAATACTTAAAACATCTTTGCTTAAGAAAGCACACAGTTCACCTGTCAAGTTGCTTTGGTGTGAAACCTAATGGCAGTAACAGAGGGATAAGATTGGGACCAAAAAGCTTAGATAATCCTAACAGGTATTTATCACTTGAATATTAGTTGTTGTTTCTTAAAAATTTGGTTTGGGTTGGTTTTGTTGTTGTTTTGCTATTGTTTATTGCTGGAAACAAAAGCAGCAGCCTGAGTATGTTGTCACAGAAAGTGCTAGTACTTTGTTACTGACTCATTTTTTGCTTCATTTCCCACCATTTATTGTGTTTGCCAGCTTTTCTGTTCAGACAAGTTACTTAGGGCTAGTGAGATTGACATAGTAGGAACATACAGCCTAATAGTGTTTGCGGGTGGTCAGAGATGTGCTAACAATGTTCCAGTGTCATGATTATTGGTCTTATTATTTGAGAACAAAAAGAACTGAGAGATTATTGAAAAAAATTCTGCATAACAAACATTTGTTCCATGACTCAGAAAAGTGATGATTGTTTCCCTTTCCACTACTTCATCACTGGAGAATTAGGGAAGCAGAGTGCTATTCTGGTAAGAGCTTTGCATGAATCGAAGATGTTTTGATCCTGGGGCTTGAGAGATGTCAAATGTCATGTCAAATTCTCCCTCTGGTCAACAAGTAGAATTGGGCGGTGGGGGAAGACTCTGGAATAAAAAGAAAAGAAACTGATGTTTTGTATGCTGTTACACAGTTTCTGTGGATTATTTCCTTCTTAAGTGCAAAACCAAAACAAACTAAAAAAAGGAGCTAGGGAAACAGTGTCTCCTTTTACTTTATTCTACTGAATTAAGTAGAACAAACCCAATAAGAAAAAAATAAGAGAAAGTGGGGATATTAGAAAGGAGTAGTGTAGGAAAAGACACAATTTTTCTTTTGGGAGGTAAGAAAAACTTGTATCAAAAGGAGTTTTCTTTGATAAGAGGAACAAAGGTCTGAAGAGACTTTTCAGTCAACTCCATCCATTTCTGCCAAAAAGCCTACATGGAAGAAAGCTGGGATTCCCTAAAGGGAAATCCTGAAAGGACATTGACCCTTTCTTGAAATATAGCAAAGGATTTGTGAGAAAAATCTACGTGTCTGTAGAGTGGTAGTTACTCTGCACGATTAAAAGATGTTTTGAAACAGTGAGAGGAAAGTTGTGTATTGGACTGTGTGTACCTGGCTCTACAGCATGTGAAATACAACCTTCTACAGGATAGTTATTCCATACATCATATTTGTTTCATATTTAGCTAACCTTCCTAATACTGTATGTTCAATTATAAGTTCCTGCAGTGAAACAAGACAGTTATGAATTATCTAAAGGCTATGAATGGGTTATTGCAGGTATTACAGTGAAATAATTTTAAATGGTAACTTTAGCTATCCTGAAACTCTTAAACTGAAAAGCAAATCTTGATTTTCTGCATAGCCATTTTCAAATAGAAAGTACTCTTTTCTAACACAGAAGGCACAGAATATGCTCAAACAGTGTTTTATTTTCCCAAGAAGTGTGGGAGGAAACATTCCCTGTTAATTACTATTTTATACAGAACAGTGAAGGAAATCGGGGACAAAGCAAAATGAGTAGGGGCAAAGCAATGTCTACAGAATGTGTTTTCGTTTGCCCCCCCCCCCCCCCTTATTAAACCACATAAGAATTTTCCATAGGGGGGGGATTCTTTCTCTTAGTCTCCTAACTAGTTAAAAAAAAAAAGATAAGGAAATAAAATGATTACTTTCTCCTTACTCCATCCTTATTTTTTTTCTTGTTATGTTGAAAAAGCTCTGACAAGACTCACAATATTTCTTATGTATACCAGTCACTGTAAACTAGAACAATTTATCCTGCTGGTTCTTTATTTTGAATGACTACAGAAATATAATAATAAATCACTGTTTTTCCCTAAGTTCTTAATCATGCAATAGAAATGCACTATTTTATTATTCTCTTTAATTTCCTTGGAAACTGTAGGAATATCAATAATTATCACTTTATTGAGTGACTGCTGGTAGGATGATGTAGAAAATACACTTGCCTAAATATTTTGTAGTATTTCATACAAGTGGGTGGATATGTTGTATTGCTTCAAATCCATTTTCATGCCAGAATTGAAAGCTGCAAGTGCTTTGCATTTCTGACAATCAATCCATTTGTTTGAAGTTCTTTATATTATTCATGACATTAATTCCAGGATTCCAAGTTAGTAATGATATTCTGGAATTGTGAGTCATGCAAAATGGTTTTAGCCAGCATTTAAGAATATATTTAATTTTAAATATAAATATGATGTTTGAGATATATATTTGTGAAATGGGATCATTGGTGATACTAAGCATAAAAATCTCTGTGTCTTTTTCTTAACTGTAGGCAATTTTTTGAAACACCAGCTTTCCTTAAGTTTCCTTCACATTAAACAGAAGGAAAGATGGAAACTTATGTGGTAGTTCAGTTTCTCAAATATTTTTCTCATTATTTGAAAACTAAGGGAAGATTTAGAATCTCTTTAAGCACATGAAGTGAATGTTTGGGACTGTTCAGCCTGGAGAAGAAAAGGGCTCCAAGGAGACCTTCCAGTACCTAAAGAGGGCCTGCAAGAGTGCTGGAGAGGGACTTTTTACAAGGGCATGGAATGAAAGGTTAAGAGATAATGGCTTTAAACTGAAAGAAGGCAAGTTTAGATAAGATACTAGTAAGAAATTCTTCACTGTAAGAATGGTGAGGCACTGGGACAGGTTGCCCAGAGAAGTGGTGGATGCCGCATCCTCGGAAATGTTCAAGGCCAGGTTGGATGGGGTTTAGAGCAACCTGGTCTAGTGGAAGGTGTCCATGCTCATTGTCCATGCTCATTCCAGGGGAGTTGGAACTAGATGATCTTCAATATCCCTTCAACCCAAACCATTCTGTGTTTCTGTGATGCTTCCAGACAAAGCACTTCATTTACCTTCCTCAGTCCCTAGACTTCATTTGTGTCTTTCATGTCTATGTGCCTTATATTACCATGTGAATAGAATACTTTTCCTTAATTTGTGAGCTTGATTTACTACTTTTTTTTTTTTTTTAATTATTTTTTAAGCCAAAGACCTTATTTTGTACCACGGTTTTGACTCAGCATTTGCTCTTAATGATTCGCGCGATTTAAAGCTGTTTGTTTTTTGACTGGGTGGCAGTGAAAGGACGGGAAGGGAGCCCTTGCGGGTGAGAGAACAATGCGATGGCTGGTGCGCTGGCAGCGCGGGCGGCGAGGAGCCGACGGCAGGGGCCGCTCCAGGATTTCCAGAGCCGCGGCCGGGGGAGCCGCTCCTGCAGGAGCTGTCCCTGTTATCCCACGGGTGGGATTGCTTAGCGCTGGGTTTTCCAAAGCCAGAAACGCCAGGTGATGCTTTTCACTTCTGTCGAAACCCAGAGTAAATGATGCCTTTTTCTCTGCGTGGAATTCGAAGGGAGAGACATTAATTTGGGGATGTCTGATACTGCACGTTCACTCTGGTCTGTGTATTTCTCACACCGGAAGAAATGTAATTCAATCATTCTGGACTATTGCGATGTGTAAATAAACGCCTTATCGTACTTTCTTCCCTGCTATACATCTGTGCCATTAATCGCGTTTTCTGGTAGTATTTTTATGACTGGATTTCAACATAGAGATTTAAGCAGGTAGAAGATTTTCAGTCAAGTTCAATAAATATTAAACCAACACAAAGGCTCAGAACATTTTTGTCTGTTAGGGTTAGCATAGCTGCTGTCTACAGCAGACTTTGTTCATAGCGCAGAGATCTCAAGAAACATCACATTGATTTTAATATCTATAAAATATATGAGTTATATAAAAAGTTATTATCCCTTTAATGGCAAGGTTTTGATTTTACATATGTAGCAGCCACGGTGAATGGCAACTAAAATGGGAAAAAGGAAAAATCCTGAGAATATTCTCCAAAAGCCACTGCATGTTTTATGGTATTATTGCAATAACAATTTACAATAAGCTTATAAGTATAGGAAAAGATTAATTAGTGAGTGCCTGTATTAGAGAAATATTTTTGTCTTCAGTGTTAATATACAGGTTTTGATCAATCAAAAGACCAAAAAGTAGGGTTTTTTTTGTTGTTTTGTTTTTGTTTTTTGTTTTTGTTATTTGTTAAGCTTTGATAATGTAGAATACTCTTGGTCTAAAAGGATGAAAAAATTACTTTAAAAAGTTTTAAATGGCTATTCATATTTTGTTACTAATATCACTGCTAATGAACATATTCCAAATTAAACATTTGTCTGTGTAATGCTTAGGTATGGTGTTTTCAGTAGTGACTTATCTCTTGCTCAAACGTTGGTAATGCATTTTCTGTTTGATTCTCATATCCTCTTAATGCTAAACTTACTTCATGGTAAAATATACTCCAATTCACTCAGTAATAGATTCACTCTAAATACCTGGCCCCAGAAACAGTTGCAGAGCAGGGGAGCAGAGCTGGGAATGTCACATTTTCAGCTCTTGAGACTGAACTACATTAAAACCTATCAGTCTTTCTCTGTGGAAAGCAAAATGAAACCAAAACAAATTGAGCTAAAAGTCAATGAAATTGTTCCTGTATTAAGCAAAACCTGAGAGCATACAATTTTTTTTTCTCTTAAATCTTCATCTCACACTTCTTTTTCAAATAAAGACTCAGACTCAAAGCCAAAAGACATCTTTCTGAAAGGTCATACAGATGGGGGAAGGAAACCCACCCGAGTTTAATAGGACTTTAAAAAAAAAAATATTTTCAGGTACTGGAGAGTTAACCTGCTTTCAATTCTTTTTTTCTGGGACCACTTGAATTACTTTTAAGAGTTCTGGTATTTCAAAGGCTACCAGCATTTTCTGAAAGTAAAGGTCATTACAGTTCCTTACAGAGTGGAAATATGGCCACTCACAGAAAGGAGACATCACAAGTAAACAGTATGTCTTTATATTACTTTATCCATAGTCTTCCAGTGATTCATACTCTAACTCTATTAGAGGCATCCTGAATTTAAGTTCTGCTTTTAAAAGGGAATAGGAAGCAAGAACAAAATTGGTTAGGACACTTTTGTCCAATGACAGAGAAATTGAGCCAACATCTCAATTCTCCTCTTGTATATTACTTTTTCTGATTGATATAGGTGAAAATCGAGTCTTAGTCCTGATGTTGTTAGGATGCCAGATTTTTTAAATTTCTTAACATTTTCTTAAAGGTTGGTAAAAATTCTAAAATTTCAGCTGAAAGAGCAAATACAACTGTAAGAGTATTTTGACTCAGTTTTAATCTACCCTTAGGGTTGAGTAGAAATCATGGTTTGCTTGTAAAAGCATATCCTCTTTAGTGCTGTCCAAGAGCAAAACATTGCAGCCCTTGCAAAGGAGTCCCCATGTTAGCAGGAGCTCTTGCTGCCGGCAGTGCTGCAGAGAGTGATGATGGTGACATAGAAATTGCTGACAGGCTGACACTGTGTATTAGTCTGTGGGCAAGTGGTTCGTGGTCAGACCCTGTGCAAGTCACTCGAACCATGTTTCATCCTTTGTTCAATGTGTGGGCTTGTGTGTGGAAGTGAAGTTATTCTATTAGGAGCTATTTACCTACCCACTGGTTTTTTTAGGATTGTTGGAAATTATTTCAGATGCTTTCCTAAGAATAACTGATTAGGTCAAGTGGAAGTTATTTTCTTGGAACTAGCAAAATGATGCCTAATTTTTGGTGTTGAGTATTCACTGCCAAGGCTTTCATCTCTGACTGTAATCGTAGGACTCCAAATTTTAGTTCTTCCCTTTTTCTGTAAACTCTTAATTCCTGACATCTATCCCAAAGCTCCTACTATAGTCTTATGATGAAGGCTTCTCTTTATATGTCTTTCCTCTCAAACTGCTCTAATTCTTTCACCTTACCTTCTCTCCTGAAACCACAAACTTACTATCTTACTAAAGACTTTTCTTCTTTTCTTGAATCTATCTTGCATCAGAGTCCTTTACATCATCCTCTGAAAGTATTCTAAAGCCTTTCTCCCACTATTTACTGTGGCTTTGGGACAAGACACAATGTTGAAATTGAATAGAATATGTTCAAATTTTGTGCTTAAACTGATTGTTGAAATAATGAAGTAATTAAGTAGTTGAACTCATACTTGTGTAGAGACTGCTGGGGTGACCAAGGATCCTCCATCTTGAGGGTGATTATACAATAGGACATATGAGACCCTTATTGATGTTACCTTGTGAAGAATGTGTCTGCTTTGTCTAATATTTCAATGTATATTTTGTATGTGATTTGACAGACAATGAAAAGTGAATAAGCCAGACATCTGTGCCCCAAAAAATGAGGGATAAAATTATTATTTTTCAAAATGTTTTGTAAGTAATTTCCTCAAAGGAAAAAACGTAAAGAAAACCTCAGAAACTGAATGAAAGATGCTGGATTTTTTTTGGCTGTTCGTTTCACCTCCACCAAAATGCCTTTAAACAACATCTACTGTTGAGATCTCTGGGTGTCATTTCCTTTTGGTTTTAGCTACTGAGACACAACAAGCAGCATCAACAGAAGAAGTGGACTAAGATTTATAATTGACATTTCATATGTAACATTAATTGTAATGTATACAGAATGGTTGGAATGATTGATGTTTTACTTTCAGACATCTTGGCTTTTCTGAAACATTTATGATTAGGTTGTTACCTTGTGACAATACCCTATCACACTTTTACTCTCAAATCACTTTATTGTTTAAGTTGAAAATTACTTTTTGACACTTTTATATTTGGATTTCTAATTTCTAAATTATTTGTTAAAGTGGGGGGGGGGTTTCCTGTTTGTTTGGGGGGTTTTGTTTGTTTGTTTTTGTTGTTGTTATTTGTTAAGCCTTGATAATGTCAAATACTCTTGGTCTAAAAGGTGTAAATGTTGTTCCTGAGAAAACCTTTTTTTTTAAATTTCCTTAATACTCATATTGTTTTACATGTGTCTGCTATGATGCTTCTTTACTTGTTATTTTCCAATCAACTTTTTCTAATTTTCTTTTAGAAATACATAGTTAAGTAAACTTATGGACTAAGTCCGATACTTAATACAGTGTCTGGCCACCTCTCTTTTTATGGTACTCTCCATATTTACTTTCACCACTCTTCAGAGTGATATGCTTTAATTCAAATACAACATGTTTTTTGTACTTGAATTACTCATTCACTAAATTGCTAGATAAGGTGAAATTGTCAGTAAGTCTGTGTAAATATGATTTTTTTATTCTTAAAGAAAAGATAGATGTTATTCATATATATCTTTGTAATTTAAAATGTGAAAAAAGCTTTATTCTCTGTACTTAGTCCATTGTTTTAAAGATGAAAGAAAAATAGGTTTATTGATCAACATGTCTAGGGTTGATGCATGTCCAAAAAGTGAAAAAATCTTTAAAGTAAATCAAGAATTTTTGAGAGTTTAAATATATGAAGATATACTGGGTTCATGGTCTAGTTTCTCAAATTTAAAAAATGTGGAATTTTAGAACAAAATTTAAAAGCCTAGAAAAATAAGTAACTTTCAGAATAATCTTTTATAATAGAACTCTGATTTTTGTTTTTATTTTATCAAGATAAGCATATCTTTACACTCATAAATACATAAAATTCATCTAGACTTAAAGGACAATTTAGTAGAACACTGTCTTTTTTTTCCCATGAAAGTGTTTTCCATAGTGAAAAATTGTGTTCAAATAATAGAATAGAATAATGGAATCATCAAGGTTGTAAGAGACCTTTGAGATCATCCAGTCCAACCATCAACCCAGAACTACCCCTGTAACCCCTAAACCACATCACCCAGTGCCAGATCCAGATGCCTCTTAAACACCTCCAGGGATGGTGACTCCACCACCTCTGTGGACAACCTATTCCAATGCCTGACCATCCTACTTATGTTACTGATGATTGTATAACAGAATACAAGGGGATATTACATGTATACAAAAAGCAGTAGTAAAGTGGGAAAGAGGAAGTCATTGATACAGCTGCAGAGAAACTGATTGTCTTTCCTTTCATATACAAATTGTGAGTGCCATAGTGCAGGCAGTGGTGAAAGGGACACACGGTATTTCAGCTGTATCTCTTCCTCATACCTCTTCAGGGAAACGGAGACCAAGAATGGGCAGTGTTGGGCCAGTTTTGTTGGGTGAGAACTCTAAAAGGAAAGTAAAGCTGCTTATTTAGCATATTTTGGCAGTTGTTCATCACTTTTAAAACAGCCCGGTCTTTTTGTAAAACTGCCAGCCTAATTAATAGAAATTATCACATACTTCTGCTGTTTTATGCCAATCTTACTGACTCTTCACTAAACCCCCCTATTCCCTTGCAATCTGTTTTATTCTTTCTGCCAGGTGTGTGTGCTTTAATTGCACTGGGATGGTGGTTTAGAGTTTGAATAGTCTGCCCTCAGCCTGAAAGGGAATATGGTAATGTCTTTTACCTGGGAAGGGTCACAGCTGCTTGTATTAACTCTTAATAACACTCAGATGAGGAGATGAAAACAAGAAAAAAAGTTTTACTCTCTGCACACCCCTGCTTTCTCATAAATTATGTTGGGATTTTATTCAGGTGTTGCTTGTATCTCCTGGTATTGTGTGTGCTAAAAAAGGTGGAGAACCTCTGATCCCTGTGATATGGCAGAACTAAGCTTCTGCTTTCCCTTGGTCTGATGAGTTTTCCTTTTTGTGGTGGGATCCCAGCTAATGCTGCAATGCTTTCATGCAGAGGAGTGAAGAGAGGTATGTGATGGGCCTTTCGTTGTTGTTAATTCTTGTGGTATCCATGTGGTTGTTTGCTTTTGTACTAAGCCACAGTCATAGAGATAAATGAATATTTTACTTATGACTTTTTTTTTTTTTCTTTAAATAAAAGCCTTTCTAGTTCTTCTGGCCTTAAAGAAATACTTGAATGGGTTACTGTAATATGCTATAATGTATTGTGCAGCTATTTTCCTAGGACTAATTAGAGATGTTTCTATGAAGTATGATATACATTTTTTCAAATTCCTATACATAATCACAGAATACTCTGAGTTGGAAGGGACCCACAATTAGGCAAATAACCTTTGAAACAGGGATATACAAGTGGGGTAAATGCCTTCAGGTCCAAATATGTGCATTTTCTTATTTCTCATTTCCCACTGGACCCAAGATGTTGCTTTAGCAAACATCAAAAGAGAATTTACCAAAACTTACTTCTGTTCATTCTCCTCAGATGTGTTTGTTTACTGTCGATGTTTCTGAAACTCTCAGGCACCTCTTCTTTACAACCTCCCACCTGCAGTGGCACTACAAAATGCTGCCATCTGTATTGTATAGAGTCTGCTCTCTGTTTTACATTTTCATGCATGGGAATTGCTATATGATGTTCAGAACCATGCAAAGAACAATTATCTTTATCCAAAACTTACTATATGCACATAGATACACAGTTATATATGTACAGTTACTATATACAGATCGCAAAGGATATGTGGCTTTCCAGTATGCTTTAATTACTCATGTAGACATTCCTACTGTATGTGCCTGAAAGATGTCTGCTTTCTGTTCACAATGGAGCAAGCTACCTTTCCAGGGGCTATTGGGCAGTAGGAGTAACTTGCCAGTGAAGTGCTGTACAGGTAATGTGGTGTAGTTTCAACATCCTCTGCATTGCATTTCCTCTTTAGGAAAGACTCATGTAGGTCAATGGAAGACAGAGCCTAAAAACAAATTAGAAGTTTTTGGCCCTGTCCTTTTTGATATGCAAAACCAGTGCTGGTAGTAATCTATCAGACCTTCCTCAGATGTGTGATAACTGCTGGGTTACAAATCCTCTGCACTTCAGTACTGTCCAGGTCAAGAATTTGGTTCTACCTGCAGTGATGCTGGTTGTAAACAGGCTGTAAACTATCTTGAAGATTTTAAGGAAACTGGCAAAAAGATGAAAGCAAGGATAATCTTTAAATCTAGATAAACCCAAAAGCATGATAAACATGGTGCAACTACTGATTATGGCTTGATTGGTGCAAAACTAGACAGTACCGTTGTCCTCAGTGATATCCTGGATGAGGAATTCAGCTAAACAGAGCAATGTCTGTTTATGAATTTCAGTGCTATCCTTGGAGATGGAGGATGCATGGCAACTCATTATTTAGAACCTATGAGCTCAGTGTCTGGCCCCCATATGTTTAGGAGATTTTGAGCACCGATTATTCAGCTTAAGAAAATGGACTATAACTCTTGAACTGAATGGCCACATTGGCTTTTTATAAACTGCTGAAAACATTCATATCAGGAAAACAGTGAACCTGTTATGAATAAATGTATAATGAACAGAAGGTGCTCAGACTTTTTTTAGCTAGTAATGATGAGGAATCGGTAAACACATGAATAAGGTGACTGCAGAGCATTCTGTAGATGAGGTTGCAGAAATCCGGCTGAAGTGTTCCTTAATTATTTTGTATTTGTTCTGTACCATGAAATATTTCTCACCAAGTATAAATGTTTTATGTAATGCCATTAACTGCCTTATCTTTTAAATCAACTTGTATGGAAAATATTTCTATCTTTAAGTCTAAAGGAAAAAATTAGTATTAATATTGACTTCTCCAAATTAAAAAAATGTACAGGAGTTATTTTTTGTGCCTCCTTCCCCTAAAGGAGGTGGTGAGGAAGAATGTAATTAGTTCTCAATTTCAGACTCTGTCTGAAATGTCGTACCTGTTCACATAAGAAGCTTCTTAAAATGAACTACTCTAGCTATATATTTGTTTTAATTTTTTTTTTCCACTCAGAAGGAAAATATTAGAAATCCTTTTTTGTGATTTTGTTCTGTTGAATTATTTTTTTTTGCTATTACTATGTTGTTGTTTTCTGTTATTTCTGAGGATAAGTAATGTCATACTGCTGCAGTAAAACTTGTGATTTGACTGTTCTTTCTTTATGTCCCATGAGGCAGAAGAGAATAGAATGAAAGTGCTTATTGCCTCTTCATTGCACATAGGTGCACAGGAAAGACAGGCTGGCATTGTGTCTTGCAAAGCAATCTGCTCGAAGGGCAAGGCTGCTGCACCTTGCCCATGAAAGAATACTCTCTGTATTCTCCCTTCAGGTTCTACAGATGTTACTTACGCACAATGGCACCTCTGGACTGTCTCTTTGTACCCAGCTCAATGCCTACGAGCTGTTTCAAAAACATTTCCTGCATGAAGATGCTGTGAAGAGAACATAGTGACTGCATCATTTTTCCCTAGCTCTTACATGTACTTATGTCTCTTAGAAAATTAGCTCTGATAAAACTAACCAAAGTTTACTAAATAAAAGAATAGCGAAAGGCATTGCTCCTCTACAATAGAGGAGGTTATACTGATGGGAAGCAGTCCTGTTGAATAACGCCCTGCTTAATCAGGAATGTGAGGTGTGCTTTTTTTCATTAAAAAAGTCTTGGATATTTCAAAGGTCGCTAAAATACTAACTGAACTTTTAACATTCCTTGAGTTACTTATCCTGTCCTTGTAGCCTGGAGTCAGAGTTGCAGATATCTCTCTCTTAAATCTTCCTAGGCCTTAGTGACTCGTTTAAGGTCACACTGAATGATGGGTGATAATCTGGGGAGTCCGTTCTACATGCCTCTGAACTACAGCTTGGAGTCAAAGTTGTTGAACTATTCATCTTTCTGTAGTAAGAGAGGAATGCTGACAATATGAGTATTGAAACAGTCCTAAAATAAAAGTCAGTGCTTTAAAATTCATACTCAAGAAAATATGCCTGATGTTTCAAAGGTGGAAACAGTCCTAGAAACTTTACCAGAAGCTATTGCAGCAGCAATTAAAACATTACTACAAAAGTACTGAAAAAACATGCATGTAACATACTGCATCATGTTTCTGTTTAAGAATTGTACACCTTCAATAAAATTGTCAGTTCTGTGTGAGGTTTTCAGAATAGTCAGGTCAACAATAGACGAATCAGCAATACTTCAAGGAACTGAAAATGCTCTTCCTCTCCAATTACTTTCCTTTATGTAAAAATTGGTGCAGTAAAAGAATGATCCTGTGCAAGTTACAAAATTGCTTTTGTGTTGTGAAGCTGCTAACAAAGAAAAGAGCAACTTCAAACTACTACTATTGAGGCAATGAGGAGAAACTAATAATCTTAGCTTGTCTCCTGCAGAAATCAGTAGAATATTACCTTGATCAACATTTAAACCCCCAAATTATCTTTATGATTCATGCACCATGGTATATAATTTGAAGTACCAGAATATGTTAGCCAAAACCTGTTTAAATCTTTGCTCATGGAGAAAGGAAAGGAAGACAAAACAATGTGGTGCAGTGTTAAAGGGATTTCAAGTAGTGTTTTGCCTTTTTTTTTCTGATATCTGTGTCTTAGACACTTCTAAAGGCAAATTTAAATGCTTTAAGCAAGCATAAGAAAGGTTATCTGCTGCAAAAGTATTTTTGTGTACTTATATGGCACATATACTGCTTTAGAAATTTTACAGAGAGCTTCTGGAAAAGGGAGCTTCCTTGAAGAGCTTGCAGCACATTGCAGGAAGTAAGCGATGGCCATGCTCTTCTAGCTGTTCCTTGTTGTCAGTGATGTGGACTGGTACCCATGCTCGCTTTGAGGAGTGCAAATGTTCTGTAAGAATTAAGGTCAGCAGGTATATAATTTCAAAGTTACTTCTGAAAAGTCTTGGGCTTTGCTCAGCATCTCCAGGACAGAAGTAGGTATGGAATTGTTTATGTTGGAAAAGACCTTTAAGGTCATCAGGTCCAAGTGGAAAACTAACACTATCAAGTCCAGTGCTCATCCAAGAGAATACAGGTGGTAGAAATCACAAAATATTAGAGAGAGACTGTGATGGTCTGTCTCTAGAGTATATTAATTTTTCTATTTCTTTCATGCAGCATTATCTGTTACTGAAAAATAACTTTTACAAGCAGAAACAAATGTAATCCTTGCCAAGGCTTTCAGCGGCCTGTCACAAATCTTGTACAAAAAAAAAAAAAATGCATCTGAAACTAAAGTGTGTGCAAACAATTCACGTTTCTTAGTGATGTTCTTTTCCAAGGCAGATAAATGCTGTTTGAGTTTTTTAATACACAGTTCACCTGTGCAGGTTAATATGGAGTTCTTTATGCAAAATGAGATTTCTGATAGCACAAAACAATCTCTTACTTGTATTGAATGATTTGAGTAAGAATAGGAAACAAAATTGTTGTCCAAGTACTTTTTCTCATTGAGTCTATCAGGAATAAGTCTGAGCAATAAGCCTTGAATAATTCCAGTTGCTTTTTTTGGTTCAGTGTGCCACCAATATATTTCTTCATGTGATAGGTTTTGCGTACTTGAACAGCCCCTTGCTAAATAAAATGGATACACATTTGTTTGTAATTGCCCTTTTTAATGAGGAGGCAGATACAAAAAGAGTTCAGTGTACTCTTCTTCACCCTAACTAAGGTTTATACGAGTAGCTTATTAGGTGTTAATTAAGTTATTTAGGTTCTTATAAGAGTTTGGCATTCTAAGTTTCCTGTTTCAATTTCTTAAGCCAATATAGGACCAAAAAAAAAAGATAAATCCCTGACTCTTTCATAATACTTTGCTCCATTAATGTCAAAAGATAGACTTTGAATTTTATAATAGAAAAAAAAAGTGTTTCACGGACATTTCCTGTGAAATAAACCTGAAAGAACAAAACATCCAACTCTAAATGGATAACAACTTATAGAACAACTTTCAGGAGCAAAAGGGGGCCAAAAACTCTTTACCACATCTAGCAGCTAATAGTTTCAGCTAAAAGTGTCATTTCTCTACTTAGACCTCTTGCAAATACCTGGTAAAATGAGTAACAGTAGTTGAGTGTGTTCCTTGAGCAATTCCCATGCTCTCCTCAGTGAAAGAGGAGGAACTTGTGTAGTTGTGACTCTGCCATTGCACTTCAGTGTAAGTGGATGCTGACTGTGGGTCTGTGCCTGAGACAACATGACAATATGCTGTCAGCTGTGACAGCTGCAATCTGGGTGCTGCTTCTGGGTGTTTGTTTGAACTCCTGCTATGAGGACAGTAACTACAAGGACCTAAGTACAGGATGAACAGCTGCAGATGGTAACAGAAGAAACTACCACAACCATGTTTACCAGTTGCATCTGTGATATTCATATATCTACTATTCAGGGGTAGCTGTAGATGCATGTTAATGTATGTCAAACTGAGATCTCAGGGCTGTGGAAAAGTTTGAATCACTATTATTAAAACTTTTCAGAATGTTCACAGAGAAATTCTACTGAAAACTGCTACAAAAACTAATATTGGCTGTGTTTTTCCTTTATTTAAAAGTCTTTTAAGGTTGGAAAATTCTAGGAAATGAGAAGAAAAGCTGAGGTCTCATCAGCTCTTAAACAAAATAGACAAAATAACCTCAGTAGCTGGGCTGGTTGCCTGGACACCGGCACTAGACAAGATGATTGAGACTGATATGGGATGCAATCAGACAGTAATGTTAGCACAGCTAATGCCAATCAGCATGGTGCTATGGAAAGCAGGTTGCCTGTTGTATTTTCTATTGATTTGGATTAGAGGTGCTAAGTGAGTCAGTCTTCACTGACATTTATGTAAGACATAGAGCTTGGATGCAGTGTGAATTTTATTGAAGTAATGTATGTACTGACAGCAGATAGGAAACAAATTAGAATAATGTTAGTACATATAAAAGTAACGGTAGAAGTGGAAGCATCCAGTTACGTGGATATTTTCAAATTCAGATAATTCAACTGGGACTTGTTCCCCTTTTAAAAAAAAAAAAAATAATGGGTATTTTGTTGTGGAAGTATAAAGTCATTGCTGGCTTAAAGGAGGCAGGGAGAAAATGACAAAAGCTGGCACTGTGTGCTTCTGAAATGGACAGTGAAATGGACTTGAAAGCAGTGAGGTTTTAGGATGCAGTGTGTTAGCAATAATTATTACTAAGAGGGTATTTTTGGAGACTAAATACATGTGCTACACTGAAATAGAGGTCTCTGGGTAAATACGTCTGTAAATGTGCTTATAAAAGCATCAGTGGCAAATATCAGACCAAAATTTCTCCTTATAAGGACATCAATGTCTTATTACTGTATGAAATGTGAATTTCTTTTAGCTCTGTGTGTATGCTGACATGCAAGTCACAGACCACTGGCATCATTAAGGATGTCTTTGTTCATGAGATGGTAATTAGAAAGCAACTGTTCAAACAAAGCTTGCTCATGTAGCTCGCTCACACCTTCTCTCATAGTACCCTTGGTGGGCCAACCCTAGCTCTGTGTCCAAGGGCTGCCACGTTCCAGAGTCCTTGGTTCCAGCAGGCACACAGGTATCCCTGTGCTTTTTCTCCATCAGGTCTGGTTTACAGAGCTCCACACTGATGCTAGTATGTGCTTATTGCCTTGTAAAGGTTGAGCTGAACCTCATGGCTTTTCTTTTTTTGGGGGGAGATGGTCATCTGCGGTTATCTCCCTGCAGTTTTCTTACGGCTTTTGTCAAGCAAGAATGAAACTTCATGTATGTTGCTGGCAAATTGGAGATCTAACTTATATAGTTACATTTTTGTGAGGAGATGCAAGAGCTTTCAGATATATTGAAGCATTAGTAGATACAACACTTGTCCATTTCAGAGAATAAGCAAAAACCAACTTTTTTGTGGAGAAAGAAAAGCTGTGTGCTTACTGAAACTGTTGAGTCATTCTTTGAGAAAAAATATCTCTAAGTTATGTCAGTCCTTCCACTCTGTGTTTTTGTGTTTTGGTTTTTTTGTTTGTTTGTTTAAATTTTGTTCCAGTCTTGTCTCAAAATTGGTTTTTCAGTGGTTATTACTTGCAGACTGCCAATTAATGATAATCCATCAAAAGCCATGTGGAAAAACTTGGTATATCCAAAATGGGACTGCCTGAAAGAAATCTCTTTAAATTCTGTAGCTGCTGCTGCATTTAGGAGCAACCTTCTCAGTTCCTTGTGGACTGGGTAAAACCTGACCAAAGTGGTGCCATGACTTTTTAGAAGACATTAGACCCTTTTTTAGTGGTTTCAGTTACTTTGTTCTAAATATGTTGTCACACATAGGGGACTGAAATCCTGGCCAGGAACGCACCTGTGTGGATTTTGTTTTCATGAAAAGTAACACGGAGAAGCTGCAGAAAATGAAATGTATGGTCAAATGAGCTGTAGAAATGGTCCTCAAGGAAAAAAACCTTAAGAATGCCCTTAGGGTAAGTACTGTCTGGAAGGTCCTTGGAATAAGGAAAAAGAAATTATGGCATGCATCTTTTCTGTGAACATGGAGGAATTTGGATTTTTTTTTTTTTTTTTTTTAATGAATGCATTATGTGAAGGAAACAACTTACATAAGTATCTTCCTCTGGAGAGTGGTGTGGGGGAGGTAGGAATTATTTTCTGAAAACAATAGAAATAAACTTTTGTGCAGCTCTTAAATAGATCAGATATGACTGAGCCCTTTCAAACATTTCAGGAGAAAGGGTGAACAAGATTGTTTTATCTTGTTCATCAGAGAAGTAAGACTCACTTTTGGATAGTAAGTATGTTACGTATCCAAATTTACTCAGTATATGATGTCCATAAATATCTTCAACTAAGCATTGACATTTTAAGCTTTCATAGGGATCAGTGAAGTTTAATTTTTTATTTCTGAGATATGGAGCCAGGCTATACAAGTGAGTCCCAAGAGTTAGCTCAAAATACAGACAGCTTGCAAAAAATGGAAACATCACAAGGCATGATTTAACCTAGCTTGAAAATACTTGTTTTGTTACCGCTTAAAGTGAAGATGACAAACTTTAAAGATTATAAGTTGATTTTTACCAAAAACAGAGGGAAGCTTCTTTTTTGATCTTTTCCCAGTAAAGCTGATGTGGAAAATGCTGGTATTAATTGTAGTTGATTTAAGGCATCTTTGGTTATTTATGATTGCTTTTATAATTAGCATCTCCAGAAATAAATAAATAATAAATAAATATATAAAATAAATCATTTATATAATAAATCATATTATGTGGACATAAATTACTGACACCAGTGTCCAGAACAACATGACACCACTTGAATGCTTGTATAGGTGACTACTGCCTGGAGAAGACATGGCTGAGAAAGACAACCCAAGGCCTTTCTTTGCCTTGAGGAAGGCTGTGCTTCATTTGCTGAGTCTGTCACCTATAAAGCAACTCTGGCCATCAGATGGTGGTAGTAAGAGCAGCTGCAGCATCAGTCACTGTCTCTCTGCAGCCCTTCTGACTCAGTCTGGCAGTAGGAGAGAATACAGCCCATAGCAGTGTCAGCTGCTGCTGCGGCAAAATGACAGGTGACAGTCACAAGCCATGGACCAAATGGGAGCTGTTACTTTAGGGGAGCTGTTGTGGAAGGCAGGAGAGACAATTGGCAGGCAGGAGGCAGCAGATGACAGGTCTACCCTAAAATAAAGCTTCCTAGAATATTGACCTATGCCACTTTTCCAAAATTAAACTCCAAAACAAACAAAAAGCCTTACTTAAAGGCAAATCTCTGCTTTTTTTAACTGCTGTAACAAGATTCATTATATTTTCTTCTTTTGTTTCTTGTAGAAAAGGCCCAACTTCATCAAGCCTCTGTTCTCCTTGTTCCTGGCAAACCTAAATGATGTTTTACTACATGTGACTATCAGAAATGTGGTACTAATCTGAATTGGAAACTTTCATACAAATTGATAAACAGGACTATAAGTCTTCTTGCAGTCAATGAAGTATTGGATGTTTAATTGAGAAAAATCCCCAGAACATCAGCTGCCGTTCAAAAAACATTCTCTAAAAAACCCTAACATTGATTACAAAGTTTTAATTTTCTTTTGCAGTTTTGTTTTGTTGGTTTTTTTTTTTTAAGGGCATAAAGGGTGGGCGGCGTTGAGGAGGTGATTCATAACTAAATACCTAAATGACACTGAGACAGATTAAATACATACAGGAGTTCTTGCAGCTCAGATCTTAAACAAATAGCAGAGGTCAAACATGTTGTAAGGATAAATGTGAGAGCTTTGTTGCAATTGGTTAAGTTATCACTTCCAATGCCCAGGATGGATTTAACTGTTAAGTATATAAAGGTGAGGCTCTGTTTGCCTCTGTTATCCCTCAGTGGAGAGTGTTAGTCATTCTGTGAAAAGTGCATATCTTTGGATTTTTTTTTTTTGATGAAATGAGGCAGGTGAGGGGATTGCTGTAGTTTGACCATGACACAGGAGCATCCATATGCAGAACCAAGCAGGACCAACAAGCAGGGGTGAGGGAAAGGGCCAGATCTGTTGTATTTCTCAGTAAATCCATGCTTGCATAAAAGAAATTCTCTGAAATCCTGTAGATTGGAACTGCTGCCAAGAGAAAAAATCTGGTGATTAAAGAAAATAATCCTTGCCTTTTGATGGCTTGTTCAGAATTTGTGCAGAGGATGAAGCAAAGCATCAAATGTACCTAAAAGGCAAAATAGATATTTTTCTGTTGGCTGACATTTATTTTTATTTTCTTTCATTATAATGGCTTTAAACATCCATTTGCTCAGGATTTTGTGTGACATTACGTGTGTGCTTCACATATCTGTAAAAAGAGAGGTAACCTTTGAATCTATCACTTTTTCACAATATTAACTCAGAATGTCCTCGTGGGGGTAAAGGCTCTGAAACTTGTAAAGGAAAGGATTATTGAAAATCCATGTGCTCAAACTAAATTCTGTCTGCATTGGAACTACATATGTTCCTAGATTAAACCATGCTTTTCTAGTGTCTGAGAATGGTCTAGCTAATTTTGATTAGTAATTGAAGTGGGATGTGAATGAATGGCTACAAAATTAGCAGTATAGTAGACTTTTTTCCAAATATTTTTCTTCCAATTGGGAATGTTGCTATTTTCTACCATATCAGATGTGGCTTCATATCTCATCTAAGATGACACATTCTGTGTTTAAATATTAAAAAAACAAACAAACATGGAATTAGGCATTGAAAGAATTGCGACTGATTCATAATTGCTCAGGATATTTTTTAATAGGATGATTTTTATCTGCCTTTTGGTCTCTGTAATTTATAGGTGGTAGTGGCGGTGAGAGGGAGGTTAAGGTTCACAGGCTACTGCTCCTTATAGATGTTAAGAAATTGCTACTAGAGAAAATAAATTCTACTAAAGAATGCTGCTTCTCTCACATTTTACTGTGACTCAGGCTGTTGAATATCTGCTGAGATCCAGGCCTGCTAGGAAATGAGTAGACTCCACGATAAAGTTTGGAGGCACCTGAGTGTGGTCTGGTTACCTTTCACACTGGCTTGATAGGGAATCTGGGAACTGTACTAGGATGTTCAGCTATGGACAGCTGCACTAATGCCAGAGGGGGAGTATTACCAGGATGCTATTTTTCCACATTCCTCCTACTAAAGCCTTCTTGAAAGATGGCTGGGGAAAATGAATAATACAAGCAATGGACAAAATAAAAGGGTAGCTCTGAGACCTCAGGCTTACTCCTGAATAATTCTCCACTGTCAGTCTATAAGTCTTGTAGATTTTTAAAAAGAACTGGTTGATTGTTTTTTTTCCGTGGTCCTCCAACTGAGGTTAATATACTCAGGAACTGTGGGGGCAGTGGGCAGGTTGTTTAGTAGGTTGGGTTTTATTTTTTGGTTTTGTTTTGTGTGTGGGTTTGTGGATAGTTTGGCATTTTGTGGGGGATGTGTTTGGCTTCTTTTTGTTTGTTGTTTGATTGTTTTTGTGCTTAGTTTTGCTTTAAGGAGAGGGGTGTTCTTTTAAGGGATCATTGCCCTGGAAGTCGGTTCTGTCCAGGAAGATTCTTTTCCTTTCATGCTGACATAAGGATATTACTTTGCCTAAGAAGTGGTGGAATCTAAATTATAAACCAAGGAAAGAGCCTCTTGAAGCAGGACCTCCAGTGTTCAGAAAAGCCAATGCCTGTTCAAGTGCCTTTTTTTTTTTCTCTGAATAATTATCTGTACAGTTGTGAGTGAGTGATTGGAGGTACCTTATGGCTCCTTTAAATTCCCCTTATGGGAATGACTGAAGCCTAATGACAAGTTTCCATAGATGACACCACTGGAGAGACAAGACCTGAGTGATAAATGAAGAGTGGTCCAGAAGCATTCATGTACAACATAATTTCCATTTAAAATTTATTCTCTCTGATGTTGTAATTGTATTCTGCTATCAACCAGTAAATAGTACAATTCTGGTTTTTGTGGAGTTTGGCAGAATCATTATACATTCCTAAAAGAAGAAAAAGAATTTTAAAGGCTTTCTTCTAGTGCTTTTTTTAAGTCCTGCAAAGTTTCTTCATGCCTGTAACTTATGCCAAAATACAGTGACTAATTA
>JAWWEW010000078.1:36439782-36453392 GCA_035583185.1 Anabacerthia variegaticeps | reverse complement strand
TTTCTTCTAGTGCTTTTTTTAAGTCCTGCAAAGTTTCTTCATGCCTGTAACTTATGCCAAAATACAGTGACTAATTATAAATGTGATGTATTGAATGAACAGTTAAATTACAACTTGTTTTTTTTTGTAGTGATGTAGTTAATCATAGTTTGGTTTCCTTGTACTGAGTAAAGACTGTTGTAACTTTCTGTACTCTGTAGAGACTGTGATTAGAATCTCTCAGCTTTCTGTAAACCTTCCTCTTCAGATGTCATAAAAACTATGAAAATATGAGTATTAAATTCAACACAAAGCTATACTTCCTAACAAAATTCCAAGAGTCAAAACCTGCCTCTCTGACATCCTGCGCCACTCAGGCAGTGAACTTCAGGCAGGCTGGGTTAACCCCTCTGCCATCTCTTAGACAGGCTGAGTTAATTTGCACATTTTGTTTTAATGTGTGCTTTTCGGGGGTGTTTTAAATAGGATTTTGGTTATCCCAGCCCGTGTGAGGACAACGTGAAGGATGCCCCAGTTACATTTTGGAAGTTTTTTATCTTGTTCTGGAATTTTTCTAAGCTAAACTGGTGTTTCTTTGCAACAACGAGTCAAACTGAAGAAAGTGGGAGGCGCAAGCTGTACAGGACTCTTCCTGCTCCCTCTTACTGGTTATCTGAATCCTGCTGCACGTCTCGGTACGCACTGCATTTCAGTCTCTCTTTTGGCACTGGAACTTAGGCTTTAGCTGTCTCAGTAATAGTTGAGCCCTGAAAAGATTATGTGTCCTAAGGTCAAGGTCCTGCGGAGCCTATTTGTAGTCAAAGGCTTTGTGCAACAAAAGCAGCTGATCTTTGCAAATGTGCAGTGGGATTTCCACACACCCCCCTCCCCTTGTGAATGAGGTTTCCTAGGATGAAAGGTGTTGCTCTCCTGTGTGCTTCACAGAGAACCAATTAATGCTGATTTGTTGGATTCTCTTTGGTTTTTTTTTTCCTTTCCCCCCCTCATAGCTCTTTCATCAGTGGAGGAGTCATTCTTTCAGCTTTCCAATCCTTATTTTACCTGTGATTTTTACAGCTCCTAATAAGCTGTAGGGATAAATGTTTGAGATTTCCAATAGGGAGACAGGACACTGCTGTGACAAAGCAAATAAGTAGTGCTGTCTCTCACGGGATAAGTTTTACCAACTCTGTAACTCTCAGAGTAAGTAGAAATAATTTAATTGATACTGGGCATGAATAACTTAATTGGATTTAACTGCATTCCAGTTAAATCCACTGCTATGTGCTCGTTATTTTCCATAGCATGTCTTGTTTGAAACAGCATCACTATCTGTAAAAAGAAGGCTTTTTTTAGGTTAAATGACAGTTCAGCCTTGTGGATAGTTGCCTATAGGAAATATCCAAGCAATTTCTTCCTTCTTTTCATGAAAATAGTTTGGTGATGTGGGTGGTAATGAATATTTAGAGTGCTTTTATTAAAAAAGAACAAAAGGAACAGCACCCACAATCAAACGCACACTTTTTAACAGTATTCATTTGAATTTAATTGGAAGCTTATCAGGATGAATGCACTTAGGAACTATATTGCACTAAAGGCAAGTGTTATAGTCATCCCTGGTGCACTTCCAGCGGACTGCAAAACTACATGATGAGTAGATTCAGCATGCTTTCCGCATATTTTTTTGAGGCTGTTCGGGGCAAGCATACTCAAGAGTTAAAGGTGTGAGTTTAGACAGTGTATTGGAGAGAAGAAATACATCTGTGGTCCTTGTGGCCCTTAAAAGAATTCTGTTGGCTCCATTTTGTATTTTTTTTTCTAAATATGTACCTAAATAAATTGGTTCTTTTCTGGTAGCTTTTTATACGCCAGGGGAAACCTTACAGCAGCCATGAAGGCTGGAAAGCAATAAGAGCCTTGTGATGGGTATAAGTGACTTAATGAAAGGCTGGAACTGTCTAAACAAAGGAGATCCTGTTCTTGTTAAGCAGTATGGTTTCAAAGCAGGGCACTTGGCTGCAATGCAGAAAACTTCAGGTTCTTGCCATGCAGTAACTCTGTGGTGTTAGGAAAATCTCTTCTTCCTGAGTGCTTCATTTATCTTTCTGAACATTTATAATGACCTCTCTTATACGCCATGAGCTTTGCAGTTTAAAGTCCAGGTAAAACAAGCTATAATCTGCAGGAAACCTGCTAACAGAACTTCATGGAACGAGGGACATTATGCATGGCAGCCTGTTGCTTTGGAGACAGACAGATATATTCTGTATCTTGTTCAGTTCCTTGGTTTAGAAGAATCACATAGTCTTATGATGAAGAATCAATATTGTACATGTTTGAGCAAAACACTGATTGATCTGAAATTCGCAGGCTCTGTGACTTGTCTAGCAATGTCTTTTGAATGTTAGACAGTTTCTTTCCTTTTGTTTTCCTACCTCTGTAATAGAACTGGGACTCTGCTTCTGAGAGATGCATTTTCAGACATCTGAAATTTGATTTCCAATAATTAGTTAACCTTTTCAGTCTGTAGCATCATGCAACCTAAAGTTCTGCAAGGACACCTTCACTCCTGTCTACCTAACCTTTAAAAGCCCTTGTGCAACTCTTTGTAACATTGCCTCTTGGTCCCCTTTTTCAAGGAGGCCCCAGGGAACCTTTTGTTCCCCTCCTCCAGCCAAGCCAACTGCTATTGTGCCTTGCCTTACCTCATTATCTAGAACCTTCCTGGGCAGATGTTTTGCTAATGAGGCTTTTGCACTGCACAATAAAAAGGGGCTCCTTAAGATCTTATAAACCAGCATGCAGGCTTTTAGTAACTCTACAAAACCCTGGAAGCAAAATCATACCTTTTTGAGGAAGAGGGAACTGAAATTTGACAGTCAAGCAAGGAAAGAACCTTATGACAATGCTGATGGGTTGCAGCATCAGAATCCTAGAAAGATTTGTTTTATGATTATTGATAACTTATTTTAGTACTTGATGCTACATGGGCTGGTGAACTAGTAAGTATGTCAATCACAGGAGTTAATCCACATTTTCTGTATTGGAGTTCTAATAGAGAATGATTTTCTCAAATTGCCAATAAATACTTTAAAGTCTTTGAAATGAACATGTAATTAAGGTGTTTCATGTTTTTTCTTAGTTAAAGGGTTGTAATTTTGCCTTTATTCTCTTGGTTTAAACTAAAAGTCAAAGTTGAAATCATTCAGTCTATGTCTATTCTGCTCGTAGGCAAGCTTAGATGGTATTTTGCCTCTCCAACTAAGGTTTGAAGTGCCTTTTTTTTCTCTGTATAAATTTTAAGATGATAGAAACAGTTTTGTATTGTTTATAAACTACCAATATGACCGAGATAGATCTCCATAGGAACAAAATATCCTTTTGTCCTCAAATAGCCATCTTTTAATTGGAATGCAGAAGCCTTTTCCTCCTTTTATTTTCATTTCCTTTATTCCTCATCAAGTGGGTTGCAAGTAATTAACAAACAGGATTTTGGAGATAGAATCTTATTCTGTTTAACTCTCACTTGCTCCAGTGCTGCAAAAAAGTACTGCACAGACTTTTTTGCTTGTAGGAATTCCTTGAAGGAGACTTTCTCCCTCTGGCAATTCTACTGTGCTTATATAAATTGCATCACAGAATCGTGGAATATTCTGAGTTGGAAAGGACCCAAAGTATCATTAAAGTCCATCTTCTGTCCCTCCACAGGACAGACCCAAAGAATCAGACTGTGTGCCTGAGAGCATTGTCCGAACATTTTTTGAACTCGGGCAGTCTTGGTGCTGTGACTGCTTACTTCGTTTGAGAGCCTTTTCCAGTGCCCATTCTTGAATTGCAGACATTTAATCACAGCTAACTTGTCTCTTTGCCAGAGGTTTACAGCCTGCACTCTCCAAATGAAGGAATTTTTAATTTTCTTATGATGTCTGTGGAAGTTGTCTATTCCCGATTGCTTTTCTCAGTCCTAGACCAGGAAGAAATACTGGTTCTTTTAATATATCCCATTTTGTTCTCCTTTTTTCTTACCTTCTGCACTTTCTTCCTCAGGAAACATAGGCAATCACCCCTCTGATTCCTCCTTTTCCTCTCTTAAATGTCTGGATTTGACCTTCCCTTGTGCTTAGGCAAAGTCAGACCTCACATTGTTTCTTTTTCTATTGCTGCTTGTGCTTTTATCTCATCTGTGATCCTGGTCAAAGTTCAGAACTTGTCCACTTCTTTTTGTGCTTGTGAATTGAATTTCCTCCCTCTGCTTGCTTTCTTATCTCCTTTGCTGCTTCTCATTCTTCATCGCCTGTTATACCACACTGTTCTGCCACCTCCAGTTCATTAGTATTTGTCCAACAGGCTCCTCATTTGGGAGCGTCTGAGCCATAGGACACATCATCATCTGAGGAGAAGCAATGACCTCCCTGAGCCCCTGTCCCACTTCTTGTCTTGTGTCTGACTCAACACCTAAATCAGCATACCTGTCACGGATCCAGACTCTGTCAGAAATTATCAAAGCCAGCATAATTCTTCTCTAATGATGAGATAGAGTATTTACATGTTCACCTCTGAACTTTATAAAAGTGGCCACATTTCTGATGCTTTTTCTCACCTTAAATGTCTTTTTCAAGAAAAAGACTTTTAGGGTAAGTAGGACAGAAGTTTCTGGCAGCAGCTGTTAGGGTGTTCTGACTTGAATAGCACCCTTAAAAGGAATGGCACAGATATTTGTGTAATCTTTGTCTGCTGCTTACTCTGCATTGTGCACAACAAGTTTTTCAGGGCAAAGAGAATGAAGTAGGGAATAGACGCCTGATTTGACAATGTTGTTTTTAAGTTTTTGACTGTTTTTTTTTATGTGGCAGTGTTTGCCCTTCAAATTCTAGGGCTTCTGTGATCCCTGGATAAAATAAGCCTCAGTGAGAACTGCTGAAGGAGGAGAATGCTTGATGAAGGCCATGGGTTTACGTGTGCCTGGGTTGAACCCAGAAGAAGGGTAGAAGGAGGCTGATTCTCAGAACTTACCTTATTTCTTTAACAACTCACAAGGAGAAACTTGTGCAAAACTCAGTTTGTTTTCAGCCAAACTGCTCAGTTATCCTTTAATAGAACAAAGTCTGAGTCATGGCTGTCCTCAGGATTGCTCCGCACTCAACTGCTGGGTGCATATGTAAGAGGTTCAGGAAATCCTTCTTCTTGAAAAGTCAAAAGGTTCAGTTTTCTTATGAAAAAAAAATTAGTTCTGTGAGTTTTAAATAAAATGCAAGGAATGGACTCATATTGTGATGGTGGTAGTGGTGTAGTCTCCCTTATAGGCAACACTGAAGGACACTCAAGGCCAGGATAGATCCGCTTGGTTCACATATCTTTTGTTGTTGGAGTCAGAAAAGAGACTGAAATGTTAGTTTATTTATTTTAATGGGGATGATGAAAACCCTATTCTCTTCCTGGGTTTGCTAAATATTTAGTACAAAATGAACTAGAGGGAATTCAACACAGGAATACCGCAAGTTTCTTGGCAAGAATTCGTACTTGAGAAGAGAGAGCTGAATCAATCTCCCAGTTTAGTTCTGTGAATTTTGTAAAATGCTGAATGAAAAGATATAAGATAGTATTTCCACAGTACTGCATTTCCATTCAAACAAACTATTTCTGTACTGGGCTTGACAATTATTCTTGCAAAAACTCTGAACTGGCCATTTGGGTTTTGGTGGATAAACTGTTTTCTAAAATAGTTGTCTGTCATTAAGCCTCTTAACTTACAATCTCAACAGTTCCATGTTAAATACTAGAGATTGCTCATCTGTGACAAAAAATTATGCAAGACTTTTTATATTGATGTCAGCATGACATTGTGATTGATCGAGATTGTGGTATTATAAATTTTTAGGATTTTGTGAAGCTCATGCTCTTTTGTTAAACTAGTCAGCTTTTCTCCTTCCCCTCCCCCCCAGGTGATTAAAATACAACCACAATCAGATCTCTGTTATGATATTAATTTTGCATTGCAGACAACTATTACTTCTTAATAAAGTCTAGGATTAATTGAAACGCGATCCTACTATAGAATCACACAGATTCAGGTATTAATACTTCCTTGTTACATATTACTTCCAAAAATATGTCCTTGGAGGAAAGAGAATGCCCTACTATCTGAAAACAAACAGTAACTGTTTCAGAATTGTATAGTGACACAAAATCTGTTGAGGATAAACCAACATCTCTTTATGTGGTTAGAGGCACTTAAGCAACTTTACTGTTATCTCTTTGCATATTTTGTCTTCCTTACTTTAATAATGATTAAAACTGTGCATTATAAAGATCTTCATACCTCTTGTTATGCATGAATATACTCCTGTGAGGCAAAGCTACTTAGCACGTAAGATTTTAAAAAAAAAAAAAAAGTAGGAAACACCAAGTCTTGAGTGCAGGTTCAGTGGAGATAACAAGGAAACTGTAAAGGGAGACTATCAGAGTCGAGTCTATTTATAGAAAGTATGTGTCAGGAGCATAATGCACTGAATGGAAGAAGAAATCTTTGAGCTGGCAATGTGCACAGTAGCAGATATATATATACACACATATAAATCATTCTTATGTGCGCTACAGTGTATTTGCAGCTTTTTTTTTGAAAGTGAATTTATTTCTTGGTATAATAAGGACATTAGAAATGAGAATGCTTTGGCTGCCTGCAAACAGGAGAAAGTATGAAGCAATGTCATGTTCAAGTTTCCTCTGTTAGTACTCTTGAATTCTTTTTTTTTTTTTTTAAAGGTGACAGATGAAACTTTGAGTTTTACACAATCATTTTAGAACTCCAGCATTTCAAGGTGTCCATGGAAAATGTCTCTGTCTCAGTGCCCTTCTGTTTTCTTGGCTAGTCCTCATGGCTTTGGAGGAGGAACATCTTAGAACGTTTATAGTGGTGACTGAAGAGGACTTTAGACTGGAAGTTTGTAGTTATGATGGTGCTCTGAAGCAAGCATCTAAACTAACAAAAAAGTTTCAGGGATTTGTGATGTCTCCTTTGCTTGTGTATTCATGCTTTTAGAGGTCTGGGAATGCCTAAAGAAATCTGACAATAAGCTGCTCTCCTCTTCCTTCAAACACCCTAATAAAGGAAAGAGGCAGAGGGGCAAAGTTACTATGTGCTGTCTCTAAAATAACTGAAGTATGCTGCCATGAAATGCTGCTGCAAAAGACTAAGTCTCAAAATATTTTGACCACTTGAAAAAACGAGTAAGAGAGATCAAATTGAGGTTTAGGAGTAATGTATGATCTGAGCGTTTCTGCTAATCTGCTGTTCTGGTTCTGTTCCTAACCTGGTGGCTTGGTTGTCTGCTAGGAAATGGATTATTTCTGAAACACCATACTGTGTAAAAGGTTTGGTTTGGCTTGGATGAAATAAAATAAACTCCCTTGGATTTAAAGGAAGTCACTGAGCATTTTTCTTTCATAAGTACCTCTTTCATGTCCTACATCTCTGTGTATTGATGTGGTTACAAAACATAACCCATATTTTTTTCACTTTCTGTTTCGGCCAGGTTAATGCTCACTTTTGTCTTTTTGCTGTATTTGCTTTTAATTAGTGTAGTAGCACAGATTATTCTTAACAACATATTTTTTTTGTTATGCCTGTTGTGATAAATTAGGTTATGACATAGTAGGTCAACATTCTGCACTACAATCAATTTTGGTTTAGCAACCCAGTCACTGCAGTGGCCTCAAGGATGGTAAAGGAGTTGTTTTGCAACTGTAATTGCCACTGAAGTATGAAAATTACCTGTGAAGGCATCTGATAACACCCACATCCATTTATACACCCTTACCTTCAAAGATGAAGTTTCAGTATCTGTAGTGTATGAGCTGACGCACTGGGTGGAAAGTTCTTGATCCAAACAACTGCCTATGTTCAAATGACTTAAATACTGGGCTTCATTTGTCCTTTCTCATAATTGCTTCAGTAATAATAACTAACTAAATAAAAAAATCAAGTTTTTTGCTAGATGTGTTAATTTTTTAGTAGTTTAGAGGACTATTTTAACTGATGGTCTGCTATTACATAGGGTGTTTGCAAAACACAAAGTGAAAATAAAGCATTCGAAGTTGAAAATTTGTGAACTATGTTAGTTGTTGGAGTTTAGACTTAACAGGGAAGAAAAAAAATTCATGGCATAGCCATTGGAAGTGCATCAAACTGTTGGTTATTATCGGCTGCCTCAACATTTTTACTTTGTAGATGATATTGCTGTTCCACATCAACATAAAGGCTATCTGTTAGGTATCTTCATTGAGGTTTTGGAAGTGCTGTGGTTCAGGTGTACCTTACAACGAACAAGATAATTGTGTCTTAAAGCTGAGTTGAGACAAGCTGGCATACTGAGAAGAGTACAAGACTCAAATTAAATTTTTTCTTGTCCTACAGAGCAATATTCTGGGTGATGAAGCAGTGTGGTAGGGCAGTGCAAGGAAACTGGTCTTGACCCTATGAATGTGGCAAAGTAGGAGGTCTGTTCTCTGTCTCTTAATTAGTAAAATGTAATATTAAACCAGTGTATTCTTAAATTTTATGTTCATTCAGCAGCAATAAAGGAAATCAAAAGGCTGGTTCTTAGTAACAAGTTCATCTGGCATGTTTACGTTTCCATGGAGTAAAACTGTCCCTGCGCAAACATTTTCAGACAATCATAAAAGATTAGTAGAGGTAGCATTAAGACAGCAGTTGAACAAAGAGCAGCCTCTAAAGCCAGAGGAATAATTAAGAGTAGCTGAGCAAAGCACAATTTCAAGGTTATTGGTACCTGAGTCCTTTCAGATACTGTTTGAAAGGGAGACAAAGCAACTGTATTTGCTGTGCTGTTTCAGGGCTCTGATTCATTTTCTTCCAGTCAATATTAATAGGTAATTGACAAACTGTATAGAAATACATTGCATCTGGTGTATTTGTAGCAACAGTATCATTCTTATTAGGAGGACAAAAAAGTATGCAGTAACATCTCAGAAATTAGGAAATACTAAAGTTCGCAGCAACAAAACCCCATATCAATTTTCTCACAAGATTCCTTCTTGATTTATTGGTCTGAGTATAAATATTTAGAGGGTGATCTAATGAAGAAGGATTTCTATAGGACATTTTTCTTGTTTAGCGGAGCCAGAAAAACCAGAAATTGATTGTAAAGTTTGTGTCAAGTTGGTAAATTATTTTAATCACAAGAAAATAAGACTATGATTACAGGAAACAATATTCCAGGAAAAGCTTTATTACATGATACTTGGCTTTTTCTGTCTGTGAGAACAGAGGATGCTGGAAGTTGCCAGTGCATCAGGTCAATGACAATAGCATGGTGGTATATCACAATGCTCATTTTAAGACAAGAACTCAGGACTATTAAGAGGTGTCTTGATGCTAGCAGTAGAACCTAGAAGAAGCAACTTTAACTGACTTTCTATAAATGGGAGGAAAACTTGAACTCCTTCATTGCTTTTCTATAAAACAGAAATATCTAGAATTTGAGAGGATGGCAGAGATAGGTACCTTAATGTTGGATAATATATTGATGTACACTCTATGAATGCAGAACATTGGAGTTATAAAACATTGAACAAACACTAGAAATCTGGTAGAAATGGAACTGTAAGTCTGACCTGGAGTTGAAGTTGAATACTATGAAGTAAAGAAGATCTATTCTTGCACACTAACCAAATAACAAGAAAACGAAGTTTTGCAATGAGCATGTATCCATCTGTTGCACAGAATAACGTGTGGGGACTGTAGGGAGGAAAGAGAACAACATGTGTTCACTAGACACTGGAATTCAGGATTCCTTTAGTTCTTTCTGCTTCAGACTGCTTACAAACGTAAGTACTTCTGAATTAATTTTTCCTGAATTAACATTTTTCAGTCTTCTGCTTTCAAAGAGGATAAAAGATACAGTATTGTTGTCATAAGGAATCCACGGGTTCCCAGGATTCCTTGGTTTCACACACTTGAGTGAATTGTGCAGGTGTTGTAGAAACACATGTTATGAAGGGAATTTTGAGTTCTTCATTCTTTGAATCAACCAGATAGGTAAACCTGATAAACCAAACCTGCACAGAGAAAGAGGTGACTTCCTAAGGAAAATAATAAAATCCAAACTGCCTGGAAACAGGAAGAATGAAACAAATGGGCATGTAAAGGAGTTTTTGAGAAGCTGATAAAGAGGAATCAGAGGAAAAAAGAGTAGGAGGAGCAAGCTTTAGGTTAGGTTTATTAGATAGAGAGTGCAGGTGAAGTGATCGCTGCTAAGCAGGAATAAAGCTTGTCTGATGTGATCAGAGGGAACACAAAAGCAACACAGAAGTAAGCATGAAAGGCAAAACAGTGCACTTAATCATCAAGGACTTTTTGACCACTGAAAAAATAGCAGAGAAAATATCAATGCAGACTCCTCCACAAAGTTATAATATGGTATACCTTATAGAAAATGATGTTTGGGTGCCAGTGGTCACAATGGAATTTTAATGTCTGTGAGGTCAAAACCTGTAGAATTACTAAGGATCAATATTACTGTAGTATTTCTAGTCTGCTGCCCTGTCCAGTTTTGTGTTCTACTCTGAGATGCACGTACCCAGGGCAATGCACTTCTGCAGTACACAGACCTTCTGCTTTAGCCATAGGGAGAGGCAGAGGCAAGAGAGCTGGAGGTGAGCTGTGTTCACTCTCTGCTTGTTCTCTTCTCCCTCTCTGTCTTCCTGTTTTCTAGCCAGCCAGAAGCCTCTGCTTGCCACCCCAGCAAAGTGACAGAGCAGAGAATAGCTCCACTCCTGGCATCTGGGTTGGGATGAGAGTGGGAAGACAGGAGCTGTTTATTTTGTGGGAGGGATGAGATCTAGCTGACTCAGACAGCAGTGTGCCTGTAGGAATGAAGACTCTTCAAGGACAAATTCTAGCCTTTTTCTCTTCTCTTCTGTTGTCCTTTTCTTCCACCCACAATATCAGATCAGATGTCAAGCAGGGGATTAGAGGCAACAAAGAGAGAAGCTTACATTTACACCTTCTTTCAACCCTCAGTTATTCTAAAAATTGAATGGTATTACAACAGTCTTATTTTGGTATCCATATGGAGGAATATTTAAATGTTGGTCTTGGGGAACTCCCTTGATGAACTGAGACTCCTGGAATAAATCATCTCTTGCTCAAGTTAAATTTCCTTGTGTATCATTCATATGAACAATGCCTCTGTTTTATAAACTGACCTCTTTCTTGCTGGGGAATTTAGAGTTGGATTGCTGGATTGGCAGGAGGGAGACAAGGGAGAATGAGTGGTAGGTAACAGGAGCCTCATGTGCAGCTGATACCAAATGTGTTCTGCTATGTATGTTTTTTGGCAGTTGTCTGTCCTATTATTCATTCCTCTTTTTAGACCAATGAAGCAGAAGTGAGAGGAAGAAATAAAGAGGTTGAAATGAGATAATGTTGAAGTTATGTCCTTTTTTATTTACTGAACTAGTAACTTTTCTGAACTGTAACTTTGAGAAAACTTAATTAATCAATATAAAAGATTGACATGGATGTTAAATCCAACGTCCTATGAAAAAATGAAGGGTTTAGTGACTGGAAAAAACCGTTTAATTTACCTAGTGTATTTTACTTCTATAAATTTCCTTGTTTTCTCAGCTTTCATGGGAGCTGAATTGTTTATTGATTTTGTAGCAAATCTGACTTTGAAACTATCATAGCTACCATAAAGAGGAAAATCAAAATTAATTCAGGCTTCCAGGCCTGATATAATTTGCTTATTCTCATAGAACAACTGGAATTTATACATATGAAACCAGTTCAGTTTATACAGTTCAGCTCATAGGTGGAAAAAATTGGAATACAATTGCAGAGTATTTTATCACAAAATGGAAAAGGATGAATTCACCCATCAGGCTAATGTGTGTCACATTTTTCTTTCTTTTACAATACCTTCTATCATATCAGAAGGCAGGCAGGAAAGGGGGTCACTTTCATGGGCAAAATCAAACATGATTTTTCCCAATTGTGAGTTAGAAAAATTTCTAGTTGTGGGTTTCAGTAACTTTTCTGTTTGGACCATTTTAAATAGTGTGTAATGATATGAAGGAATAAGAATGTCTTAAAATGGTTTATATATTTGGAGATTAATTTTCATTACTTAGGAGAATAAAAGTCTGCTTCAGTCACCCTATTCTCTTTCCTGGTATTTCAGGACCTCTACCTTGCATCACCCCTGTGGGCCCCAAACTCCATTTCATATGGACAGTAACAAAAAATGAATGAGGTTTGTTGGGATTTTTTGAGTTAGGTTTTTTCTTTTTAAAAAGTAATCAGATAAAAAGTACTGAATTCTGAATAGTGGTGAGATCATAGTTTCCCCCACGGTGGACCATACTTGTATTTCATTTGTGGGATGATTATTATTGGACAGAGATGGGATATTCCTAGAGTAGGAGCTGGATCCCTGCAAAGAATTGTAAAGCTTCCTCTGGAGGAAAATGTAGAGACACTGACAGTGGCCTCTGACACCAGCCCACCAGTCACTCACTACCAGCTTTTCTTTTCTGTGACTATTTTTAACTTTACAGTGAGTGAGGAAAAATAAGATGGGTGGGCTAGACACAGGTAGGAAATGCCTCCAGTGTTACCACACAGCATGTCTAGGTCTGTTGCTAACATAGCATACCTTTCATCTCCAGAGTAAGGCTACTTTGCTTTTCCTTCATGTGAGAGCCATATTTGAGACAGAATAGGGCTCAAATGCTTCTGATCTTAATTTAACAGAAATGGATTAAATAACATCAAAGCAATGGTTTAACCATCTGTTTTTTAGACTCATGTACTTCAGTATTTAAGTGCTAAGTGTTCTCCCAGAGTCCTGAGATGGTGATTCCTAAGTATATGCAGTTTTGGAAAGCCACAATATTCTGTGTAGTCTGTCCAACACTGTATGTGCTGGGTGTGAGCAGGACAAAAGGAACTAAATAAACAACTTGATTTTTATTTTGTGGGCTCATCCATCTAAAACACACAACTTTTTCGTCCTTCATTTTTGTGTGAAAAGTGTTAAACTACTCTTGGAAAAGTTTGTTGAATGCTTAATTTTTGACTTATGACATGACACATTCTGTGTGTGTGTGTATTTATGGTTCTTTTTCACTTTCCTAAAATCAAAACCTGCTGGCAGAATTTTATATTCAGAAGAATAATTCTATGTTTCTAAAGAACATAAACTTTAAACATTTTATTTTGTGAATTGTTATACTGAATGGATCAGACACTTTTTGGTTTAAATAATGTATTTCACTGTGTGTCAGACTACACACTGTAAATAATGTTTTCTGATCTATAGTATATGAGGATTTGGCCACTAAAAAAGCAATTCTGTGTATTTCTGGGAAGGAGCTAATATACTTGTCTTTTGTGAAAGAGTGCAACCTCCTTTAGTACTTTGCAGCTCTATTGCTAAAGGGTTTGCATAAAACTAATGAAAATGGCTCAATAGAATTTAGATTTCGAAGCTCCTTCTAAGGTAGACATTTAATCCTTATTAAGATTTTGATTTTAGAAAGTTTCCTTTGCATTTTTATTCTCTAATAAACATTATATGTTATTCTCATACTTTGAAAATACAAACAAC
>JAWWEW010000078.1:36407798-36439682 GCA_035583185.1 Anabacerthia variegaticeps | reverse complement strand
AAAAAAAAAAAAAAAAACCAAAAAAAAAAACAACCCCCCCCCCCCCCCCCCCCAACCCCTTTTGCTCTTCAGGGTCATTTTATTTTATTTTTAATGTATTTATTTAAAAGCTTCAGAGGATAAAGAATTAAGAATAGAAGTTTTCATTGCAAGGATTGTGAAGCTATCCAGCATTTTAACAAAGCCATTGTTAGTGCTTTGGAAAAGCTTTTCTTTAATCAGATATTTAGTGCTGCAGCAATCAGAAAAGGATAATGTTGATGCTTTATCAGCTTGGAAAATAGGAACAATGGCTATTGTAGTGTGTAGCAGTGGTCCTTAACTGTCAGTCTCACATAGCTTAACACCTATTAAGAGCAAAGGGATGTGTATTTTTCTCCCTTTTTAAACAGTTTCCATCATCCTCTATAGCTTCTTGATGTAATACGTGACACGAATTTATCTGTTATGTACTGATGAATATCTCATCTTGCTGTGGTGGCTGAAATCTTTCCTATTTGATGGGGTAAAACCTAGAAGGGCCTTGAATATCATCAAATCCTTTTATGCCTGGGAACCATGTGCCCTTTTAATAGCTACATACCAAATATCCTCTTCAAATTGGTTAGAAATTTGAATTATGGGTTGCAGTCAGACTCTGGAATTTTGTCAGGGAAAACTTGGTTGAAGTGCTTTTCACATTCTCTGATTTATATAACATCTTTCTCATTTGTAATTTAAGAAATAGAAAAGAGTACCACCAAACTTTTTTTTTTCTTGCCTTCAGCAAGCATATTACAGAATATCTTCACTAAAATAACGTAGTTTTGTCTGAAGTTCTAACTTTCTGTAGC
The DNA here is from genome assembly GCA_035583185.1 of Anabacerthia variegaticeps. Taxonomy (NCBI): domain Eukaryota; kingdom Metazoa; phylum Chordata; class Aves; order Passeriformes; family Furnariidae; genus Anabacerthia; species Anabacerthia variegaticeps. The sequence continues at coordinate 36,438,849 of JAWWEW010000078.1, read as the reverse complement.
TTTATGAATAGCCAGAGAAATAGGATGCCTGTGGCTGTGAGAGGACATACTGAATACAAGTCCATAAGTATTTAATTGCATAGAAGAGAACAAAATCAAAATATGTTGTTGAAAGAGATGCAACAGAGAATATCTCAAAGCCAAATCAGGAAAATAATTTTTTCTGAGAGCAGAAAATTAATTTTCAAATGCTTACTCTAAAAAACCCCATAAAATTTGGGGACCTAACTGGAGGTTTTAACACGTAGGAAGTAATGGAAAGGTTACATAGAATGGAAAGACTACATTTAATTGTTTTTGTTTCCAAATTTCCTTCAGCTTTTTTAACTGTCTCATTTAAAAATGCTGTAAGTAAAAGTGGTGTTAGATTCATTTTTTTATTTTGGGTAGCAAAAATAACCAACCAAAACTTCCAGATGTTTTTGGAACTGAAAGTGAATGTAGGAATATGTTGCTCATAGACAGGGCATTCCACTTTATGCTACTGGTTTGGAGATCAACCTTAACAAATCTTCCAGCAGTGCAACTCATGCATTTCCTCCCAAAATTGTAAATTACATGGCCCTAGCATGTTAAAGGAAAAAATATCTAACCAGTGCTGTTGTATGACAGAAGGGAATTCAGTTTAATCTTTGCTACACTTTTAAAAACCTGAACGTGATCTACATGTATTGTATTATGTCTTGCTTTCCAACTCTGGAACAAGGTACAAAAGTGGAGGACTTCAGACTAGTAACTTAGATGTGATTTTTTGGCAAGTTCTTTTACTTACTTTTTACCTTTATTAGCAGTAAGATTAGCAAAAAAGGTCAAGTTCTTACTAAACAGAAGATGAATATTATCCCAACTGTGACAGGAAAAGTTGAACTTCCTCAGTACGAAGGTGGTCAACTGGCAAGTGATTGTGGGATGCTGGTCAGTCAGAGCAACATTCCAGTAAAGCTAACTGGATCCTGTTGGAACAACAACTGTAAGGATTACAGGAACAGAGTTTTCATATTCTGAATTGATGAGTTTCCCTGGCTCACAGCAGAAACTTGATTTAGGATTCAAGAAGAGATCCATGTTTTAAGAGGAGGGTTGGCTGATGGTGAACACTTTTTCGGTTTTGTGTAAAAGTGTTCTTTTTTTCAAATAGAATATCACCTTTTCCCTAAATGAGACATTTGACAGATACATTGTGCATTCAGTAGAGGATTCAAGCAGTTAGGGGAATGCCCATCAGATCACCACTAAATTTATATATGACATTGACCATAAATAGTGATTTACATGTTGGACATAAAATAAAGCATTGAGGTAGTAGGAATCTGTCCATTAATGCCTTATGTGTGAGCTTTCCAGTAATTGAAGTAGTAACCTCATCCTAAACCTTTGTCTACAGGAACAGAAATACTGGTGTTTTTCCTTCACCCACTCTTCTAAGACCTCAGAGTAAACAGCTCCCTTACTATAGAGTTTGCACTGGATTGGGTGTCTCTGTTAAAAAGAAGTGGGCAAAAAAGTCTTTGTTTATCTCTGGGGTGGATTAATAACTCTTACACATGAGAATAAATACTTATAGAACAGGGTGCATATACACCATGTAGGATGCCCATTATTAGTACATACATGCTGTAAACCACAGGCACACATGGTGCTAGGGATCCTCAGAGTGGACAGAATGACTGTCTATACTGAGCTTACAACATGTTTCTTCCTCAGTAAGTAGTGAGAAACCTTTACACTCAGAATGCACTGTCAAATCTGTCTCCCTTTCCCAAACTGTTACAGTTGCATGGTGAAGATATGAGCAAGTTCTTACAGTGCTACTCTCAAAGCATTACAACCTTAAAAATCTGCAGAAGGCGAGATATTTAGACCATAATGTTTTTTAAAGGAATGTCAAGTAAAGAAAGTAGCTGCTTCAGGCTGGACAGGCTAAACAATAGATGTCTACTCTTTAATGTAAGATCTCTGAAAGTCAGGCTAGCAAACACACTGTAAGAATACATCAGGACAATGGACAGCTAGGTTGGAGCACAAATAAAAAAGACCTAACCTCTAGCTTTGTGCTTAGCTGGATCTAAAGAAAGTCTTAGGGAAAAAAAAAAAGTCTTGCATTACTGTGCACATCAATTCCATCCTTTTGTGCAGCTTTTGATGGGCTGTAATTGTCTTCCTGGCATTCACAGTGAATCACATTAATTTTGCTTTTAACTCCTTTGAAATTCAATAGAAAAATATGCAAATGGTTCTGGAGGAAGTATGTAATTCAAAAGAGGTGTTGTATAGTGAGTTTTTTTTTTTTCAGAAGTGAAAGCAGCTTCATTGTCTTTTCAGAACTACTTTATTTATCTTGATAAATGAGGAGTCTGTTTCTTCCACAAAATTTCAAGTGTAATTTTTCCAGCTGCTTATCATATTCTACTGTTTCTAGTGTGTATGGAAGAAGGAAAGGGTTCCCGCTGTTGTTATTATTTAATTGCATACATTACTCCATTACAAAATGGGTTGTTCTCTTATGCATTTTACTAAAAATGAAACCATTACAGTGATATTAACTGATTTAGTCATCAAAGTAGAGAGGAGAATAACTCTGTTCAGAGAGTCTCTTTGTGAATAAAGTTGCTACTTTGTAACTATGATATGTCAGGGATCCAGTGTATGATCAAGTGCATCTGGCAGAAGTAAGGTTTATGAGGTGACACTGCCTTCATTATAGTCTGGAGAGACATATTTGCTTGTCAAGACTTACAACCCAAGCTGTTAACACGCTGAAAAATCTCTTATCCAAAATATAATGTGAAATGTTCCTCAATTTATGTGTCAACAAAATATGCTGTGGAGGACCATGCAGAAAGGTGAAGTAGACTGTACACGAGCTATGTCTGGGTGCCATCTACCCAAGTGCAAAATTACCCTTTCAGCCCCTCTTATCGTATTCATGAATAGGTCAAACCCAAGGAAGATGCCCCGCTGACGATACGATAGGAAAGATCCATATGCATGGTACTTGAAATAGCTATTACCCAGCTTGGATTGGATCACTGGCTGAGAAGTAATTACAAATTCTAGTACCTGCCCTGCTTCTCATAACATATTCTTGAGTTTTTTGCACAAAATTTAGGCAGGTTAGGTAATGGGACTAAAAAGGTTTTATTTGCTGGAGGCTATTGGAAATTGTGTTCTAAAGGGAAAGTCTTGCCATTGTTTGAGATCCTGTCAATAAGCCAGACAATGCTTTTGTTGAGGGAATGGTACCATCCAATATAGGTCACTTTGCTATAGAGGAAGTCCCGTGAAATGTACAGAAGGTACTCACTGAAATGGGAGATGAATGGCTTGGTTTGACACTTTCTAGAATTTCTGGAGTTTTCACCCCAAAAGTGTCATTCCACCAACTGAGCAGTGGGATGACTGAAATAATACGCCAGTAATTAACACTTGTAGCATCAGATAATTTCTAACAAATTCTCTTGAATTTTGTCCCCCAGCAGTCCAGTTCCCCTGTTCAAATACTGATTCCAAACCTGAATGAGGACTTTTGTTTTCCCCTTTTCAGTGGGATGAGATATTGATGAGAGAAGGAACAGAAAAACACCCTACCAAACAAACCAATTCACTAAACCTTGCCCTTTGCACAAATATCACCATTGGGTAGGAGATATGCATCTATTCAAACTCTATCATGTTTAGCTTGATGACAATGCAAATGTGTATTGAAATCTATTGCTTACTGTTGATTTAGTGTGAACAGATCAGGTCATACATAAAGGCATTGGCCTCTCATCCTACGTGCTTCTAGAAGTTACTTAGTAGCGTGTGAACATGAACACTGTCCTGACTGCCTTTGCTTTGATTTCCAGCCTGATTCCAGCAACTGCTTTTGTCAGAAAAACTTCTCAGCTGGAAAGAGAGCAGTCTTACTGTACCCCACTCCCTGCCAGAGAGCATCCCCCTGGAATACTTGTGTGTTCTTCTCTTATGAAATCAAGTAGATAGTAGGAAGGTAAAGACACAGAAGCACAGTAAATGGTTATTGATAGTCATTTTAATATCTCACAGCTTTGACCTAGGAGCAAGCTATTACCCATCAGCACCACACTAAGTACAAAATAGAAACAACTAAGAGCAGTTATTGTGGAGAAAACACTTTGTGCCAACTCTCTATCCTGTGGGAACTTCTTTTTGAGAACGGAGCAATTAATGTCTGGGAGGCTAAAGCGGATATTGGTCTTTAAGGTGTACTTCATGTATATTTCTCCTATTGTATTTGTGACTAACACTGGCACCTGGGAGCTAGCTGAGGGATAAAATCTTGCTGCTTTAAGCAAGCTACGGGGTGTTGGCTACTGTGATTGTCAGAGGGAGCTGGTAATGTGAGGGGAAGGTGGGAACCAAGTAGGGGAAAGAAAGGAGATTTGGGATGAATTGGCAATGTGTCTGCTAAATAGCGGGGTAAACAATAGCCATTTCTGCTTGGCAGGTATGTTTGGTGTGTCAAATTTTCCAGACTGCATCGCCTTAAACCTTTTCTTTTAGCCCTATTCCCACAGTTTGAGTTTCTTTTACTTACGAGAAAGGTATGTCTAGTGCATTTGTGCACTTGGGGTTAGGTGTACGTTTCCGATAAATTCTGCAAGTGGGGTTGTGTTTGGGAAATACTGAAAAATCACTGATGCTTCTAAAAGGTTTTTAGTCTTAATGCTCTTTTAGTCTGTTTGTGCTCACACCTGAGGTTCTGCAAGTGCTGGGTTTGGTAGCAGGAGAGGCCTAAGGTTTCTGACCTCAGTTCTTCTTTCCCATCCTTGCTCAGAAGTTACACAAAAATAACTGGTGGGGCAGCCATATGGTAAACTGAACTGACTCAAATTTTAAACTATTTAAAAGTATTATTTTCATGCTTTGAAGGGAAGGAAGGGACTATATTATTCCAATGCCAAGGTTGTTTGTGTACTGTTTGGGGAGCAGACAGCGAGCAGCAATAAAATGTCAACACCTCCACAAGTTAGCTTTCAAAACAAAACCTTCCTGGAACCACAGCTTAAATCTGTTTTTTATTTCTGTGAGAGGTCTTTGCTGTTTATCCTGGAATTGTTAATGCACAGTATATCACTATCTTCAGCCTTTTATGCTAACTACAAGTGTGTCCCTTTAAGCTTGTTTTTATCTTCATCTGTTCATATAAATACTTTGAAAAAAATATTCATTGGCTTACATTGTATTGTTACTTGCTGGTTACTGTATGTGGTGCCTATGCACACTTGTATTTTCAAGTACCTTAGTTTGAAATCTTGGACTCTGCAATAGTTCCATAGCTAAAAGAAGGGAGTTCACACTTAATTTAAGTGAAAGAGTGCAGTAGGAAACATTTTGCTCCATCCTTTCTTACTGCCTCCCTTTTTCACTCTTGCTCTTTGCTCATTCTCACAAATTCCTGTTTTCACTAGCCTGTCTCACAAAGAGATTTCCCTTGGCGTTCTCCTTTAATAAAGGAGAAAATAAGTTTCTGGGTTTACATAAATTTATTGCCAACTTCCAGGCTTGTCTTGCTGTACCTGTAGCTCAGAATGAGTTGCCATACACTATTAGCAGATTGAGAATACTACTGTTTCACTTTTTTCTTTTTTTTTTTTTAATTATCTATTGCAATATTATCTGATAAAGAAACTTTATCTTTTCCATGCATAATCATGAGAGAAAAGGATGATTTATCCTTTCTCCTGACATAGAAGGAAGTCAGAGAATGAACGTGGAAAAACTGCTTTGGCTCCCTGTGTAAACTGAAATTTTATGTCACTGGTAACTACGTTCAATAATTTAGAAAAGGTACAGTTGCTGTAGTTTTGGAACTCTGTAATAAAGCAACATCCAATGTGGGTTCCTCTTTGCTTTTGCTCCTTCCAATTACATCACTCACATTTGGTCTCCACTTTGTAAGCAGCGTGAGTCAAAGTCTGTCTGCTGGATTTCTTGGAATTGTATTGAAAATCTTTACACCTGATGGTGCCTTCTCTGTGGGAGAATTTGGGCTAGAAAGAGCAAGAATTTTGTCAGGGAGTGGAAAAAAATCTCATGCTGATAGAGAGACACTTGAAAGGATGGGCTGGACATACCTTAAGTATTATGGTCTAAAAGAAGATTGCTCTCCATCAAACCTGAAACCTTCTGTGAGTGTGTTTGCTAAGCCAGTCTAATGAATTTAGGTGAATTGCTCTCAATTCTTGAGCAGCTGGATTTATAATGTGATCTTGCAGAGGAATACATAGCCCAGTTTAATAATATGGTGCTGCCTAAATAGATTACACAGCTTTTACACAATTCTACTTTTCAGTGCCAGTAAGGCAGAGTCAGAAGTATTCAGAGCACAGCATAGGTGTAGCAGACTGAGCCTTCTCCTAAAATGGCTGTAAATCTACTTATTGTTCATACAGCTTTAAACCCTCTTTTGTCTCTGAAGAGGAAAGAGGATTGTTTGTACTGTGAGATTTGATGTATCTAACTGAGCCCTGGCTTTTAATTTATACACCTACATAATCCCTGCAGAGAGGGAAGTGCTCTGAATTGTTCCCTCTGGATGCTTGTCTTCCTCTATTGACAGAGAGGAGAGACGGAGGGAAGAGCAAAGTTCCCTAATATTTAGTTGCAAAGACATGAATATATCCCCTTCTCTTCCACTACCTATGCTGATGAATGGAAATGAGTTGACTTGAATAAAACAGACCTGGAAAAATTATTTGAGAAAATATATAGTGATTTAAAAGCAAAGGGAAAAGCTGCTGTGGAGAACAGACAAAATGCCTGTGTTTGCTGGAAGCATTAAAGCCCATGGAGGGAGAAATAGGGACTAGAATTAAACAGCTTTGGAATGGAAGCCATTCCACTACTGGTGTATAAACTGCAAGATGGAGTAAGAGCCAATTCTTTTATCTCAACAGCATGAGCTTTGCAATCAAAGACGTCTTTGTTTTTAGTTGTCACCTGGACTGTCAGTCAACTTAGTATTCTCACACAAAAAAGTGCATTTACCTTAGTGGCCACATCTGGAGTTAAAGTTCCTTAAGCACATCTGATTTTGCTTGCTGTCTCTGATAGCAGGCTCCTCTGAAATGCTCAGAATGCACTCCCAGAGGAGTCATCAGGAATGCTTTACACTTGAAAGTGCTTAATTTTTATTTAGATCCTCATTTCCCCCTCTTTAGGCTTTGGCAGTGGGGGGAAAATGGTCAATCTGCTGATCTTTGAATCCAGAGGCACTTGTTAGGTGGATTTTTTGTTGGCATGATTGGAAAAAAGTCCATTTGGTTTTAGAAATGGAAATTCAAGCCATTTATATTTTCCTGAAAATTTAAATATTTCGGTTCTATTAAAAGAATAAGTCCTCAATTGCTTTATTGATTGATATATGTGTGCTTAAGGAGAACACACAGTATTTACCTCAATCCCCCACAATGTTTCTTTGATCTTTGTGAAAAGCAGGCAAAGAACTGACTGTGTCAGAGAAACTGTAATTGTCTTCTCTCCCTCTTTAATAATAATATCAATCAACAATGGCTTCAGTGAAACTTTCTGAAACAGTTCATATAAAAATCCATGTTAAGTAATCCGAAGGACAATCAAATCCATTATAAAACCAGGTTGCAAATCCCCATCAGACCACTGATATCAGTGGAATCTATTGTTGGTTTAAAATTCTGATAAGTTTAAGAACTTTGGAGTAGCAGAGGTGATGGTATCGGTGTACAAGCTAGGATTCACTGTGTTGAAGAGGTAGGGTTCAGATTTCAAATAGCTTTTTTTCTGTTTAAGAACAACATTTTTTCCTCTGCCTGAGAAAGAGTTGCATGACCTACAATCCAGACTTTTATTTTTTTGTAAGATCACTGTTGTTCATGGCTAATATTTGAAATTCTAAAAATAGTAGAGCTTTGTTCTACTAGTCTGTCTTCCTACTGACTTTTTTTTTTTAATGTGGTTATTTGGGACCATTTTAAGATGTATTTAGAATGCAATGTGTGTAAGGTGCTGTCTTTATAATACCAAAAAAGTGTTTTTAGCTTTTTGGCAAAAGATAACTAAAGTTCCTGATGACGTTTTTTCACAGGCATTTTATTAGCCAACATGACATGCTTGGGAAACTTCTGGCTTGTAACAGTCAATATGTATTTGTTGTGAATTGTCATGTCAAACCAAACTAATTTCTTCCAGTGACAAGGTAGCAGGACTTTTGCATAGCAAAAGGAAAAAAGGTGTTGAATATCTTTAGTAAGCTTTGTTATTGATTTGCACTGTATTACCTCAAGCAAATTACATTTATTTGTAACTAGTAAAAGAGACTTTCAGTAGTACTGGGACAGGACAGAATGGATGAGTAAACAAAGTGGGATGTTTCAGGGATCCATCCTGCCTAAAATACAATTCAATATTCTCATCATTTACTATGTTGACAAAATTGAGGATACTCCTTTAATTTTATACTCCCATTTAACTTGAGGAACAACTGTGCAAGTAGCAGCTCAGGAAAGAATTCTGGGAGGTAGTGTGGGTCAAAAGCCGCACAGAAGCTACCAGTGTAACACAACTGTCAGAAGGAGAGAGGAAAATGAAATGAAGGAGTTGGAAAAATGTGAAATTCTGAGCACTGGTAAAAATGTAGTTGAAACATGGTGGCAAGTTTTGATTTAGAAGGCAATCATGTGGCAATTGAACCCAGCATATGATGATAATAGAGCTATTATGCTGAGTTTCACTGAGCACAATGTAATTTAGGGGGAGCCCAGAGCAGGAATCCTAGGAGTGCATGGATTCCGTATCCTTTTACAGAACTGAGGTTGCTATTGCTTAGAACTGACCTTTTCCACTCATGTTTTATAGCTGTAGAGTCAAAAACCATGACTTGAAATCCCAGCAGCCTTCAAAATAAGTTATCCTAAATAGCACAATAATGCAAATTAGTACAAATGATCAAGAATGCTCACTGTGTGATATCCACTCAAAGGGCACCAGCAGCTCCAGGATTCCGGATTCCACTCTTTTACTCAACTGAATTTTCAGGATAGAGGGTAAATGACTCCACAGTATTTATCTCTGTTCACTACAGGCAGGTTTTAAAGTGTCCTAATGATTTTTCACTCCACTGACTATTAAGCACCAAAGGACTAAGTTTCCTTTTACCTGCTGATTCTCCTTTCTTTAGGGCCATTGCACTCCACGAAAACCCCTATGGCTCTCCAGACTGTTCTCACTGTGAAGCCACTGACTGCAGTTCTTGGGGGGAAAGCTGCTTTCATGATCGCTGCCATCACTTATTGTTAATAGATGAGATAAAGGGACAAAAAATTATTATGAAGTTGAAGGACTTTTTTAAAAAAAACCCAATTGCTAGTAATGCTAGATGCACATATGATTCTCTTTTCAGTTACAGGCTTTTTACTGTGACACCAAAAAAAGAGCAACTTGCCATAAAATATCTGACTTTAAACACTGGGTGTTTCAGACATGGGGGAATTTTGGAAAGATCTAATTTGAGGAAGGTGTAAAAACTCCCAAAACAATGGTAAATGATAAAAGTTATTTGTGGTAATGGCCACTGGCGAATTCAGAGTTTGTGACATTAGAAGCCAGTGAGATTGATCTCTCTCTCACATGACAAAGGAAGCAAATGAGCTTAAAGCTTCCCAGTGCACTGTGCTTGCTGCCTCACCATTCCGATAGCCTGGCTAACCCTCAGAGCTCCTTCTGGTGCAGAATTGGAGAATTAGGCAGGCTACCAACTGCACCAGGGAATCATTTTCACCAGGAACTTTCATTTTTTGCCAAAGAACAATGAAATTCTTCTTGTTTAATGACATCCAGCAGCTCCTGAACCTGCAATGGGTAGCAATGCCCCTGGAGAGGATATGCCAGGATTTCACTGCTGCTCAGAGAGATGATTATAAATATATGTATATATTTTTTTCTGGTGGGCAGCTTGCTTTCCTGTTTAGTAAATGCTAAGCTAGGGAGGCTGTGCAGTGCCACAGTTTTGTTACAAACGCCATGGGCGTGCTCTCGTTGCACTGAGGGAATGCAGCAAATAGCAAAGAAGAGGATCAGCTGAGGGAGAGAAAGAAATGCTGGTAAAACAGAGTAAAGTAAAGAGAGAGTAAGGGACTCAAAAAAAATTAAATATAGGAGTAAAAAAGGTGTCCTCAGTGTTTTTTACATGCCCAAACTTGGGCTCACACATTAGCTCCACATAGCTCCATATAAAGATCCGGCACTTGACATAAATAAATTAAAGCTGCTTTGCAATTTGGATCATGTGGGATCTCTCAGCAGCTTTTGATCCTTCTGTGAGTGGAGATGGTGAAAAGTGAAGAACAGTCTGCCTTGGGTTCTCATCACACCCCCTGAAGAAGGGAGCTTGGGCATTCCTCTCTTCACCCTTGCTCATGCTGATCTTACATGAATGCCCATCAGGGTGCTCTGAGTTGCTCTCCCTACAGAGGAGCAGAACCTGTCTCCTCACCTCTCAAAGGTCCAATAAACTGCACTCAGCTGTCCAGGTACCAGATACAGAGAGTCCTATGATAGCAGTGCCACATGAGCTAAAAATCTTGCTTTTCTTTGAGCCAGCAGCAACCACTGGAAACAGACACAGCTTTTCCTGTTTTCATACTATCTGAAAACATATTGTGAGGATGACTTTGTTGGTTCTTTCAGCTCTCATTGCTGGAAGGGCATTGTGAAGGAAGAGCATTATCTCATTCATATTAATACAATCGGTTCTGTTATTGCATTTACATTCTGTCAGGGCTTAAAGTCTGAATTGTAAGATAGATTTTTCGAGGTGTAAAAATGAGTGCCTTGCCCATGTCTTACTCTTCCTGAGCAAAGTAAGTGCAATAGTGAAAGTAAATAGGTAATAGTGAAAATACTTTGGTCTGTAATAGGCAAAATATTTTGCTTATAGAACTTTATGGTATGAATCTTAGTTCTTATAGGATTTGGGCACAACTTCATGCATTTCTGTTTTCTTTCTTGCGTGAAACATTATTAACAGACACACACACACACCCCTCCTTCATATGAGCCTTTGATTAAATGTGTGTCTGCATGTTTAAACCAGTTTACAGCACTTGGGAACCCCTTCTGTTAAATTATATGCTGTGTTGCTCTTAAAAGTGTCACAGTGTTATGTGGACCAAAGATAAGTTCAGTCTGTAGTTTTTTACAATGATATCTGCCTTCTAGGATTTATTTCCCAACTATAATAATACTTGTGAAATTTTCCTTTGCTCTTGGTGATGAGGAAGGTTTTATTCTTCCATCTGTGGTTATATCATTCAACTTTGCTTTCTTTGTCCTGTCTCTTTCCACCTACTACAGTCAGCATCCATGCTCCTGCTGGTACAAGCTGTTGTCCCAGTCTGCTCCAGACTTTTAATTTGTGATTCTTGCTGTTTATTCTAAGTCATCCTTTTCTATAGTCTCCCTGAGAGTGAGTGGTTACAGCTGCTATTGGCTTTCCTGCCCTGCCAATCTTCCAAATTAATTTCTTTTATTCCCAAATTTCTATCTTTCTGCTGCTGCAAAGTAGATTGTGTTCCTGATATTATGATTTTTTGTGAGTAGCTTTATGCTTTTTACTTTATCAGTGAACCCCGGCATGGTTACTGCTGCTTGATCAAATGACTGTGCTGACCTAGCAAGCACCAGCAATTTCTTTCTCCCTCCTGCATTGCTATTTTTGTTTCTTGCCCTTCTAATCATTACTAAGTTTTGGGATTTTTTTGAATCAGCTAATGCTCATTCATATAATTTTCTTCACCTCATTCCTGTCCCATGAACCTGCCACATTTGATTTGCTCTGCCGTTTATTTGACTCCTTAGGCTTTGTGTGCATATACACATGTTTTATGTGGACCTTTTTTCCTCTTTCCCTAATGGCTTTTGCAAATGTGGCCAATTTCAGCCATACCATAGAGAGGTAAAGTTATTCAGGAAAATCAAGTTTCTACCTTTCCTGTGAAAACAAACAGCAGTGACAAAGTGCACCAGTGTAGGTGTTTCAATGCTTGTGTTATTGGACACTAGAGATGCTGTGCTGCAGAGATGACTTTGAAAGGGCTCTGAAGAGAGACACTTGAGGTTGAAGCTCACACTTATGGTATGTATTCATGTGAAAAAAACCCCTCTATTAGTTCCTATTTGTTTTATTTACAGTTTCTATCACTGTAACAGAAGGCAAAAGTTTTCCTCAATTGGCAGTATATATGGAATTTTTGTACAACTGCACTGAAAAATTAATCGTGCTCAATTATACATAGCTGTTTAAAAATCCCAATCTCTTTACTATAGTAAATAATGTGGAATATATATATATTTCCCCATGAAGACTTGTTTACTTGATAGACCAGTGTTTCTGCCTTTTTTGCATATACCTGAGAGATCCTTTTGATTCTTCTTTCTTTCTCCTTTATGGGCTTCACAGGCTGCTGTTGAACAGTTTTCTGCTATCCTGTTACAAATAAATCATGCCCATACTTAACTGTTCTCTATGACTTTTTTTTTTTAACTGCATTTATCGTATGAGTTTATCTTTATCTTTATCCTCTCCCCACCCCCACCCCCACCCCCCCCCGTAAGAAAAGAATGCAGTTTGAATGGAATCTCTCTTCTTTGGCTCTGTCTTGCCAGAGGTTATTCTACCGAGACTGTCAGTTGAAATGAATGAAGCTGAAAAGTCTGCAACAGCAAAGGGTTGCTGTAATCTTTTAGTGTTGTTCTACAGGCAATGAGGTCTTTTAGGGGTAAAATAAGTTTACAGTTCAGGCTGTAACTGTAGTTATATTATGTCTCATCTGTGGGATACATTAAAAAATGGCTTTGGTTTAAGTACAGATTTCCTGGCATGGGGAATACTGTTGGCATGGTTGACAGCATCTCTTTGGATGAGTGTCTTTCCAATTTCCAGAGCTCTTCAGAAAAGCTCCGTTACTCTGAGAGTTTCCAATATGGCAATTCTTATTTTTGTTTTGCCACATCTGGAGGTAATTCTTCTTATCATCCATTAATTTCAGTAATGATTTTCTACACAGAAACTCAAGCATCTTCAGTGGGGTCGCTTTAATTGAGAACAGTCGATTGAAATAAAACAAGAAACATCAGGGTGAGGCTGTGCAATGCAAGAACTGTACAATCCAGAGGTCTTGCAAATGGAGGTGAGGATGACTGGCAGAGGGTGTAATGCTTCTGAGAGGCAAACCTTATCTCTACTACCAGACTTTGGCATTTTGAAATGGTCTGTCTTTCACAGCTTCCATCTCCTTATCTGTGTTAACATCAAGTGTAGATATTTTTCCCACAAGATTTCCCACTCAATATTTCAGGCAACGTGGCACTGTGGTGACATGTTTAATTGTCCTTCCCTGCCTAAGTCCTGTTAATTACTTTCCTCAGCATTGCCTCTTTGAAGAAAGATAATACTTTGTGGCTGAAGGTGGGATTGTTTCAGATGATGTGAAATAGAAATTAGGTATTTCCTGGTTTCTGTATTGTCAATAAAATCATAAAGATTCTTTCCATCTGATGTCAGGATGCTCTCTGATACCAGAGAATTCATTAAATGTGTTGTTCACAACTATCATACTAGAGAGAAAGAAAGATAAAAATTTCATTGAGTGACACTTGCCTTACCTAACTTTGCTATCTTGTCAGTGCAAATGAAGGAACTACTTCATTCCAGCCCAGGCTTGAAGTCTAAACATATCTAAAAGTAAGATCTCTTTCTTTAGGAGAGTAAAGAAATAAAAGAATGAAAACTTAAAGTATCTGGAAGTGTGACTTCAGAATCTCTGAGAGGGATGTTCAAACAGTCTTCATTGCATGATAATTTATATCAGTGCTGACTATATTTCTTAAAATTGCCTCTAAATATTCCCACTGGGGTGCAAAATCATACACACACTTGCAGAGCATTTCTTACAAAATCTGAAGGAGCATAGAGTAAGAGATCCAGGTCTGAGTTGTCTAAGGAAGTAGGAGGAAGGTCTGCTCAGTGCAACACCCAAGAAAAGGACTACTAGAAGAAAAAAATTTGGTGTGAGAAATTTTTAAAATTTCAACCCAGCAGAAATTTTATGATCCTGTTTTATCTAGTAGAGCAGAATCATATGGCCATAGTACTATGGAGAGAAGAAATGTGGAAAAGAAAGGACTTAATATCATGGCAAGGCTCATGTTTATGACAGCTTCTGAAAGCTGTTTCTGTAGCCAGTCAAAATAAAATTCCGATGCTAAGTTGCCTCAGATACATTCACATACAATAAAAATTTGAGATGAAGAGTGGCATAAACATGTAGTACAAGTTTGGCTTCTGTAAGAGAGATGTTCTTTTAATTTGTAACGCAAATCTCAAAAGCTGTATAATGAACATAAAGAGGAACAAAACAAAAAAAGTTAAAAAAAAAAAAATCATGTAACTTAAAATTACCATGAAGGAAATTGGTCTTAAATGGTGCAAGTAGAAATAATTTTAAATTATTATACAGTGCAAAAGATTCTTTTTCTATAAGAATGAAAATTGTGGAGTGTTTGCATCACAGTTTCTGAGAGGAAACTGGAAAGAAAACTTCTAAGTGAATCTCACCTTTCGACAACCCCCTTACCTCCAGGGCAGAGATCTGAAGGGACTGATTTTTTTCAAGGATGCCCTACAAGACCCAGGTCAGTCTCAGACAACTGACAATAATCAAGCAATTTTCAATTAACAGAGCATATGATGAATCTGTCTGTTTTGTAACATGCCCTCTTGTAGTTAGCTTATGAAATATTTCCTAACCTAGTACAAATAAAAAGTAGCTGGTTTGTTTTGTTGTTTTGTTGTTGATGTTGGTTTTTTTGTTGTTGTTTGTTTGTTTGTTTCTTACAGCAATCAACTGTAGTGTGCTTTGGTTTTCCATGGAGAATAAAAACTTTGCTTCACAGCAAATTGTCACAATAAAATATGTTGATATTTCATTCAGTATTCTATGTTCCTCCACCAAGTTATATGGTAGGGACCTAAGATACACGTCACAATATGTCCTTTTTCCCCAATCAGTGGTTAGTTGCTGCTAAGCTCTTGCTGTTGTGACTGGCAGCTTTCAACACTGCTACATTTTCATCCCCAACAACTGATTTGGGCGGGAAGCTGCTCCACTGGCAGACCTGCTGGGAAGGGCAGTCACTCTGGGCCAAGCCAATAAGCTTGTAGGACACCTTCCTGTGACTGGCCACAGGTCACTAAAGCTCTTGCCTAGCTGTACCACAAGGATAACCTGATTTGTGATTTTGTATTTAGTTGCAAGGATGAAGAAAGGAAGTAGGAAACCATTAAATTGGGATGAAACAGCTTATGTGGGGGCATGGGAGTACACCTGCATCCTGCAGCTCACAACCCTTTTGGCTTATGATGGACAGTTTTTGTGGCTGATACATATGGAAATGAAATGATCTGACAGAGTATCTAAGTGGTGAATAAAACTCAAGTGAACTCTAAAGGCTATGATAGCTGAAATAAAAAAAAAATTAAAATGGTGTCTCAACAAAAAAGTGTGACTATAAGGCAACTATCTTTTGGCAAATGCAAGGTTGTCTGAAGTGACTCTTTTTTGTTTGTCCTGAAGAATAAGTGAGGAATATCAGGCACATGGATAACTGGTTTGATGTAGCTGATATGATGGAGCTAATTTTTGTTACAGTGTCTAAGCCCTATCAGGTTAGTTCAAATATTTCACTTACGTGTGTTTGACCTAAAAGAATTTTAAGCAAGTGCTTTAAATTACTCTAGCGGGTTGATATTAGTAGTTTCCAAAGTCTTTTCTTAGGGCATTTATAATCAATTTACTTAGTTTTTTTAGTGTAAGGAAAGCCTTTGTTTGAACTTCAAGTTTCTAAAGTACCTTTTTATTATCCTTGATCTGAGCTTCTATTCAAATACTCAAATGTTGTTGGAATAAAATTTTATCGTGAGAAAAAAAAAAAAGAATTATTTGACAGAACTGAGGGAGAATGTATTACTAGTGGAATCAACATAGTGTACCAAGACATACATAAAGTATTTCTGAGTAAGGAATTGTTTTGACAACTTCTCAATTTTTTCCAGAAGTTCTCATTGACTGTCAGAAATATTTCCAAATGCGTTAAAATTGATACTTTCTGGCAACAGTTTTCATTTTGTTCAATTAATATTTTCTAACATTTCTCCCCCATCTGCTTTCATAAAAAGTATGCAACCCCAAAATATTTTGTCAACAAGATCTTGAGCAAACCAATCTGAGATCATTTGTGTTCAGGAACTGATACATATAAACAAACGCTGATTTCATGTCACTGATCTGTTTGAAAGCTGGCTCAACATCTGTTACTATTTGGCAGAGGGGCACAGAATGTACAGATTTTTAAAGCCTTGTAAAAAGATTTCATATTTATTTAATGATTGATATTTCATTGTAATTACTAACTTGATAAAATTCTTCACCAGAGGATGAGGGAAGTTAAGACACAAGCACATCTGCTAGTCTTTTGGAGATCCAACAAACTTCTAAATGAGATTTAGACTTTGAACTCCTTTCAAGTTCATTTTCGTCCTCAAACCCAGGGAGGACAGTAATGGGCTGAAAGGGAGCACACTGTATTGCCATAAAATGTATCCCAGAGGAGCCTTTATGATGGGTCTATTATCAGTTTCATTAGTCAAATGTTTTTGTTGGCAAAATAATGGGAAGCTGGCTGTTTTCCTAGCGAGTGGATACCACCATCTATGATGCGTCTGCTTCTAATAATTATTAAAAAATACTTTAAAATATTCCTTCTCACAAATGATGGCAATTATGTAGCTGTAATTAGAATGGAGTAAGGCTTCTGAAAATACAGTGAGCAGGAAGCACATTCTGAAAAATATAATTCATTAAATGGCAGAAAAGTGAAATTTTGAGATGATAATAGTTGCCATCTTAAGTGTTGAAGGAATCTATTTGAGTTATTCTTAATTTGTTTACATTTGGGGTACATTACTCTTTAAATCAGATATTAAAAATTTAATGTAACTAGATGTTATCCTTAGTAAGTTTTGCGGTATCAAAATTTCAGTGGGCATGTCTGGTCTGCTCTGTAAGGTGATGAACAGATGATGTTAAAAGAGCTAGAAACAGAACAGTGTAGTCACTCTGCTAGCTCCAGCCAGCTTGTTTAGCCTGGAAGCAGGTGGTGGAGATGAGATCAGAGCCAGAATCATTAGTAGTATTTTGCAGTATCCCATGGGTGATGATCCTCTTTGCTTGGGGGGAGGTTGAGTTCCCCTGCAAAAGAAACGCAGTGCTCAGAGCGTGTACGCTTCCCCGTGGAGCCCGCAGTGAAGTGGCTTTTTCTTTCCTGAGGCCAACTGGCTGAACATCAGGTTCATATCTTTGGTGACACTGGGGTTTCTCTCAATCCTGGGATAAGGCAAGCCACACAGCTGTCTTCTCAGGCAACTGAATTTACAAAATTAGGGATTTAAACTTAGTTTCTCCCTTAACTTATGGCTAGAGCTGTAGCAGCCAGTGTTTCCAAACAGAAGTGAAGGTATAACAACAGCTGGCATTTCTTGAACAGGGCAGTTGTAGGTCAAAAGAAGCTGGTTTTATGACAGTGTTTTAGAACATACATCACCTTCAGTGTATTATAATGATATACAATTTAAGTTTACAAAATTTGACAATGAAAAGTGGAAAAAGGCCAAAATTTATGTTGACTTTGAGCTCTCATGTGCCATGCATCATGACACAATCTTTGCTCTCCATAAGATTTCTCATTCTCTTTTATTCCCAGTATAATCTTTTGTGGATTTGAGCTTGACACACTGAGCAAGCAACAGAGAGATCCCTTCTGGGATTACTTTCTTTCATGGAACAAATGCAGGGGAAACTGTAAAGGAACAAATCCAATACAAAGGGAACTTGTCAAGAATGCAAATGCTAGGCAAGGCTCTGTTGATAATTTGCTAATTATAATGGAGTTATTTTCCCAGAATACTCTTAATTGCAACTTTTGAATCTGTTTTGCTATTATGTATGTTGCCTCTGCTCTAAATAACAGTTTTATTGAATTATGATAAAAAGCCTTCCAATCTGAGAAAGCTGTAGAAATATGGCTTCCCAAACTTTTTCTGGAAAACCAAGCCTTGTCTCATGATACTAAGTGAATGAATACATTTTGCATGAAACAAAAACAAGGCTTTGAAAATTTTGGCATCACTGATACAAATTTTTAATAGTTGAGTGTAAACAGAAAAGGGTTGGATCCTCTTACCATATGATATAATAGAATCTTTTAGCAATGATATTCCTATTTTTTTCAACTTTTGAGCATATTTGTTAGTAGAAAAGTTACTTAATCTGTCATACCCTTCCACAACCAAATTCTTTAGTAGAACAAACATGAGTGTTTCCTAGATACTTTCAGCCTATAATGAAAGAAAATAAAATTAAATTGGAATATTTTAATTTCAAAAACACAAACAGTTGATGCTAAAACTGAAAATCATCGTTGCCAAACATGGTGCACATCAATTTATGTTTAATTAAAAGTAACAGTATCAATAACATCATGATGCTTGTCAGAGTATCGAGGAGTTTGTTGGCAGATGCTGGCAATACAGCAGTAATTATGAACCTTTCCCTGTTGTGTCATTTCACATTTTAATGAAATCACACCATTTATAGACTCTTCAGGTACATTTAGGTCCACAGCCTATTGTGCACACAGCACAGCACACGCCAACCTGTTTTCTTAGGTGAAATCTATGCAAGTCTAAAAATAACTCTATGAACATATGTGCTACAGTTCTTTGAGGTAACCTTTATTTTCTCTCAATTTAATGTAATAAATCAAACAAGCACATGCTGTTGCAGCTCCTCTTGCATAGTCATACATCACTCCTCAGTGTAAGAAGGAAAGTTCTGATAATATATAATTTGTAGAAAACACTTATGGTAGGGTTTTAAGAAGGAATGTAGTGTTTGGAAGGAACTTACTCTCCACCCCTGTAAAAAAAGCACATGCTAACAAAAGGGATGGCTGATGAGAGTGTAACTTTCTATTGAAATTTTTTGCCACTTTAAAAGCTCTATACTTATAGATCACCTGCTGGATGATTACTAGCTGTTCATTATCTAGTGGTTTGTGTTAAATTAGACAAAGGTCTCTTCACCACAAGTCTGTCTTAGATCACCTTGGATAATATATGGACTTCATTCCCACTCTTGTGGGTCTTCTTTGAGGTCCAGTACTTTTTGGAGCTGCTTTCATCATCTAAGGAGTAAAGCAAATTGTTATTGAAGCTCTCTATTTTGGTACATCTGCTATATGCACTCTGGTCAGTGGGAGAAACTTTGTCAGGTTATCACTCATGATTATTAAATTGGCTTGAGAATTTAAAAGATGAAAGGAAATTGCTTGTGGAAAACAAGCTAAGCGTGTGACTCTTAAAAATCAAACAGCTTGACAATGAAGGGCTTTGTATGCCACGGAAAGGCTATCACTGATCAGCCTGACAGAAGGACTGGAGGGAAGGAGGAACATACAAGGAATGTGATATTAATGCCAGCAGTATAGGGAAAGGTCAAGGAGGTGAAAGGTTGTGCAGGGAAGTTTAATATGCAAAGTTGACAGAGGCACCACCCATGCCTTTGAGGACCTCAATCTATCAAATTAATGAGTGTTAATAGATCTTAGAACAATAAAAACAAATAGTTCAGGAAGGATGCTGTTTTCTGGTTTTTGTGTCTTGCATCTTGACAGGGGAGAACTAAGTAACAAGGTGGCATTGAAGTACTCTGTTATTTCAGTGGGGTTTTGTCTGGTGCTGCTTTAGGGTCATGCAATGTCTTTAACACCGTGTCTTTGTCAATTAAAAAAATATCTAAATCTGCAATCTATCATTTTTCTGTGAGTGAAAGAGCAGTCATGTAATTTAGAGTTACACATTTTAGCTGATTTTTCTCAGGTCAGCTGAATGAGATATTACAAATTCTCTTAAATTTCTTGAAGACAGTGTTTGCTCTCCATGTATTTTTTTTTTAAATAATATATTTTTATATTTCTGTTACAGATATGAAATATCTTTAGCCACATTCCTCCTGGGAAGTATGCCTTATGCTGATAAAATACAAGCAGCTAAAAACTTATCAAATACAAGTTTGGATAAAAAAATTACCAATAGTCTATAATAAAATTCAATACAGGCATGACATATTCTTTGTAAAATGATCTGCCTGCAAATTAAAGTTTTGGATTATGATGCATAAACCAAAACAATGATGTGAAGTCTTTGGTAGAAGACTGATGCAGGAGCTCATTGTGTGTGGGGTTGAGATTGTGCAGATATTTTTGATTTTTGGCTTGTCTTTCAGCTAACATCTTAATTATGTTCAATTTTCTCTATATTTGGCCTTCAAATATCCCTAATATTGGGGTGGGGTCTTTTGTTTGTGTGTTTTGGGTTTTTTTAAGAAGGTAGCACATAAGTAGTCCTAAATATTTGGCTACTGAGACCTATTTTTAATAAACTTTCTTGTTATCATGGTTAAACCACAAAGCATGGTTAATATAATGTTATGTGAAAGTAGTCAGGGTGGAACAAGCTGTTGGTATCACCTGGATTCTCACACTGACTGTTTCTAGGAGTTTAGGAAGACTCCTTTGAGTGAACTGCAGGTAACTGGTAATGACTGGTAATTACCTGCCCACCAGCTGGGAGCAGCCCCAAACAGCCTCTGTGTGTTGGTTTTCTCTTTCTTAGGCTGAATTCTGAATTTAATCCCTTCTTTGTATTTGGGGTTTACTGCTAGTGTGAATGATAAGAACAGTGCTGTGAGGCCAGGCCAGAACAAACCCCTCTCATTTGCTTCTGGCTTAGTGTGGTGCACAAACCCCAGAAATATCATTGGGTGGGACTGAATTTTTACCTGTCTTTAATAGCAACTGAAAAGTGTCAGCAGAAGATCAGCATTTTGTCTACCAAAAACTCCAACTGAAGGCTTCAGCTTCTTCAACCAAAGCAAAACACTTCGCCCAGTCCTGGGGTAGATTTTTTAGTAAGCCCTGGTCAGCAAGCATATAATGGAGGTCATGGTATAAAAAGGAAGGAAAGGGATTTTTAGCTTTATTGCTCATCTGTTGGAAATGAAGAGTTACTTGAAGGGACATGAGTGTAGAACCTTGGTGCAGCCTCTTGGACAGCAATGGTGTTGGTCACAGGTGAGGAAGTCAGGCAGTTGTGTCCTGACTCCCCCTCCCTGTGGGGAGTGCCTGTATTGCCAGATTTTTTTTGTCTTCTGTCAAAAGGTCACAACACAGAGGGGTGGTGTATTGTATATAAATGCCATATGGTACCACTTGACAATACTGCTGTAATTAAAAATAACACCTGAACAGCTTAAGTCTACTGTGGATTGTGTTTTTACAATCTATCCCATTTGCAAATTTCCCATTGCATTTTATCTGATTGTTTTCATTGAAAGCTAAGATTTTTACAACGTGTATTCTGTAGTAAATCATTAGAAATACTGAAATATGGGAGGCAAGTAAACAAACACATCTATTTTAACACAACCAGTAATCCCTTTACTGTAAATTATGTCAAGCATATAAAAGGACAAGGTATTTCACTCAGACTATTTAATCCCTTTCAAGATAACTTTCTTAGGTGAGGCATAAATGTAGCATGTAAAAATGTTAATGCAAGTAATTCTGCTTTTTTTGCCTGTGAATTATTCAGATATGAGTATTGGCTATGTGTAGTCTGAAAGTTCACAGATATACATATGATAAACATTATATATAATAGAGATAGATATTATAGTTATATAGAGAGTATGATAGAGATAATAAAGGTGCTAAGAGGAGATGGATGTTATTATGATTTTGTGGGTTTTTTGGTTTGGGATTTTTATCTCCTATGACAGTCACTTGTGAATTGTGATGACAGAAGTAATTTGGACTATAGAGTGCATGTGGATGGATAGGTTACTAGAAGAAAGATGTAAAGGGGAAAGAAAAGGTATAGCAGAGGGAAATTAGAAAGTTATAAAAAAGAGAACAAAATCTGTATTTCCCACGGAAGGAAAAATGACTGTGGTTTTATTGAAAATGACTTCCAAACATTTTCATATCTCTACTCCCTATTAAAGTTGGGAGAGTTTTGGGGGGGAGCAGTAGCAAGTTTAGGAGAGAATTCAAAAAGCAACACATGTTTTGGTCCACTTTCATGTGTAGTATCTTAAGTTTTATTTTTAATATAGCATTGCACATGGCACACATAAATGAGGACGGTCATAATGACCTGTCTAGTAATAGGGAAGAAGCCTTTTGGACAGCTTTTCAGCCCTCTAGATGTCCTGTGATCTAGCTGTTTGAGGTGGTTCTACAGGCTGGTTTGCTGTTCTCTTAATACCACTCTCCATTCAAGCCTGTTGCAGTAAACACTATAGCAGAGTTCAGCTTATTATGAAAGCTGAATGCACTTACCTTTCAGAACAAGTGAAAGTCTCGGTCCTTTCAAAAGCTACCAAACAGTACACACTGTTTCATGGCTTGCATCCAAGCCTACCCCTGTTTCTCAGAAGCATGGTGGCATTTTGGTTAGTCAGCAGGAGACAAACTTCATTCTCAAAGAGCCAACGAGGCTCTAAATACAGATCCTATTGTTTTAAGCTGCATTCAGAAGTCTTAAGATATTATCTGTACGCACACCTTGTTTCCTTAACCTATCGCAAAAAATTGTCTTTTTTACTGTATCTAGCTGCTGGATTCAGCTACCTGATTTTTATTTCTCACTTGTCACCACACACAGATCTCTTTAAGTACTCAGGCCCAGGTTGTTTATCTGGTTCTGATTTCTCAGTGTCTGAATTTGTCTGAATAATTACACAAGGACAACAAAAGGGGAAGAGGACATCACAACTCTGTTTCTAGGCTATTTGTCATTCAGGTGCTAGCTTGGATACGTTTTCTGGATGCTGCTTGTTATGCCATGGTGCTCCTTTTACTGTGCATTTATAGTTCATGTAGTGATTTTCTGTGTTTTTCTTGATAACTGGAAACAGATTTTCAAGAGCAGATTAAAGGTAAGTAAAACTGTCAGAGGCAATGTATAGTAATTGCTTTGTTCTTCAGAGAGCTTAAGAGAAGTGGCAGACACTCAAATGAGAATCTTCTTATCCTGGATTTTCTTTGAAAGTGAGATATGATAAACAGGGGCTAAAGACAAGTTTGTTTTGAAAGCCACTCAAACCTGCTTCAGTACACAGTATTATTACAAACCATTATTACATGTAATTTGCTAGAAATACATGAGTGAGTTAAAAGTGCGTTTGAACATGAATTATTCCTCTTGGTAACATCTCCTATTCAAATAAATATTGGACAGTATTTGGGGGTGAAAAATGTGGAGGAAGGAAAATGGAAATTTGCAAAAAGAAATACAGAAATATAGCTATACAACAAAACTGTTGTAAGGGAGTGGCAACAGGGAGAGTGCTAAATGCAGGAAAGACATAGAGAAGATATGATTATTATTTTTATTCATTTGTGGAAGTTTATATGCCTCTCAAGGGACATAAGAGAAACGTGCAGCTTCTTTGAAACTCAGTATCATCCCTCTAGTACGAAAGAAACAAAGGGTTCTTGAAAAAATGAACGTTCAGTTGTGTAAATAAAGGTTACATGGATGTGGTTCAGATTGCAGATGACTCTGGTAATGCAGTGCATTATGGCATCTTAAAGATCATCAGTCTGGAGACTGTGAAGAGGGCAGAATGCTAACATCAGCCAGGGGAGAAGCAGAGCCTGTACACTTGTTTCAGGAAGAGTAAACTCTCTTCTTAGACCATGAAATGTGTGCAAGTTTTCTTTTGCATTATCAAAGAGAGACCATAAAATGCTTCCTTCATGTAGTGCTATGTTCATGTCAGGCTGAAAAAGAAAAAGCTGTGATGGCTTTATACCTTCAGTTAACTCAGTCTTCATTTACAAATGGAAAGAAGTTACACTGCAAATGTGATGTCATAAGTTTTTGCACTGCATGTATTTGTGTAAGTTTCTGCATATGCTTTGTATGCATCTTAAAAACCATACACCTGATGAGACGGGTTGCTGTCATGCTACCAATTATGTGATATTAAAAAGAAAATACCAATATCTAGATATAATTGACCTTGTTAAATACCCTTGTTTTATTTCAAGATTTCTTATCACTCTGTAGCTCTCTAACATTTCTCCCCATTATTCATATGTTGACAGAGACACTCATAAAATTTTTGTCTTTATAGGCATATGCTTTCTTTGATTGCTTTTGCCTTTTTTTAATTTGATTTTGCTGTTTGCTCTCTGTCAGGTATTGGGTGTTACAAGTATTCAAAATTACATTTAGGAAATGTGCAAATTGCCTGGAGAGCAGTAGAAAGGTGTTGCATCCATTTCTTATTGTAACTGAGTAAGATAACAAGGTCACAGCTTTCACCTTAAGCGTCACCAGGAATTCAGGGCAGGAAGCTGGTGCAGTTTTCATATGGATCATGTAATTATTGAGCATTTCAATGGCTTGTGCAAGCTGTCAGGGGACTGGACGGTCGTGTTGGTGGCCAGCCAGTTACTCAACAAACAGGATGTACACTGATACCAAGGTGGGTTGAGAGTAAGCTGGCATGTGAAGTGCTTAGGAAAGTTTGAGAGATGGTATCAGCTACTAGAGGAAAGCTGTCCTGTGACTCCAGAGATCTCGTGCCTGTTTCTGGTTTTGTTGTCGGTCTGCTGGGTATCTATCACTGGCAAATTACTTTTCCTGCCTGTGCTGCTGCACCTCAGCAATTTATATACCCTCTGTGTTAAAAAGGGAGCTTTTGCTGGTATGGATTGTCACAGACTATGCATGTACACAGTTCATTTGTGTCTTGCTGTCAGGTCCTGTGCTGCTGTTAGCTGTCAAAAATCCCAGAGAATTTTTAACTGTCAAAACCTTCCGTAATTCCCCAGTAGAATATTTTTCTGTGGTCATCCCTGCTTTGGGGCTTCTGCCTGCTTCTTGTCATTCTGTGCAATTACCAGCTCCACTGCCATTATTTTTTAACACTCATATGCAGACATACACGCCTCACAAATTTTTGCTCATTGCTTCTCACAGGTTTTTTTTTGTTGCATTCCTCTTGCAGTAGAAGTGCCCCCCTCTCTGAAGGCTTATTGCTTGTGTTTGCTACCTACTGCTGAGGCTTTTTATTTGAAGGATTGTCACAATTCACTAAAAAAGTTTTGGCTAGAAAGCTAATTAAAATGGCAGCCAAAGACTGCCCAGGCTACAAGGTTCTTTGCATCCTTGACATCCAGGTGTACCCTGATCTGAATGAGAAAACCTCTACGACAAAAGGAGTCAATGAGACTGAGTTGAAATAACTTGATGGAAGTTGATCCAGTTGTTAATGAGCTTCCTTAAGAAATTTAATTTGAGGGCTCTTTGTTTCCTTCGCTTGTGTAACGGAGTGTGGTGTGAAATGGAACAGATAGAAGACAGATAGGAAGAATAAGAAGAAAGGAGGAAAGGATTTTGCACCAGCTGGGCAGCCTGTTTTGATTTTGCTTTGAATTTTGTCTTCTTTTTTCTTAGGTTGGCTTGACTTTAAAGAAGCAGATTTTGGTCTAGTCTTCAATTATTTGTAATTTAAATTTATTTTAGTTATCATCAGCTGCAGAAATACATAGAAGAAAAAATGAAATAGATGTGCTCTAAGTTCACTGATAATGTAAATGCTGGGGTGGGGACTGTCTCACTTTGAGAGAGAACAAATAAGTTTTGAAGTTTTGTTGAACTGGAATTTGGTAAATAATTGACTTTTGAGTAGATATGCAGTGTTCTTCTTTCAGGTTTTTAACACTAGTTTTTAAAATTAATAGAAAGAAACAGTTGAAACGGCAAAAAAGTTGTCTTAACAGCATAGTTATATGTTTGACACGGCACTGGAGTCTTAGAAGTCCTGTTTCTCTTGCTGAAAACTGTAACTCAGTGATTTTACCTGAAGTGGAGCATACCTTAGGAAATTTTAGTTTTCACTTATGATGACATTTATTAATTATTCAAGTGACTGCTGTCTCCATTTGATGCTTAATGCTTCCTTAGAGAGTTCAGGGAGAAAGGTGAAGTTCTTTATTGTTGCTGTATGAGTCTACCCTTGGTGCTATCTGATTCTTTCCCTAGCTAATCGAATACTCTGCTGTAACAGTATTGTATAAATAGAAAAGCAGAAAACTACCTCCAGTTTGGAAATTTGTGTTCCCATCCCTATAACACATTGTTTCACAAGTGAAAGGCAAGGAATTACCAAAGGAAAGGAAATAAGAAGTGTTAATAACACCCAAAGTATTAGAAATTTATGTGAAAATAATTTTAGAGACTCGTGTGAAAAAGTTTATTCTGTCAGCATGGTGACTGTCTCTGTAGAGGAGAGAGAGGCTGATTACATATTAGAAGGTCTTAACTGGCAGCCATCTGAGCGAGGTATTCTATTCGGAACTAAAAACTGTAAAAAATGTCCCTCCTTAAGCAAGGACTTAATATAACTTTTTGGGTCTCCTCAAAAAGTTGTCACTTAGAGAATGAGCTGCTTTGTGAGTCCTGTAAAAGACGAAAAATGCATGCTTCTGCTTGGAGCAGAAGATAATAGGAAAGTGGTATCTGTGGTTCGCAGACTGGTGCTCCTTGCAGAGTGAATGCACACTTTCTTGACCTTCAAACTCAGAGAGTTGAAAGCACTTGCATAAAGAAAATGATCAGGCAAGGACGGTAGGTGTTTTTCAGTTATTCTATAGTAATTATTAATGAAAAAATAACAGCTCAAAATAATTTTATAAATGTTTGGATAAAATAAGCAAAACAAAGGAGGACACTGCTTTATTGAGGCAGTGTCAACAAAGTACACATTATCAAGACAGCTGACATACAGTGGTCCAAAGCTGGAATTTCTGTTCAGTAAGAAGCCTGGAGAGCTGGTGTTTTATCTATATCTGAAACAAACAGTATCTTTTGAAAGGTTTTTGAAACCTCTTCTTTTGTAGTTATTTGAAATGGATGTATTTATTATTGTGTATATGACGTAGTTTCTGAAACTTCAAAGCTGACATCTCAAAGTTCTTGAGATTAGAAATAAAGATTTAGGCTTCCTTATTATACATGATCTAAACTTCCAGTGCCTCCACAGTTTGGTATCAGAAAAGTAAAAAGCTCTGGTATTCTGTACAACAGGGGCCACTCTGGAAAAGCAGACTTGGAAAGCCCAAACACTATCAGGTTGTCTGGAGCCTGTTTAGATTGTGTTAAACATCAATGGCAGCTTAGGTATTTTTAGAAAGTATTTCAAGTTCAGTTAATTCCAAATTTTCCAGTTAAATTTGTTTCACCTGAAAATTCCCAGTAGCATGTGGGTTTCCCAGAACTTCATGATTTATGAGTGCATAAAACACATTGCTGCATCTGTATTTAAGTTATTAGTCTACAACTTTTAACCCATCAGTCTCAGCGGAAATCTAATTCTGATGTTTTTGAAAGTTGCATGTGATTGCTTTTGGGTCATATCAATATCAGTGCTAGTTCAGCTCTGTACCCTAAAAAATTGCAAGTAGAAAGCAGAAGAAAGATATCCATTTTTCTCATTATCTGAAACAGAAGCTATGTTACCTTCAATATGGAAATCATAAAGGCTGCTGATGGTTAATATGTTTTTGATAAAAATGGAGAATGTACAATGACAACTTTTTTTTTCTTATGGAAAACAACCACATGAGAGAGAAAAATGCACTGAAGGTACAGAACAGAATAAGCCAACATATAGGAAAAACCCCACAAAAAATAGTTTTAGGAAAACATAAGCTAAGAAACTGGAGTGCCAATTAAGAAATTGTGCAGAAAAATAAAACAAGGACATGAGATCAAGAAAACCGTGTCTTATGGGTTTTTTCAGTCTGAAGTAGCAGAGTTATTTGCAGTTTGATGTACCCTGAACCACTAGGCAGCTTAAAGCAGGTCCTGGGGTTCTGTTATTGCCTTCTTGCATGCCATTGGCTGAAAAAAAGAATGTCAGAATTGGTGTGATTTTTGTTACTGACATTAACAAGAGAAGAATTCAGCCCTAAAAACAAGTCCTGAGGTTCATCATGTACCACGGAGAGCCTTTGTATCCACCCCAGATTTGGGATAATGCAACAGATTGCTATTGAGCCTTAAAGTTGGTAGGCTTTTGCAATCTTCTTTCTGTGTGTGGTGATTCTTTTCCCTCCCTTGCAGTCAGTCTCTGGCTTTGGTTGTTGTTTTACAGGTTTTTCTTGTTAAATGTTTTCTAACCAGCCATGAATCATCATGTGCTACTTTGTCTGCTTTCCACTGTTCTGAGGGCTTCTTTATTTATTAATAAGAACAATAGCAGACTGAAATGCATGGCCTTTTCATATTCATTATTTGGAAAGCACATTATTCCAGGCCACCTTGCACCTGTGTCATAAATTAAGTCTTTAACAGGCACTTAACATGCATACAATGGATAATAAAACTAGTGTTCATTTGGTACCAATTTAAAAATAATATATTTACACTCTGTGTAGATCAGCAGTTTTAATATTTGGCTGAATCTGAATCTGAATTCATTTTATCTTGCAATTAAGCCATTTATTTTATACCAGTGTTGCTCACATGACAGAATTTATACAGGATAAAACAAAACGAGCTCAGGATCAGAAAACTGTCCCTGTGGAGAGTAAAAAAGGTTATTTCTAAGTCACCACATTCTGGTTTAAAACAAACAGTAACGGGGAAGTAGAAAGTGAAAATGGATTTACATCAATATTAAGAATTAAGAGTTCACACAGGAAAGCTCAGGCAGGATGAAAATCATACCTTGGCTGGAGAAATACAATAAAGCTGTAGTTAAGGAAAAAAAAAAGGATTCATTTCTGCCACTGACATTTATATCTGAAAAAAAAATAAATGTTCTTCCATCCTGCAGAACTCAGCTGGCAAGGGACCCTAGAAATATTGGGAACTTATAATAAACTCTCTAGGCTAGTCTTGTATGTGGCCGGAAAGTTCAGTGCTGTTATTTTTGAGAAAGAAAGGACTGGAGACTGTTTCACTGTTGGAAACTTTCACTTCTCAAATACAGTTTGAAGAACAAATGCCACTAACAGTGGTAGGCAAAAAACATGTTGGAGAAATGACAGCTTGCAGATTTACTCACCAAATGGTCACTGAAAAAAAACCAAGAGGAAGGTCCTGTACCAAGTCTATTTTGGACTTCTAACTGGGTCGTTGCAGAAGGTAACCTTGGACCAACTGACCACATGTAGAGAGTTTAAATTAAATGGAAAATAAAAGTCTGAAAGGATATGCTTGTGACAGTCTGAAGGTAGTTGAACCTAACTGGATTTTCTTCAAATTGAAGATATAACAAAATATGTAAGGTCTCTATTCCTAGAAAGAGGACAGTGCTTTGAGAGACAGGTTCTGGTTTTAGCATCCTCATCCACACAAGCATTCGTGTCTATGTTGTACTATTCAGCATCACCTGACTAATTAGTTAAACACTCAATCGTCAAACGCTGTTAACAATATTGAATTTTTTCAGATTTTAGACATGAATGTTGGCTGTAAATAGCTGTAAAGGGCATCGTTGCTGCTGATTTTGGGGGAACCTGTTTCCATTCCCAAAGCTGCTAAATTTTTCCTTACCTAGTAGAGTGCCTCAGTGTATATTAACTCATACAAAGCTTGTTCTGGGAGGCAGCATGGAGCATGGTTTTTCTTTTTCTTTTCTTTTTTTTTTTTTCTTTTTTGCCTCCAGTTTGTTTAGTTTTGATTGCATATTTCCCAAGCTATAATTTGTTTCTGGTTTCAGGTAGGGCCTGGGCTCTTCCAGCTACTGCTTGCACAATGATCAGGGGAAAAGGTGTAGAAGTGAAAGCACAGGATGCAAAATATCTCTCAAGGATCTGACCGCCTGTTGTTTTGCAAGGTTGACTGTAAGAGTAGTGAGGCTTACACAGCTGTACATGCAGAGTCCGCAGATGTGCTGTGTATTGCTGGAACACACTGGCTGCCTTCTTGCCCCTGAAAATACTTGACTGAGGCAAACTTTGTCTTCACTGCACACATATTGTTCAGATGTGACTATTATGTCTGATGGCAAGTTAAGGAAAAGGGCTGCTCTGCTAACCTGGGATTGCATGTGCGATATAAACCTTATGCAAGTCCTTGAAAGACTTCATTTTTTTCTACCTTGCACACTGGAAGTGGTTAATTAATTATCAAACTGGCTGGCATAATTCAAGAACCTGCTCTCAGACACTTAATCAGTACAGTTACAGAAACTGCTGTGCTATATAGCCCTCACCACAGACAACCCTCCCATATGTCCCGTTTGTAGGTACTCTATTTTTGTACAAAGCACAGTGCTGGGAATCCTTTAGCGTGAGTGCTTGGAAAGGCTTTCTGCTCTCCCAGGGCTCTGTTCCCTGGTGCAGCTCATGCTGCTTCCCCACTGCTGAGCAACGGGGCCGGCAGGGAGTCCACTCCTGCTTGCTGCTGCTGGGCTGGGCAGAGGAACCCAAGCCCAGGCATCCAGCTGTTCTGCTCCTGCCTTCCTGCAAGTCATTGTGGGACTTTGGATAAATTTTTCATGATCCTTTTTCTCTTCTTTGTGCTACTTCTTTTTTTGTTAGGTTGAAAGCTCCCAAACTTTGTATTATCTCGATATACTGTGATGAATACAACAGACCCTTGAACTCTTGTAGGTACTCCAGTTTCTACTGCAATGTGAATAATTGCAAAACTAAGCTCCATATGATGCCGTTTATTTTCAAATACAATTTTCTTATTGAAGCAAAGGGCAACCAACACTTCAAAAGACTGTGTGCTGTGCTATGGTTCTAGTGAGGGTATTGTCAAATATCCCTGAGGGCTTTTGCAGTTCTCCTGTTTAATTTCTTTTTTTTTTTTTTTTTTTGGGGGTAAGTAGCTGTATAAAAAAAA
>JAWWEW010000078.1:36370872-36407698 GCA_035583185.1 Anabacerthia variegaticeps | reverse complement strand
ATAAGGCATGAGGTAGGGATATTCTCATACAACATGTCTTTTGCAAGTGCTCCAGGTGGGAGAGTGATATTTCCAGTGGGTTCAAAGGTGTTCCAGCACATGGGGTGGGAATAATATGGATTAATATTTGGCTTCCTATTCAACTGACCATTGTACTAGGTAAAAAAAAGTTCAGGACTCTGTTTTAACAAAGGTGTCTGCCGGGATTTCAAAACTGAAAATTCTGGAGAATTTGTTTTTGAAAGCATGTCTGTTAGGCAGGGCACGGATGTATTAAAATGAATGTGTAAATCCTCTCAATCCTCTTCACAGAATCATAGAAACCTAAAATGGTTTGGTTTGGAAGAGACCCTAAAGATCCCATAGACAGGGACACCCTTCACTTGACTGGGTTGCTCGGAGCTCCATCCAACCTGGCCTTGAACACTTCCAGGGAAGGGGCATCCACAATTTCTCTGGGCAACTTGTTTCAGGGCCTCATCACCCTCACAATAAAGAATTTTTCCTAACACCTATTTTGAATCTACTCTCTTTGGGTTTGAAGTCAGCCCCCCTTGTTCTGTCAGTACATATCTTTGTATAAAGTCTCTCCCCATCATTCTTATTGCTTCCTTCAGGTACTGAATTAGGTCATCCTGAGGCCTTCTCATTTCCAAGCTGAAGAATCCTGAGGTCATCTCAGTTGGTTAGAGCATGGTGCTAATAACACTGAGATCACAGGTTTGATCCCTGTATGGGCCACATGCATCATACACATCAGCAATTCCCTATGTATCATATGGATGAGAGATTACTGTAGGCTTCTGGTTATTGGCACCCAGGTCAGAAAAGGCACTATCATAGACATTGCTCTGAGTAATACAGATCACTGCAGTAACCAGAGACTGGCTTGTTGTGGGGTGAGAAGGCAATACTTGTTTTTTTCCTAACTCATACCAGTATCAGGCTTATCTGGAAAAGCTCTTCTGCATGCAGCCAAATAATATATGGAAAATACATTCATAAGGATATATTTGCAGAACTTTATATAGGGAGTGGTTTGTTTTTTTTTTTTTTTTAAATCAAAGGCATTGTAATGTATATTTAATAATACATATAATGTAATGTAATGTTGAGTTTTACTACTTAGGGAACTGTATTCAATTAAGAACTCAGAAGATATTAGGTTAAATTAATCATGGGTAAAAAGTCCATGCCCAATGTTATGTTTGTACACCCATGAAAGAAATGAAGTGTTTTAACTTCCTAATCTACTCCTGATCCTTGCAGTACATTCCAACTGAGAAATGGGACACAACAGGAAATAGTTTACAGGGTTTTTTTATGTGAAAGGTGACTATAACTGTCACTTCTATTTAGTTTATAGTTTCCTGAGTTTTGCTAGTCTTTTAGCCCTTTCAGATAGGATAGCTTTTAATTTAGCTGCCATCATTCATAAACTACCCACATGAGATTTGAGGCAGAGAAAAATTATGTGAATGAGTCTGGAAACATTGACTTTTTAAGGATGGTTTTGAGAAGTAATATTACATTATATTTGCAGTCATCTTTGGTATAAGGGATCAGCAGAGAGCTAAGGGAGAGAGTTTGACATGTACAACTGAGCTACTGGAAAAGGAAGCTGCCGTATACAGTGTTAATGAAGGGAAGCATTTTTTTTCCTCTGTGAAAAATTGAAGTGACATGTGAGGGTGGCCCTTAAAAATCCTCCATTTACTCCCCTAGGGCAAAATCTCTTAATGGGCTAGGTCCAATTTCACTAAAGATGATAGAGATTCTTAATTGGCTTCAATAGGCTTTGGATCAAGGCCATAGGAGTCATATAGATCAAAAGATTTTGTTATATAGCTGGATGGCAAGACGTGTCTCCAGTGATAATATTTGTATGAGCAGTTTTTTTACTCTACTGTTGCACTGTGGGAAAAAACATGTTTGTTGTTTATTTCTTTGTCCAATAGACATCTACAGCTTTCTAATGTCATGCAGAGGACACTAATGCAATATATTATGCATGCTACCTATGTTCTGTTATGTCTTTGGATTTCACCTCACCTCATTTGTCTCTTGAGTCTGGAAGGTGGTTCAGGGGTGATGAGAACGGAAATACCCTAAATATGTCAGAATTGCTTAGACATGTTGATGTGTTTTGAGAAAATGAGTACTCAACGTTGTGTGTTGATTTTCCAAAGTAAATTTCTGAACTGGTGCATGTTAGAGTCTTTGAATGTGCACAATTGCAGTGATCAGCCTCTGCTTTATTATTTTTTCATGTATGATAAAAGTAAGATGATAGTAACTGAAATTTATTGAAGAGCCTAAGGGAAAAAAAAACAACCACTGTCAACCCTGAACTTATTTTTCCATTTTTAATTTTTGTTAGCATATTTATCTCATATTCCATCTTTCGTCTCTTTGATTTATTAATTTATCTTCATAATGAGATAAATAAAGTAGAAATATACTACACAACCCTCTTTAACTAAGGAGCACACAATCCTGTCCACTTTGGTATTGTCAGCATCTACATGTTAAACATACATAAATATAAAACATGCACATACTCCCACATTAAAAGAAGACCTTACATGAAAATACAATCTTTTATGTCTCTTATTTAAGGAATCTGCTGAATGAGTTTTACATCTTTCTATGAAAAAATTATAGGGGAAAAATTACTTAACAAAATTTTCAAAGTTTTAATTTAGATGTTAAAAAGGAAGAGAGTCACTGAGTATTAGATGAACAATTAATATTCTGTACAATTTAACCTGAGATGCAGAAACATTTTATGAAATCCTTGTTTTCTTAAAGGTCTTAACCTTTCCTATGCAACAATTTTTATTATATTTTCAGAACACAAACCAATCTAACCTAACTTCCATCTTACCATTATACCTCACTGCACAGAACTTCTGTACTTGTGTGTAAAGAAAATTACATTTTTATACAGCATTTTTAGAAATGTTTTTATTTAAAACATATGCTTATTTATTCATGAGACCCCTAAAACTGCTCATGAAATTCCTAAAACTGTTCAGGTTTGCTAATCAAAGAAAAATAGTGTCACTACTGGCATAAACACCTTTTGAACAGCCGTTATAATTTCAGGAAATAAAATTAATAGCAAATTCAGAGGTGTCTTGGTTTATTTGAGATGTGAAGATGTCACTAGACACTGGGTTTTCAAATTGCTTGTTTGCAGCAGCTCTTTACAGACTTGGGCAGCATTTGCTCATGTGCTGTAGACACTGTCTCTCTTGCTTCCAAACTCTTACTTAAATAAATAAAACATAATTCAATTCCCTTTGCTAGTAAAACACAAAACAAAAATAAACTTTTTCAAAGGATGCATATAATGTGGTCTGAAATAAGAGGGAGATAAGTAAATTAATTTAATTATGACTTGAAATAAAATCTGGAAAATATCCTCTAAGAACTAGTCCAAAGGCTAAAGTATGGAAAAATCAAAGAAAGCAATGCAGATATTTTTTTTTTTTCCTTTATGTGTATCTTTTGTTATCCTTTTATGCAAAAACAAATTATGAACTTTGGATGCACTTTAGCTTATTTTTTTTATTTTTTTCCTGAGACTCCATCGTATCCTCTGCTTCCTGTGAAATGAACTGGATGCTACAAGTAATCATAATCCATATTTTTGCCTTGGAGAGGAATGGAGAAACAGAAACAAACTGATGAAAAGACAAAGGAAATACAGATAAAAGCAAAACAGTTAGTGTATCTGATTGAAAAAAATTCTTTCTCCAGTTATCTCTCTTGCACATTCACACACACATCTACACACTTGATTTATTTGTGAAACAGTGTCTTCCAAACATAGAATTTTGCTAAGTGTAAAGGCAGTTAAACAGAACAGCTTGAAGCTGCCAATCACTCCAACTACCAACAAAAGCATCTACAATCAAAGCAAATAATGTAATGTAAAAAACCCCTCCACATTTTACCAAAGCAAATAATGTAAACATGCAAGTAAAAAATAAGCTTGTTTATCATCTGTCATAGCAAAACATACATTTTTTTATCCCTCCCCCCTCAGGATATGTGTTTTTGTATTCCATGAAGTTAATTTGGGTGTGCGTGTTACATGGAAGTTAAGGGGCAATAAGAGAAGTTAGCTTTTCTGCATGTTTTTCTGCCAGGGAAGCATACTAGTGCTCTTGCGGGTTGGGGTGCGGTTTTTAATTTCTTTTTTTTTTTTTTTTTTTTTGCTGGTAAGTAGCTGTATAAAAACAAGCTTTTCATAACAGCTGGTTGCAGCAAGACTCTGTTCTTACCAGTAGTTGAAAGAACACTTATGTTTGCACAATGGTATGCATCAGGAATGGGCAGCTTCTCACCTTGGATGCTCTATACTTGTCTTGCTGCTGCTGTTTATCAAGATAATTCAGTTCTAAAGGAAAGTGTTAAGGATATGAAGTGAAAGTATAGTGTTTTACAAAAGACTAACTAGCAATTTATTTAAAAAAATTCCAAACCCAAAATCTGTTTTCCTCTTCTGGAGAGGTGGGGAATGAGGAAGATTCTCGGATATGGTACAAGTGCAAGTAGCTATTAGTGCACTCTATAAATACATTCATCAGATATTCTGGGGCACAATCTGTAGGGCAAACTGGTAATTTTCTATGTGAAAAAATAAGCAGGTGATTGTGTACCCTTAAACATGCAATATCTGCTTGGCAAGCATGACCCAGTAACATTTTAAAATGCTGTTATGAGATAGTGTAGCATTCAGAGAACTTGTGTGTTGTTGGTGGTATTTGTGTCTGTCCCGTGTCATGTCCCCCTCTCCCACAATTTCATTGTAATCAAAGACACAGGACTGAATTTTGCTGTATACTTTTGGAAAATAATTTCAGACTAACGTGAGCGAGATGAAAAATATTTTCTACTGTGTGGTTATAATTTTGCTTCCCGTGAACAATTA
Organism: Anabacerthia variegaticeps; assembly: GCA_035583185.1. Lineage (NCBI taxonomy): Eukaryota > Metazoa > Chordata > Aves > Passeriformes > Furnariidae > Anabacerthia > Anabacerthia variegaticeps. The sequence goes on along the minus strand of JAWWEW010000078.1, from coordinate 36,402,756 downwards.
TAATGCAAGAAAGCCATTAATTTTTTTGCATAGTGCAGGTTTTAAAATTCTGCTTAAAATCCATTTAACTGGTTATTGAAATAACGTTGGCAATTTTCTAGTAAGAATACGAGCTGTATTCCTGTGAATCAGTGCTGTGTAGGTGTGGGGGAAAAAAATCCGACAGTACTAGATATATGTGTTAAGTTACAAAATCGTGTAGGGAAACTTAGGAAGCAAATGATTGACAATGTTGCCCTTTAAAAAGGAATAATTAGTCTGTAAAGTTACCGCTTATTGAGGCTTGTACTTCCAGTTTGTCTCAGGGTGCTGCTGTTTTTGTCTTATGTCTGACTGCAGAGTCAAAAAGGAACCAGTGAGTGGGATTTGATTGTTTGTACATAGGGTGGTTAACAGTGGGTGAGGGGTTTTTTCTCCTTCTTGAAGGAAGCTTTGATTTTTTGAACAAGAAGTGAAATCTTTAAGGTGTACCGTGAAGAACAAAAATCTCCAACCATGTGGTTTTTAACACTCTACACAGTTATCTTGTGTTGTATCAGGGTGAGCAAAGAAAGATGTAGTGCATTTAATTGCACAAAGAGGTCAGAGGTGGAATATACCAAAAGTAAAGAATCAGAATAGTTACCACGTAGGCCAGGACAGGGTGAATACATACACATAACATCACCCACTATATATGAAATGTGAAATTTAAGTGCAGATAAGGTGGACTTAAACATTTGGAAATTTGCACTGATTCTCCTCAATCCTGTGTATGGACTGTTAAATGTGAAGGCCTCTGAGCTTTTAATTAAAAAAAAAAAAGTCCTTTTATCTTTGGACATTTCCCTGAGATGTCTTCTTTTTGATTTGCTTAATACTTCCACTATTGTTTTGTAAGACTCTAAAACTTGTAAGACTCTAAAATTCTTCTGTGCAAACTCTAGTTTTACCTTTTTCTGATCCTTTTGATTTGTGCTGGAAACAGGGTTGATAATACAGAGATAGTTTTGTTATTGCTGAGCAGGGCTACCCAGAGCCAAGGCCTTTTCTGCTCCTCACCCCACACACCAGTGAGGGCACTGGGGGTGCACAAGAGGCTGGGAGGGGGCGCAGCTGGGACAGCTGACCTAAACTGACCCAAGGGATATCCCATGCCCAATGGTGTCATGCTCATTGCATTAAAGCTGGGGGAAGAAGAAGGCAGAGGGGGACATTTGGAGTGATAGCATTTGTCTTCTCAAGTCACTGTTGTGCTCTCTTGGGGATGGCTGTCCATGGGAAGTGCTGAATGAATTCCGTGTTTTCCTTTGCTTTCATACGCAGTTTTGCTTTCCCTATGAAACTGTCTTTATCTCAACATATGAATTTTCCAGCTTTTACTTTTCCCATTTTCTCCCCTGTTCTGACTTGAAGGGGGTGCATGGCTGCATGGGGCTTGGTGCTGGCTGGGGTTAAACCACAACACCTGGAATGAACTCTTGTCCTTTCTGAAGTTCCTTGAGCCTTTCCCTGGAAGGCAGTATCCTCACCTGTGTGATGCCCTTAGAGTCTGTGCAATTCAGATGTGTTCCTTAAAGCTGTAGCCAATACTAATGGCATAATGTTTGCTAGCTTTGTTTAAGATATGTTTGTCAGTTGCAGAATCAAGGAGCTAATTAGGACAGATATCCTCATGCTATTTCTTCTCAGTTGCTACATATGCACTTCTTTATTCAAGAATTACATGTACAACAGTAAAGCTATGGGTATTTATGCCAAGTGATTTTTTGATGTTTCCACTGACCTTTTTAAACTTTCATAAAAAGCTAACACAAAAACTCCAGAACAAAACATCCAGTTTTAATCTCATGACACCAGTGTTTATACTGGAAAATAAAAACAATGCCAAAACTTTCAAGCTTATACATAACGCTTTACATAGTATAAAATGAAAAAGCAAACACTGCTGTCAGTTTATATATGTAATGGAGATTTTCAAAAGATATTGAGAACTAAGCATGTTAGAAAATAATGTTTGTGCAGCCCCAGTCAGTAACTGGGATACAATGTGCTTACATAAGCCTGTGTATTTCATTAATGTAATAGTTTGAGGACAAGTTACCTTGTGTGGTGTGAAGAAGGTGGCAGTGAAGGATGAGGACTTGCAGACAGCTGTGCTGCTTGTGCCTGTGCACCCCAAGGAAAAAGCATCTGCTCCTTATGGTGAGGAGAGGAGAGGGCCACGGCTGTACGGTGTGCTGGCCGGCAGCTGAGGTGAGGCAATGCCACAGATCCACTGAGCTTCTGGCAAACAGGGCTGTGCCGGGGTGCACCTGCCTTGGGAACGGAGAGCAGGCAGCCTCCCCCAGCCCCAGCCTCCTGACGAGCGCTGTGGAGAGGTGGGTGATGGCAGATAGCTGAAGATGAACCAGGATTGTTTGCAGCAATACCATAGACCTGTATTTGCTACTATTTGTTGGGGGTTTTATGTCGTTGTTTTATTTTATTTCTGGGATATACCTAATTTAATTAGCATTTCTCTATTAAACCTTAATCTAAGTAAAAACTGGAATAGAGAGAAAGTAAGAAACCCTATACATAAACACTCATGTTGAAGTGTAGACACTGACAAAATTCAGGCAGCTCAAAATGAGAGACGACACTTTTTCCTTAGTTTGTACCAGTGGGAAAATGAATGTGAAGGGATGTAAGTTGGGCACAGAGAATCAGCTAGGGTTTGTGTTCCTGCACACATCCAAATGTTAACAATGAACTTAGTCTTTGAAGTTTTCATAAAAAACTCAAACTCTTACGGAAGTTAAACATAAATCTGTGTTCTGTAAAAAATTTAATTTGATAACCACATTTTACATTAATTTTTAAATGTAACTTAATTTACTTATCCATTTTAGGGCATTTATTTTGGGTTGTAATCATGGTCTTTTTAGAAAGCTTGCTAAAGAACAAGTAAATATGATGCAGATTGCGCATTTTTAAATATATAAATCAAAATTCCAATGCAAAACAGTAGCTCTGGTTGCACTGTAGCAATAAATTTCTAGTACATTAAATACTGAAGAAAAAAAAAAATCCCTTGGGCATTAAATCAGGTTCTGGATTAAATAATTTGCCAAATCTATAGCTTTTTTTTTTTTCTTTCTTGCTATATGTCAAAACTATTTTTTAGAGATCTAAGTAAATGATCATCAAATAAATATTTTAATGTATTTCTTTGATTCTGATTAAATAATTGTAATTTTCTCCTTTAATTTGCTCAGTGCTTTTCATCCCTCTTAATTTTCTTATCCAGATATAAAATCCCAAAACAGAGACATGTTGTAAAATGTTGAGTTGGTCTTCCAAATGTGAGTGCAATATTAAGACACAAACCAAGAGTACTTAATGTTATCAGTGTAACAACTTGCTTTTTAAGTAGTGATAGCTTATTATAGGATACAACATTCCAGCTGTTTTATTTTTTTAAATAAAATAATGCCTTAATTTATTTGTATTCCACCAGAATGAATACATTCATTGCAAATTGCATGCACATAAAAGCAAACCCATTTGTAAACTACATGATATCTTAACAGTAAATAGTATTTGATCTAATACACAATGGTAGTGCATTTCTTGTTAAAACTGCAAGCTTTTACCAAAATGAAACCAAACTTATTATTTTTATAAATATTTTAAATACTTTTAAGTACATTTCATACCAAGTATATAAAAATAGTATTTTTAGATAAATTAAGAGGTTTCATTTACATGACAAATAACGTGCAGCAACTAACCACTCTCTAGCAGCTCTATTTGGTTGATTGTCTAGATGACATGCAGTGAATATTGTCCCTCTGCCTTCACAGAACTGACAAAAAGACCAGCAGGACCCACGATCACCTGAAGCAAACAATGCCATAGATATTGTTTGGGAACAACAGTCAGACACTCAGGGAAAACCTTTGCTTCGATGAACAAAAGCCACCCATGACAGTTCTTTGTTCTAGACTTCCAGCTGCTCTGACCCTCAGGGTCTTTGGACTATCACAAAAGTCTGTCAAACAGACAAAGAAGTTATATCTGTATTCAAAATGTTTTTCAACATGCTTCTAGAATCTAGAAATTTATTGGTTTTCCTATAGAATGAACCTTTTCTTACTTTCTATAAGTCTGAATTTTCATGTTTGCAATCTTATGATCGCCAAAAATGAGATCAAATAAGCAGTCATGCAGTACTCTCTAAATTTAGAGCTGACAGCTGTGGAACATGCTTGGAGTACCACTTCACTGTTTCTCATACATCTATGGCTTGGTAATCTTTATCTTTAACATCCTTTGTGCTTGTCACAATGTCTATTGGGAAATCTGGGGTCTGTGCAGAAATTACTCCAGCTGTTCCTTCCAGGTCCCACGACCCTGGCAGGTTCTCAAGACTTAGTGAACTGATTGCTCCTTGGCTAAAGCTACCTTCCTCAGATCTGCTGGGCAGCACGAGGTGTAACGATGTCTCTGATGAAGAGCATACTGAAGGAGAAAGAGTTGCTGAAATAGACTGAAGAGGAGTCAAGGTAGTGTCTGAGCGGGGTGAGGTGCATCTTAAAAATTGCAGATTGTCTTTCTGAATTACCTGATACTGGGAGGGGGAATTTTGAAGGCCCGTTGTATAATAAAATTCACTATCCACAGAATTTTGCAGGTTGGGTTCAGTCCTCTGGGGACTGCTGCCTACAGAGGACAGATCTGTATTCCAAATGTCACATAGTGTGTTTCCACGGCAAAGTTGTGCTTTGGTGCAAGTGAAGTTCCCATCTTGCATGTGTGAGCAAGGTTGATGTGTAGTCCAGGCCATTCGAGACTGCAGGCTATCCAGTGTGGGACTTCGAGATATGCTGTGCACAGCACAGAATCCTGGAGGCTTCTGGGAGGTGAGCAGATTCTCCAGAAGGTGCATCACATTCTTCATATCCTTACGTAATTGTGAGACTTCTTGAGTTAAAGTTGTCACCTGTTATGGGAGGGCAAAATATCAGTGTTTATTTATGCACCATGCCTGAAATACACACATATATATCTTTTTGCCCTCTAGTAATGTTGGCTTTGAGCTGTGACACAGTGCCCTTACATTAAAAAAATTTACTAATATATGTGTGGGAAACTGCCCATCCATCTACCTTACTAAAAATGCATGTTAAGATTCCTGTGGCATATTGAAATAATTAAAGAAAGTCAATGAAGATATATGATGGAAGCACCATAGGCATGATAGATCTGATTTTAAATGATTCTCTATATATAAAGAATGATCACAGGGTCAGAACTGAAATGATTTCTGGTGGCAGTATGATGTCAATAGTTTCTTGATCAATTATTAAATATTTTAAAGCATAAGCATTTTTTGTTAACCAATTTTATACTGATGAATAATATAAAAATGATGTCTTCTGAATCTTGTTCAGAAATACATGTGACGTATACTGCTCTTTTCATAGCAAGATAAAAGAAACCCATACTTCCAATTGCTGCATGCAAGTAGTACTCATATGAAAATCTAGTGGACTACTACTAAAACCAAGAAAAAGCAGAAAAACTGCAAACTCTAAAAACCACGTGCTACCTCTAAACGTTTAAACAATATAAAAGATTGTGAAATGGGTTGCTTCCATGTACTTATGTTTATGTTTGGAAGGTATTGCATATAACAGTGAGACAGATAGTAATCCATGGCTTAGTCTGGTGTGTGTGCAAAAGTAAGAATCAGATTTTTTATTAGATCTTTTCTCTTAAGTGCTGAAACTACTGAGAGCATCCAGTTTGTTGGATGAATTATATGAAATCTTTCATCTCAAAACTGCTGCTTTGGGTGGGGATCAGATTGACAAGTTCTGACTTTGTAAATTAAATCGATATATGAGCAGTAATGGGGACATTTGTTAGGACTTTATAAGGACATTTTAGGCAACAAATGGTCCAACCCAAACATAAAAGTAACCCACTTACAATTTCAAATGTATTTATCTTTCCTTTTTATTTCTTAGGGAGAAGTTTTTAGGAAGTTAAAATCAGACAATTATTTTTAATAAAGGGAAATGAATCTATCAAGAGGTAGAAAGAAACTTTTTCTCCTTGGTAGCTAATCAATCTATTTTAGGTCAAAGCACTGTCACTACCATTAAAATAGAGTTTCTCATACTGACGCTAGGGAAAATACTCTGTTGAAAAAAAAACCCATATTTATCTTTAAGCCACATGTCAAAAAGAAAAAAGGTTAATTTAGGAGGCCTTTCTTTGACCTCAAGTAAAGACGCCACCAATTAAATGCCCTACACAGATTAATTTCCATGTAATCAGAAATAGAAATACACTTTTCATTTTTCTGACAGGATAATTCTGAAGAAATCTCCTGGAAAGACATTTCAGGCTGAGTTTGACTGTGTTACTACGGGCACAAAAATTATACAGAAGGTCCGAGATGACAGTGGGAAGCTCCAACACAGGTCCTATGGATCTCTCTGAGCTACAAGTTCAAACACATTCTATTGTTTAATAGTTTTGTACTGATCACACTACCTCTGGAGGGAAAATCCTTAAAGGCAGGAGGCTCTTGGGTGGCAGATGACAGGATCTCTCTGTGTCTCTGCACTTCTCTTTCTTTCTGCCTTGTTACCTAATTGAGTCACGCTAGATAGGAAAAAAAAAAGAGATCCCTTTTTGCCAGCTGAGATTAAGGTTTGACTTTCTGGTAGCTCATCTGAACTACAGTTAATGTGAGGGATTAAAATACATTGCAAAAGTGATTTGTGAACAGGCTTTCAGTTGGGTCAGAGCAGCCAGAGAAGGTTCTTGGTACTGTCAGACTGTAAGGAAGTACACTGTGAGATTTCTGGACTAATCAACTACACAAGAACTTTTGTGTTCTGTTGGAAACTAGGAGATGACATTGCAAAACCCCCAAAGGTTTATTTGGGAAGAATGGAGGAAGACAGACAATCAAATCCATGGCTCTCTAGAATCAGTGGTTATCAGTTGCTTTTAGGATCATCACTGGCTCCTACTCCTAGTGGATAAAGCAACAGTTTTCTGTGTCTAATTTCCCAATTTCCATCAAACTTCCAGGACTTTCTGCAGTTGTGCAGTGGAAAGATGGACACCACCTTATAAGTATGTACCTTACCCAGACTATGAATGATGGGCGAAAATATCTGCAACTTTAAAATATCTTGGTTGGTTTGATCCATGCTTTTATTTTCCATCTCTGATCACTTATGTACTTTTTAAAAGTTTAATAATCCTTGAACGTGTTTCGTTTGCCAATTCATTCAGACAATACAGCGAAGATCAATCCCAGAATCAGTACTTGTGGCAGTCCTGACTTTCTGTTCATTACAACTTGCTCAAGTGCCCAGATACTATTTTTGTGATATATCAGCTTTTAGAGTATTGTATTCTCATAAGCTTGCTCTCACACAGACATAGGATTTGACCTGATAAATCCGCCTTTGATGTATGCTGTAATAGTTTCCAGTAGTATGATAGTCAGATATGTCAAACTTAATTAAAAATTCACTAACAGCAGTTATTAAGATCTATTTGGACCAATACTGCTCATCGCATACACAAAATATGTAGCTTTCAGGATTTTACAAGCTATTAATCTTAGAAGATTAAACCTCCACTACCTGTGTCACTATTAATGATAGTGATATTAATGATATTAATCTATTTTACTATATCTATATATTTACAAGGTATAGTATCACTGTTACTACTAATGCTATACTCTTTATGCTATTATTTTTGCAGCCTTGAGCAGATGCAAACAAACAGGTGTAACCGGGGGAAGCAATTTTATCAGTAATACTAGAAATTTCACAGTGCTGCAGAAAGTGCAAAGGAACAGAGTTTAAAAGCAAAAGGAATTTTAAGTTCATGAAGCAGAAATTGAAAGCAGTACAGTTTCCTCCTGAGCAAAAGGGCTAATTCCTTGCGTGCTGGCAAGGCTGCATTCTTTTCAGGAGCTCACTGATTATCGCTAGGCAAAACAGCTAGAGGTACAAATGGTTCCCGCTGTGCTAGGCAGACAGCTTTAAAATTATCTGTAAGTTCCCAAATATACTTGAAATGCTGCCTTAACACTTTCTAGGACTTGAAAAAGATACTGCAATATTTCTGGATATAGAAATTGTGACTTATACAGATTTAGTTTGAAGTAGGAAGAGATGCTTCTCAGACTGGTTGAAAGCAATGTGCTGGTACTTTATTAGTAGACTTGGTTACCAGGAAAGAATATCTTCAAAATAGAGGTTAAAAAGAAGCAGATATTTTTTTTTTAACATATGGACTTTAATAATAGCATTTTCTGATGGCCTGACCAATATAATTTTTAGTAGTTGTATTTTACATTTTCAAATTACTTCAACAGTTTCAGTAGAAAGATTTTCTTTACTACCAGTGTTGAACTTTTGAGCAGTTTGAGTACTTTGTTCCATAGTAGGAATGGAGTGATGAAAAGCTCTATGTAATGTCAGATGATGATGGTGATTGCTTTGTGTAAATGGTATCAGCCAAACAGGCTTATCTGTTTTTCCATTATATATTCCAATTTTTTTTTTTTTTTTTTTAATATCAAATGTTCAAATAGAATGTCTATCTCTTGTCACTGTTTCTGGATAAATCCGGAATCAGACTTTTTTTTTTCTGATTATAAGACAAATCTGATTAATACATTGGCATTTTTTTTTCTCACTGTAGTTTGTTCCGTTTTGAAATTCAAATTTCACCTAGACATCTTCCTACCATGACTCTTTATGAACACCTAATAAGTGAAGAATATTTGCTTCTTGAGAAATGGAAGTTGCATTCTGGTAGTGCAGAGAAGCTGCCTGGCTTGTACTGCATATGGCAACTTCTCTATTCCCTTGCTTGGTCTTTCATTGCTTCTTCTATTCTGTTTTTTCATGTAGTCAAGGAGGCTTTCAGCTAGCATGAGTTGTCTTTCAAGGCTCAGATTGACTAGCTGCTGATATTGTTTCTCAATAAGTGCATTGTTGAATGAATGAAATGAGGAGCGAGCTGAGACAGACTCTTCACTCACTGTCTACCAGCAATGCCATTGGTATTATGGTGACAGACATGTCTGATTCAATGGCACTTTAGTAGTAAAGCTAGAAGCAGAAGGAACAAAATCCAGCACAGCTAATCTGAGTCCAGATTAAATATATAGGATTTGTGCAATGATATGATGGTTCAGTTTCAGTGAAATAAATCCAAAAATCTGGAAGGTTGTGGAATTGGTTTTACTGTGTAGGACTAGAAAATTTCCTGGTTTGTTTGATGAGTCACTAGCCAGCTCTTTGGTAGTTTCAGAGTGACCAGTTTGTCCGGGTAAATTAGGAAACCAAGATTACTGCTATGAAACAAGTAAGGATAAAACAGAAAAGCAAAAGGGACTAGGTTATTTAAATGTATTCAAGTCAACGGGGCTCCCATGAAATTCAGTCTAGAAAAAGGGTTCCCAAACTGCAGATCTAATAATAATTTGTGGCTCTTCACCAAGAGTGAGTCTGGGGTGGGGTTTGGGAGCATGGGCATGATGATTAGAGGTATGGAGCTCCTCTGCTATGAGTAAAGATTAAGAAAATTGGGATTTTTCAGTCTGGAAAAGAGAAGGCTTTGGGGTGACTTAATTACAGCCTTCCAGTACCTGAAGGGAGACTGCAAGAAAGATGGAGAGGGAATATTTATAAGAGCATGTAGTGACAGGACAAGGGAGAATGGTTTCAGACTGAAAGAGAGTAGGTTTAGATTAGATATTAGGAAAAAATTCTTTACTATGAGGGTAGTGAGGCACTGCAACAGGTTTCCCAGAGAAGTTGTGGATGTCTCATTCCTGGCAGTTCAAAGCCAGGTTGGATGGGACTCTGAGCAACCTGGTCTAGTGGAAAGTATCTCTGCCCATGGCAGTGGGGCTGAAACCGGGTAATTTTTACAGACCCTTCCAACACAAGCCATTCTGGGATTCTGTGATTGTTGGATGTGGATTCTGCCTTCAGGTTGGCATAGAATCAGGACAGTGTCAACATAATGGTGGAAATAAAAAAAACAGGTTTGGAAATTACTGCTTCAGGTAAATCAGAAAGCATCAGGGACAAACTCAAATCCCAGGTGGCTTGAAGAAGAGAAGCTGGTGATACGTACTGATTAAAGAAACCCTGAGGTGGTATATATGACATTGGGCAAAAATATTAAACAATTTCTGTAAGCACCTAAAGGAATAGTTAAAAGGAAATAGGCAACATGCATTTCTTAAGAATAAACCATGACAAAACAAAATAATTCCCTTCTTTAACTGAAAAGCTGTTTTAATATATAAGAAGAAACTTTAGATGCAATATTTATCTTGTCACAAAACTTCTCAGATGTTACTGGCTGCCTGATATTCTTCTGGAGCAACTAAGAAAATATGAAGGAGATGTAATCATCATGAGTTGAATTCATACATGATTGGAATGGCTTATGATCAATGGTCGCTGCCATCCATGGACCTTTTAAGCTATTCTTTTTAGCATCTTATCTGAATCTTTTTCTATTTAATGCTTATTTTTAATGTCTAAATGGAATTCATGTTCACTTTTAAATATCACTAATATGAAATTCAACAAAGGCAAATGTTAAACATTACATTTGAAAAGAAAATATCAGAGGCATGAATATAATATTCTGCCTATACAGAGTATTAGAGAAAAATGCGGAGTTTTGCTGACTGACACTTTGCAGGCATTAATCATACTCCCAGGATATATTACAGCATTTTTTGTTTTATTTGACAGAGGAGGGGAATTCTCATCACAAGAAATTAGTTAGACTGCTCAAAGTACACTGCAGTTTGAGATTGTGTACTTTGTCAGTTACTTCAAAGATCTAACCAAAGACAATCCAGAAGAAAATGCTACCAATGAAGAATTTTAGAAAAGGTAATGAGCAAATCAAGACAGAAGGAATTTGGTTTGCTGAGATCTGCTGGAGTAGTATATATCCAGAATACGATGCTTTTAGCAGGAGAATAACAATCAACTTTTTCTTATTTTCTTCTAGGTATAAGAGAAAAGCAGTGAACTTGAACAGCAGATATTTACATTTATGTTGGGGAAATAAATCTTTTCAGTACAGGAACATTTTGGAATGCCTGTTAGAGAGTTAGCTGGATAAATGTCACCATCTGTCATGGTAGTAACGTTTTTTATTCAAATCTGAAGTCAGATTTTGTTGTCCAGTTGATTTCTATACTGCATGGCTGCCTCTCTGCTAATTTCTTTGTTTCAGGTGCCTTTCCACCAAGGAAAAGGGAAAGACACACACCACAGCGTATGTGACTTACGACATGTATGTGCAGTATGTCCTGTTTAAAAAGAAATTAACCTAAGCTTTAGAGCATCAGCTCACTTGTTATCTTCATCTGTCAATAGCTATAAAGCGAACATGAAAAGAACACAAATATTAGCTGGAAAGATTACTGCACAGTCATTAAAGTACAAGCACAGAAAGAGACGAGACAGCAAGGTAGGAGTTCTTTGGAAATATGAACATCAATGCTAAAAGAAAAATGTATTTTTAAAATCTTAGCAGGCAAAGTGTGTCTACTTGATGCATATGGTTTAGAAAGCTTTTATTTTGTAATAAAAACAGTACAAGGTTTTATGTCTTGGATTTGATGTGAAACTTACATGGCTAAACCCAAAATGGATAGATTAGTTGTAATAGTTTTCCTCATACTTAAATGTTGTTAATTCACTTTTTGATGTGATTTTCTTGATTGAAAGATGTTTTCCAAAGCAAATTACTGGTATAGCCTGGCTGCAAAGTAATTTCTTTCATGTGAAAATATAGTCGTGAACTTGTTAAAAAGAACATGTATTTAATTACTCTAAGTCAAGTAAGTTCATTATATGAGCTCTCAAGTTGTAAATTGAACTTTAGCAGTATATCCCCTATGTAAAACTGGAGGACTGATTAACTTCTCCAAATTTTCTTCACTGGCACTGATTATCATTTGCATACATTTTTAATATTAAGGAATGATTTTTTTTTTCCTGTACTGAGAGGAGAATGAGGTTGTTTTTTGGCAGCTGGTTATGAAATACATTTTAAAATAATATATTTTAAAAATGACTTTAGGTGATTTGGAGAAGAAACATATTTATTTAGAATTGTTCTTTTTGTTACATGAAAATGAAATATTCCTGTGAATGCATTTTCTGAATAAGTGCCAGATGCCTAGAGTATTATAAGCACTTGCATTTAAAAACCCTAAAATTAAAAATAGCTGAATTTCCACTAAGTGCTCCAACACGGAGCTAAATAGAAGGCAATTATCTAGTACAAAACCTGACCCTATTCGTATTTCCTCATGTTCATTTGTTTTTCTGTTGAATGGGAGAAATGTGAGTACCTGTGTTCATTATATTGGTTTAGTACTGTAATTGTGGGATCTACTGATATCATAAAGTATGAAATCAGGCCCCAAATTCTGAATCTGGAGTCTGCACTGAAGCTGGTTTGCATAGGGGAAGAACAGGGGACATGACAGCAGTCTGGGTTTGTCTGCACTCACTGCATGAGACGTTATTTAAATCTGAGCACAAAATCATGTACCTATGTTTTTGAATGGTAAGTGTATACGTGTCATTAGAGGAGAAAAATTATGATGAAATTTTGGGTATTTTCTTATTAATGACTGGTCTATGTTTTAAATAATTCAGATTTGGGTTTTGCAAATTGACTAAAAGTACTTCCATGCTCTTTTCATATAGTTGCATTCAAATGATAGAAAGCTGAAAGCCCTCTAGGACACAGGCAAGGAGACAGTGATAGGCAGGTGTTTGATCTAGGCTTTTTGGCCATCTGTATACTTCAGAAAAATCTGCTTAGTGGTTTCCTATTTTTACTTTGTGGGTTCGTTGGTAGTTACCTATGATTGCATCAGATAAATGGTGCCTCTGAAAAATGCTGAATGTTTAAATACACTGATTTGATCAGCCTTTGCAGACAAACACGTCGGAAACACCTGGTCAAACGTACAGATCTCTGCAAAGGAGGGATACATATTCGTAAAGCAGAAAACTATTCCTGAATTTTTACTCTGCCTAATCTGGAGCAGGTTCTTGAATCAAGCTTTCGCCAGCTCAGCAAATGTACAATACTGCTACATATTCAGTAACCTAATCTTGGAACTATTGCATAAATACCTGTGTTTTTACTGGAACAAGAACCTGGAACTTAACTCTCACCTGCCACATAATGAATGTACTGAACTCTAATGAATGTCATGCCTGTTTTATTCCTTGATTGTGGAAGGAGGAAATAAGGTAGGAGATAAAGCAGTCCTCCACCTTGCAATACTGAACTGAATGGAAATTCCAGTATCAGCTTGGATCTCATTCAGGCTCAAAATCAGTCGTGAGGTTGGGTGAAGGAATGAAGAAGCTGGGTAACTGACTGAGCAGCCAAATCATGGAGCTATACAACAGGAATTCAGAGTGTGTTCAAGTTTGTCTCACATTGGCCGGGCTGACTTTCGAGGCTGCTCTGCTTAGAGGAAGTTTGTGTGTCCATTCCTCCTAAAGGTAATATGTAACAAATCTGAGAAGCGAAATCAAGGCACTGACTTCTGTTACTCCCTTTCATAGGTAAAAATACTTTCCTTTAGATTATGTAGTGAATGTCACACACCTAAAATACTGCTAAAAGCTCAACTGGATTTCTAAACTAGGTATAGCTGGCTTTGTAGATTTTTCTCTGGGGTAACTTTTTGTTTTACTTTGCTAACAACAGATTGCATTGAATTTCTGAATTGAAAGATGCATGTCTTTGTTCCCCCAATGACCAGCTGAAATGTTTTTAAGCTAACTACTGAACTGTTGTAATACAATTGCTTTTTATGAAAGAGGTTATTTTTGCATTTGTTGATTGACTTCTGATCTCCACTGGAAAATGTATTAATGACAGTGTTTGCTGCTGTTGGCTACTTGTGACCTCTTTTCTCATATTTTCCAGGAGGAGATTGCATGTCTTTAAGAGAGAACTTTGTTTCTAACTCTGCTGTATTTTAACTACTGCTAGTAGCCTGCTGCAGCATCAGTCATAATTTTCCATTACTGTCCATCATCATCATCGAAGGATGGAATGATGAAAGCACTGAGTCTACAAGTGTTCAATTCTTAAGGTAACAACAAGAAACCCCAAGCAACAGCTAGTGTATGTCAGCAAGGCTACCCAGAGGCTCATTTGGGTAACCACCAAGTCAGTACTGTCAATTCAGAAACTGCAGATAGGGCATGCTTGAGTATATGTAGAATATGCAGTTAGGCAGCCTTAGAATCATGCAGTGTTTGCAATGTAAATTTTGATCACTGGGAGGACTTGGAGGATATACCCATCTGTCTTTGGGATTTGAGCCCAGAATGTTACCTATGAAATCTAGATCTACAGCAGTAGAATTGCTCCTCATACCTTTTCTTATTTTTTTATGTCTTGGTCCAATGTATGTCCATATTGTATGCCTATGCATTGTTACATCAAATTGAGAATTATCACATATATAAGTCTTTAAATATTCAAGACTTGCTTGGTCAGAATGCTGTTTTCTTTGCTAGGGGACTTAGAAAACAAAATACAAGCTTGGAAAGTAGAGAATACTCCTTTCAAGTACTGTAAGGCACCACCAACAATATTAACCTTCAGTATGTCTACACTAGTATAGATGTATGCTATGTAGTGCACTCTGTACAGCATGGAGTAAAATAATCTTAGAGATTCTGCAAGGTTTAATAAAAATGTTCCCTTAGGTTCCTAGACTAAGTCTGGTGTGTTTTCCAGAGTGCTGGGATTTTTATAATTGTTCGCATAGCCTCATGTAGCTCTATAATTTCTATAAGTTCTATGAGGTTCTTTAACCAGAGAAAGGTATTTTTTTTCTCTGTGGACAGCAAGTACAACTATTTTCAGAATTTTTTCAATGTTATTGCATTATTTAATGCAATGCAATTTAATAATGCAATGTTATTGCATTATTGCATCTGACTATGTTATCGTTAATATAATTTTATCACTAACAGATTAGGTGTAAATCAATTCAGGTGTTGACAAAACTTTTTATGACTTTCAGTTTTATTACTTATCACACCATCTTGGCACAGGACTCAGTCAGTTTTGCAGCGTTAGAACGAGTTCTGTCTTACACACCAAGCTAGCAAGACTCCTGCAGTTCTTTTTAAATCTCCAGAGATTCTCTTCTTTTTACTTACAGGATTCCTAATACCTGCTCAAGGGACAGAGACTATAGATTAACTCAATTCTGCCCCACTTCTGTGGAAAGAAGAGGAGGACCAGCTGGTGATGATTTCTTTTTGTCCGACAAACTATTGATTGGCTTGCTTAATCAAGAGTTAGTTGTTAAAATGTCTCTATCCCAGGAGAGAGTGCAGAAGTCTTGGGAGGTAAGTACCTCTTATTTCAAGTGGTCTCACAAGCAGCATTTCTTATGAAAAAATGGACAGAGTTCCACCTCCTCAATATTAAAATAAAAGAGTGAACCATGTTTACAACAGTGACAAATTTGTCTCTGGGTTTGGATTCTGTATCCTTGTGTGGAAACTTTGGTGGTTTACTGCATGTGGTCCTATTTCCTGTTTTATGTTAGCGTGAGCAAAAAAAGTTACATGACATTTTGTTCAGATAGTGCTAGTAGGGAAAAATTAAGATTGTATATGGAGGGAAATGACCTTGATCATGTGGAATTTTTTATTTCTTTTGATTAAGGTATTGCCCTGCTCCAAGATTTATTTATCTATCTCTTTTCACTAGAAAAAACAAGAAGCCTGGAACTGTTACAGTTGAAAGGTTTGGTTAATCCACAAGATGTCTGTTCCAGCACATCTGTCACCATGATGTATTTTTCCACTTGCATCTTGTGTATAGCCACGTAATACGTCCTCCTGTTTTAAAAATACCTGTCCTCAAAAGGA
Source organism: Anabacerthia variegaticeps (assembly GCA_035583185.1). Classification (NCBI taxonomy): domain Eukaryota; kingdom Metazoa; phylum Chordata; class Aves; order Passeriformes; family Furnariidae; genus Anabacerthia; species Anabacerthia variegaticeps. Next base: position 36,386,776 of record JAWWEW010000078.1, on the reverse strand, counting down.
AGGATCAATATGTCTGTTTCCAGAGCATTACCTAGAAAATATAAATGTCTATCATAATGGTGTTGTCAATGAACATCTTGAAGGTTTTTTTGGGTTCTTTAACCAAGCCTTATTAAAAAGTGTAGTTAATGGGGTATGAGATTTTTTTCTGAACCCTATGGTTTGACACACAAATAAGTTGATGCATTCATAGTGACTAATCATGCATGCACTCTTAGCTTAGGATATTTTAGTTATCTAACCAAGTTAAACCGACTCAAGTTGAAAGAGGTTTACAAGCCCAATATCTCCTAAGTGGGAAATAAAGAATAACTAGATTAAGTGTACACAATATAGAAGGAAAAATAAAACCTGACATTTCTGGTAACCAAAGAGCTCAGGAAGGAAGTAAAACTCCGTGGTGGGACTTATTTAAATGTTTCCTTGTGTGGAATCATAACAAATTGTATCTAATCTCTTCACATTGAAAGAGTATGCTGGGAAGAGATTTTAATTTTGTAGTATAACTGTGAAGTTAAAGTCTGATGCTTTCATCTTGTCAGCTAAAAGCACTGCAATGGTTGGATATGTGAAACAGTTTAGCCACAGAATATCTCCTTTTAGTGTTGGATTAATAGTTGATTACAGGTTAAAAGTTATTAGAAGGGAGGAATAAAAACCACCACTGAACAATACTGGCCCTGCATCCCTCAGGTCATATTGCTTGAGCAGGAAGGGATGAATTCCTTTTCATTCTAAGTAGACACAGGTAAGTGATTTGAAACATTTTATGTGAATTTGAACATGACTGTATTTGCATTTCTTTCAAGGAAATTCTCTAAAAGCATAGCGTGCTTCAAGACAAGCTGAAAGAAGGAGCTTGGAGAAATAATGAGAGGAAAGAGAGAAATAGAAGCACATCCAGAAGTGAATAGATCCTACAAAAATTTCTTACACTAACCCCACTAAGCTCATTTTGTTTTTAGTTCTAGCACATGACATGAACTTTTATATAGGTTTCATGTAGAAAATTAATCTCAGAATGAGTTAAAAGCCACAAACTGCCCTACACACAGGAACCTCAACCAGTTTTGTAAGTTTGTTTATAACACATTTATCATATTCCCAAGTTCTCTGAGTTTTCTCCAGAATTCCTTGAATCATTGTCAATATCCTTCAACCCCCACAAAAGCTTCTTACCTCACTATTAAGCCTGCTGATCTGCTGTTTGGTCTCTTCTGCTTTGATAATGAGTACAGCAGCACCAATTTCAGCCTCTGAAAATAATTCAAATACATGCAAATGAGATAAGTATAATCACTTGTAAACAGCAATACTATTCTTGCACTTAAGCAATGCCTTAAATTTAAAACTAGTTTGCACTTGCTAGAATGAAAATAAAATCATGTGTTTAATGTTAAGTGTATAATGTGTAAGAGAAATGCAATCAATGAAGTCCATACTGCTCTCTTCAGTCTGGACCTGAAAAGATTGAAAATGACAACCCTGGTGCCAACCATGTCACATGACAACTCTTTTTAAAAATAATAGATGAGATTAAATTTTATTATTATTTTCCTGATTGACTTTAAGAGGAATAAAATATGTTCCAATTGCTTCCATGCAAAAAACTCCCTGTTATTCAAGGTTTTCACTCTTCTACCTTCAAAAATTTCTGTACTTCCATACTCCTCTCTTTTTGTTAATATCTTTAAAAAAGTTGAGAGCCAGGTTTATATATGTTAGTAAATTGTTGAGTTTGTGGTTTGTTGTTGATTTTTTTTTTTTAATTTTTTTTTCCCCTTAATTTGGTATTTCAATGTGTCTCTTATGTTGAATTTTGTCCTTGTGTGTAATACCTTCCACGCACAAAGGTTTGGGAGCATGAGTCTCCTGGCAGATCCTACAATACTTCTGGTAAAGTATAATGCATGAAAATGGTATTCTCCACAAACTTTTATCATGACTGTCTGTTAGCAGGAAAACAACAAATGAACCTTGGGACCTCGCTGTGATTTTCTACAGTACCAACTGGGGCACTAAAGTGGGACTGAGAGTACAAATGTATGTTTAACCCATTTATGCCACTTCTGAGATCAAAGAAATAAAGGGGAATAAAAAGCAGTTATGAAAACTGTTTTCTCTAAAGAGTGATCTTCCCAGGAAAAACTTACGTCCAGTTGTAGGAGATAACCTGGATTCCTGCCTGAGGTGATCAGAGCTGAAGTCAAAGGTTTGGCTTTCCTCATTATGGTTTCCGTCTTCAATCCCATCGACAATTCTGTTGAGAAAAATTGGGATAATGGAGCAGTTTCAAAAGCATCACGTTCACAATTGTGATGTAAAAATTACTGCTAAAGGGCACATTTTTAAACAACATTAAACTTTGCACAACATTAAGTTTAGACAAAAGTAAAAACTATTATATTGGTATTATTTCTTGTGAGTTACTAAAGATTAGACCTACTGTTAATGGAAGGAACATGAGGCCAAAAATAATTAACTGAAGTTTCAAAATTATCATGACTCTGGACACATATCTGAAGTCTTATCTAAACCTATACAGAATATAGTTTGCTTTTCATATCTAAGGTAATCTGTTGCTATTCTTTCCTCTGCACAAGCTAAAGAGGCTTCACTATTCTCTTGTTAAGCTAAACTCTCCCTGCACACAACAGCCAGGCTCTTATATTAGGCTTACTTAGGCAGAGCCTAGGCCTGACTGTAATATATTTATGCAGACAGCTCTGTAAACCTCAGACAAAAGTGTCATTTCCATGCAAATAGTTATTCTAAATTTGTTTAAATTTAACTAGCTCAGGCAGGGCAATCTAGTTTGCAAATTGATTATAGGAAGATGTGCAGACCAGTCTGCAGTGTCCCAGTTACATTAATATTGGTATTGGATCTGACTACTAGAAAAGATATTTTTGTCAGTTATTTCTACCCAGGCATAGCAGTTATCTCCAATTTGCAGTGTCAAGAAAACCAAAGGAAAAAATACAGACTTTTATACAATAAACAATTCTGCATGCAAAGAATACAAAACAGGTATCAGATGGAGAAATCAATACACAGTATTAAAGACATATAATTATGAATATTTTTTGTTCTCAATTATAATAAATTTTAAAGTCAATGAAAGAGGCTGACAACTGGCAGTTGACAGATATGAAGCATCAGTTTCGTCTTTTGTCCAGGCACAAGTTTCATACTTTGTCTCACAGTAGCCAAATGAGTTAAATACTAATCTGGAAGGGGTAAAACAGTCAGTTCTTGGCTTTTCAGTTATTGGCGATAACTTTGTGATGATGGAAATTAGACTTTTCATCTAATAAGGATATTTTCAAGAAAACCTCTTGGCTGGAAATGTCTGGAAAAAGGAAGAACAGACAGCACAGATATCTGTGATGTATTTGGCTTGAAAGACCCATATAACTTAGACCTCTCTGTACATACCATGTTTTCTTGTCTTTTTTTGGCTCTTCATGTGAATTTTGGGCTCTGTTTCATGTCTGAGTGTTCATGATGACAGCTGGATGTTACTCGACTTCACTCTAATATTAACCAACCTCTGGGAGAATGAGACTCAAATGGGGTGCTTGAGCTGGTCTGGCCTATACTGCTATCTGCAGCTGGAGAGATTACCTTGTTTGAAATTTGCTATAAAACCTATCTAATGTCATCTGGCCTCACTGCTTCAGAAAGCAATTCTAAAACATCGCTATCACTTTTGCAGAAGTGTCTAACTATATAAAATTATAATATTTTAATTCCTTTAAAACACACAGAAGAAAGCTTACTCAGAGTTGGCTTGAAATTTATACATGCTATATTCTTTACAGTGTTTAAAGATTCAGACTAAAACTATACTAGCAAAAATAGCTAGTTGTGGAGTGCCAAAAGACAGACTTCTATGTTGGAAATATGTAATGGGCAATATGCTTATTCATATACAAGGAATGGGCTGTGGAGCAACATAATCTATTAAATTGACAACACAAGGGGACAAAAGTAGTTGGTAAGTCTCACACCTTTCTGAATCACCTATTGTACAACCCTAATTTTTTTCCTGATAAGAAAAACATAACTCCACTCCTAGAAGCCAAAAAATCAGAAAAGGTTACCATGTGGCCTCTTCTATTCAGTTGCTTGGGGCTAGAGTGCACTCCTCCATGTGAATCTGAGGAGCTTTAAATACATAAATGCCTCTTCCCAGGACTGCCTTTATCGTTACTTACATTTTCTTCCTTTTGGTGCTCTTCCACTTCATAGGCAGTACCCAAAAAGGGATTGGGAAGACTGGAACAGTATTCTAGGAGTTACAATGCTAGCTTCTGTTCCCTGGGCCAAGAACTCCTTAAATATTTTACACAGACTCTGGGATTTATTGCCTTCACTGCGGTGCACAGTGAAAGAACCTGTAGCAGTCACAGAACTCTGTGAAGACTTCGAGTTGGCTTACTCTAGGAAACAACACGGTAGAACAAGTTTCTTAAGCAGGCAAAGTATATTCTCTTGAGGAAGTGTGGTTATACTGAACTGAACTGATCAAACATATCAACCAGAGTCTTGTCTTTTCCTTGTCTTCCCATGTGCCACATAAAATAAAAGGGAAAATTTCATTAAGGTTTAATTGTCTCTTTAATACTTACTATTTTTAAAATAAGAGCCTTAAATGTTTCTTTGTATTAGCTTGTCAGTTTAAATATTCAGATAATATAAACTTATTCTAGATAATAATAGGAAACTGTCTTACCTGGAAAACACACACATTTTGGGCCTGTTTTCCAGCCTATTAACAGCATTATTCTTCAGGTAATGTAATTTCTCTAAAGAACCGATCTTAAAACTAGAATTACATTGCAGCAATTTAGAAACATGTTACATAAATCACCTTATAAGTAGCATACTAGTAAAAAATTAAACTATTTTAAATTGTACATTAATAATGGCACAATAAACTGTTACATGACTCTTTTTATGTCAAAAGACACAGCAAAATAGATTTGCTAAACTCCATATTTACTCTCTACATAACTTCCATGATCAGACTTCCTGTCTCTAATGAAAAAAAAAAAAATCTTCTAAAATTACTAGGCAGTAGTTTTCCATTATAGTCCTCTACTCCAGTATTTTTTGTATTTGCACAGCTATGCTGTAATTTCATCTGCTTGCTTTCTAAATTGTATCTCTGATGGATCCAGAATGTTTTGCAGTGCTATTGTGGGAATGCGTATTATAGACAAAATGATACCATAAAGCCAGACTATTCAAATAGCCATTTTTGCAGTTGATAATTTTTTTACTGCCCTTTTTACTGGTAAAAATACTTTATTTTGCAATAAAGTTCTAAAGTCATAACATTCTGCATAGTGTGTAATGGTTCCTACAATAATGTGTGATGAACAAAAGTATAAACTATTAAATAAAAAGCAGTATTTTTCAAGCATCAAAATCATAGTATTTTTAATAGAAGTTGCATGACAGAGAAGAAAATAAGTTCATAACTATTACCTTGGACTCAGATCTGGTGGGCCACTGGTGGTCAGTGCTGAAAGGTGTAATTTAAGGTTTTTCTCCTTCCTTCTGGAGTAGTAATGGAGCTCCGTTTCATGTTTGGCTCTTGAGGGGTTTGAACTGCAAGCACGGATGGGGGAATGAAAGGGCACAGTTCCTGAGGCCAACTGCTTCAAGTTTCTCCCTAGGGAGCTTTTATTGCTTGCAGTCTTCTTCTGCTGAGAGCTATTTGTGCTTCTTGTATCAATTGGTGAAAGGGTGCTGCTTTCTTCTTCTCCCTCCTCTTCCTCATCTTCATCTTCCACAATTGAAGGGAGTCTTTTCTTTATATTTCCATTTCCCTTGAGCTCTGTCTAAAATAATAAATAATACATAATAGTATAAAATTCAGAATCTGATGTTGCCAAAACACAATTTCTTCTGGTGTTCATCCTGGAACAAACCCAGATCTAGCACAGCTTTCATTTCTCATTAGAGATACCTCTTTTGGAACTCATCCATAGTTTCCCTTCTCTACTATGGCTGTATGTGCATACACAAGAAAAATACAAACAGATTAAAAAAGGTCACTAGTGACATAGCTAGCACACTTGCTGCAGTATGTTTTGTTACCTAGGAATATATGACTAGGTCTTACAAGCCATTTGGCATGTGCACGCTCGAGAAGATTAATTTTGTTTTACTAAGGCATTATTTATTTTGAATGTTATGCTACCAGACTCTTGGTGGTCCATGGAAAAAGAACTGGTAATTCAAATAATACCACTTTTTCATTGGAACATTTTATAATGTATAAATAGCTTGAGCAGTTCAGCTCAAGCCCAAATGTTCTGTGTCCTTCTGAACTGCTGTAACTGAAATCACTGCTGGGATATTAGACAGGACTTTCAGTATACACAAAGTCCCACTGATGCACTAGTGGCGTGACAGGGTCAGGCTTCAGAACCGAGTCATCAAAAAGTGAAGCTGCATCTGGTTTACAAAAAAAAAAAAAAGGCATTTTGAATGCTTGATGTTGAAACCAAGGAAATGTAGAAGCAACATAGACCTGGGTTCTGCACTTTCCATACTAATTAAAGATGCAAGACATCAATGCATTATTTGTTACTTTTTCATAGTAACAATATACTGGTCATGAGTGCTGAGATATGCCAACATGGGCCTCATGTCAGGATCAAACCGTAACTGAGAACTAGTTCCATTTATTCCCATGGTACAACTTACTATATTTATTGGTAGTAGGTGAATGGACTAAGGCAGATCAGGTTTCAGGTCAAATTAACTAACTTCACACATCTCAGCAAAAAGTACAGCCAAATGCAACTTCATGGTTTCAGAAAGGGTTGCTTTTTTATTATTATTTACAGGCTGCTACTCTTAATCAAGCTTGATTGAGGCACTGTTAGCTTTAGATGAAAAACCTCAGATGACCTGGCATGGTCAGAATTCCCACATTAGGGCCAAGTCAGATTGGCTGGGTGGAAAGACAGATTTGGGGAATTTATCCAAATATTTTAAGCCCCTATTAACATCTGTTTGAATGTTTTGCAGCATAGGTTTAATTTTGCTGTGTGTTGCAGCAAACGTCCACTGAGTATATGCCTTTACCTTGGTATAAGCCGGCAGATTTAGTGAATTAGGTCTTTTCCATCTGAGATATATGAAAAGATAAGAATTTAAAGCAGTGACAAAAGACACATCTTTATAAAAGATAAAACCCTCATTGTCAATTGTGTTAGCCATCTAAAGGCTGTCATGATGATCAAATTTTACAGAACCTGGCACTGATACAGCCTATACTCTACAGAGGATGAGTGCTACCCGCATTCAAAACTTTGGCTTAGGTAGCCATGTATTTAAAATGCAGTTGGTATAGTAGGATATCCAAACTCAGGACCTGAAAGAAAAGATCATAAGCTGTTACTCATAAAATAGAGAACAGCAGAACTATCTGCAGTATGCTTTTTAAATTCTCATTCTGAAACCATGGAAGTCTGTTGGAGCTTTTCAAGCTTTGTTCTGGCCATAACTGTGTGCATGTTTCAAAGCCAAGCTTGGCATAGTTAAAATGTGACCAACATACCTGGGACAGTATAGGCTTGTTTGATAATTTTGATATTACCTGAAAAAAAACAAAACAAAAAAGTAGCAAATATGTGCATCTGCACAGTATTGGCTTCCAACAGCATACAAACATCTAAACCAAAACTGTTATATCACTACAAGAAAAGAATCTCATGACAAAACAGCCATATTAAATTAAATAATGACATAGCACTGAACTAAGGATAATCCTTGCAAACAGATGCTGTGAGGAAAAAAAAAAAAAGGTGTTGCTTTATTTTGATTAAAAAGATACTTTGTGAAAAAATAAAATTTTACTTTAACAAAAAGCTAGGTCAAGGCTCCAAATCTGTGAATGAATGTAGATTTTGAAAGCATGGTTGGTAAGTTTCAGTGCTGGTTTGATGGAATCCCATGCAGAAATAAGTGCTCTACTTTGACCCTATCTAACTTTAGCTACTGTGCCAGCCTAGTCTGTATGTGAAGATTAACTATCTATAGCATCTTTGAAGAATTTTCAAAAACAGTGATGGGACTGAAGCAAGTAGGAGCAAGTTAGTCCTAAGGTATCAACCTATTCAAGGCCATAACATTTTCTTTTCTTGGATTAAACAGAAAGCAAAACAAAAGAAAGGAAGAAGAAAAAAAAATTATTCAAGTTTAATGTGTAACTTCTTCTAATAAAATCTACTGGAAATGCTGAATAATATCTGTTATGAAAATTCTGTTGCTTATTTGAATGTACATGTCTTGACCAAGGGCAAGTATCTGACAGCTTATAGGCTGTATTTACAGGAATATTTTAGCCTGCCAGGTAGAATTTTGAAAAATTATTTTCAGCTTTTCTAACCCCACACATCAAAATAAAAAGTGCTTAACCCACAAATTCATAGCATCAGTCTATTATTCTCCAAGCTCAGGTAGGAGAAGTTAAGCCTTTCTGGAAGCCATTGGAACTTCCCAGTTTGTTTGTTGAAAGTCTTCAAACCTCCTAAATATTTAAATTTTAGGCACAGATTTGAAAATAATAATTGTGTGTGTGTGTTTAATTGCTTTTTTATTTCTTCACAAGTCTTTCAGGTTAACTTGAAAATGTTTTGTAGTGACGGTATTAGTAGTGGTATAATATACAAATACAGAATAGTTAAGTTTTCGCAAGCACAAATCCTATTCTACAACAGCCAAGTCAGTAGCAGGTGTATCAATAATTGTAGCAATAACACTCTAATAACTGCCAAACAGAGCAACTGCAAAAATTAGGCTGAGTAAACAAAATAACTGCTGTGTTCTTACTGAGTTTGATGAAGTACTAGATGATATTAACAGAGAATAAGGTGTCAGATACTGAAATCTCCAGCTTGCACTGTAATCTATGCCAATTGAAGACTCAGTATCTCCAAGATTCAGGAGGAGAGGTAACTGAAAATGTCCTAAAATATTAAAGTCAATATTGGGAAGAACTAATGACCTGCTTCACACATATCTTTAAAATATTTGTTTAAAATAGTGCCCAGAATTTTGAGGCATCAGTTTACTTGGCTTCTAGGCACAGGTGCAGTATGAATGTTAAATAGCAGCCTTAATTAAAACTCCAGGCTAATCCCAAACATTAGCAGCCTCACAAAAAAGATCTCAAAGTATGAATTTACCTGGTGAAGACTTTAAAAGTGACTTTTTTGTAGTTTCTAATGTGGGTGAAGATTTCTTCTCATTTTTGTTTCAATGTTTATTTGGGTTTTTTTGCTTCCTGAGTACATGTGTTAAACCTGACTGTACATCTTGAAACAGAGACAAAGGTATGGGCTTTAAGCTTTGAGCAGTTGGTAGCCCTGTGCCCTGACTGTGGGACCTCTCCACTGCTCCTCGGCTCAGCAGCTACAGCCACACACCAACCCTCCTCTGCTCTGTGCTACCCATCTGGTCCCTGCAGCAGGGAGAAACTGGCTGCACAGGAAATGGGGTTAGTGGCAGCACTTTGTTGCCTTGTGATCTTACCAGGAAAAAGGTAAGGGAATTTTTGAAGGCAGGTTCTTCTTTGGAGGGAGGGAGGGAAAGGAGTGTGCTAGGGAGGAAAGGCAGCAGAAAAGAAGGATAGGTATGAACAGGGAGCATGTGATGTGAGATGCTACTTACCAGACTTTCTCTTCCCATTTCCCCAAACCAGCCCCCTTAACACACTGGGGGTACTTTCACTCTGGATAAACTGATATTTTTAGATAAACTCTGGACCTATAAATTATCTTCTCCATAGCACAGAATCCACAGGAAAGAGTATTGTAACTGCTTCTGTATTAAGGCACTGCAACCATATTTATTGCTTATAACTCCAAATACCCTATTTTTCACACATAAAACAGGAGTCTGGACTTTATGGCTTAATAGTTGAAAGTTAGCAAAAGAAACTAATATGTCACCAGAGAGAATTCTCAAAGATTTTGCTTCTAAACCTCCAACAACTTCCCTCTGTCTCTCCCTCCCGTCTCAAAGAGGAAAAGAAAGATGAACAAGACATTGGCCAAAGCCAGTCAAAGAACAAAAATTAAAAGTCCTCCCCATGTACCTAGTTTTATCTCTGTAAAAATGTAATATCAGAGTAAATAACTATGATGTGTTGTCCTAGTTTCTGAGCTGCTAAAACCTTTTATTTAGGGCAACACACTAGTGTAGCCTTCTATAAAATGCTTTATTTTTTTTTTTTCTCATGCAAAAGGATGCAAAATAGCCCACACACTAGTCTTTTAAACTCTTAAAGGATAAGGACCACTAAAAGGAAAACACAGGTATTTACCCTGTAATGCATTAGGAAAAAAATTCCAAAGACTGATGTTAGCATGAGTTATGTGAAATACCATCAATGACTAATTACATTTTAAATTTCAGCCCTGGTGTCTCGTCATGTCTCATGAAACCAGATATTTCACAAGGCAAAACACTAGTAGATCATATACCAAAAGCAGACATATCAAATTCTTCCATGTATGTAATCTCAAACCTATAATCTTGCAAGTGTTTAATATACATAAAGCTTAGAAATTCAGTAATCCTTACCATTGCTTATTACAAGTGCAAAAAGAACATTTCTCCATCTGAAAACACTAGTGGTTTGCTGTTGAAAGCCAGTGACCTGAAATTTTTTTCAGGGTCAAAAGAGAGTAGTCATTTATAGAAGAATCTCTAACAGGAATTGTGGCCAAATGAGGTAATTGGCTGTACAATAATTCAAGAGTTATTCCAGTTATAAAAAAACTAAAAAGAGAAGCTAAATTTGGGGCTAATATATTACTTGTCCAGAAAGTAAATTTGCATTTTTGGGCTCAAAAGAACAATATCGGCTTTTGCTGGGCTGATTCTTGTTGCCTTCAAGAAAAGCAGGAATAAAAATAGAAACAATTTCACTGATTTGCTTATTATCTTAGCTACTAAAATACATGAATAATTCTTTGTATCTGAGGAGTCAAAAAGATAAAAGACTTTTGACTTTTTCAGGAAAGGATTTGAAATCAAACTAGAGTATTAATGTTCTTAGTCAGCGTTTGGTAACAGGAAAAAAACAATTTACGAGCACTGGCAACATGAGGAACAAAACAAAGAACCCATGCCATATGTTCTATTCTTTGCAAATTTACTGTATGGTAATGGAAAAGATACAAGTACATAATAAGGGATTATTGTACTACTGAAAAGCTTAATGCCTTATGTGTGTTCAGGCCTCAGTTTTCCACAACCAGGAAATTTTTCAATGAAATATAACAAATCCTCTAAATCACAAAGGACTCAATCATTCACTTAGCTTAGATGTAATCGTTTTATATCTACATTTACTGAGCAGTTTACCCCTTCAGGTTTTTTTTTTCTTTTTTCTTTTTAAGACATTCTATAGTTCATTGGCTTGTTCCTATACTTTCTCGGTGTTATTCTTACCCCTTTTTTTTCCCTAATGGACAGATAAAGAAAAAGTATTTTGTGGAAGCAGATGCTTTCAGCATTCTCTGATCCTTCTTATGGTACAGAGTATATTGAATTAGCAGGAACAGTTGAAGAGCAGACCTGTCACCGGAATTCTGTCCTAGTTCACAATGACTGTGAATTGCCATGAGCTCTGTAATCTGCTGTTAAGTGATTGTCTTGATTGTTTCTTATCTTTTGAATACGTTATTTTAGCTTGTGAAGTTGGTACAAGTGTTCTTCTACTGTCTGGTTGTGGATAGTTTTTGACAGGTTCTTTTGCAAATTAATACTTCCTTGGTTTCAAATTTCTCACATGCGCTTTTATATGTAGCATTAAAATTTACTTGTCATATATTTCTTCAAAGCTTGAATGTTAACTTTACAGCATTCATTAGCAATTTTTCAAAAAAATTATACTTTGTTTCATTAACAATACAGGATGTATTGTATTTCATGTTAAAAAGATGCCATAGGAAAAAAAAAACCCAAACAACTAACATATCTGTCATTTGCACCACGTTAAGAATCAAAAAATGGGAAATGTGGTTAGCATAATTTGTCATTTTTACTTCTATATTCTTACTTCCCTCTACTCAACCCTGAAACAGGACAGGAAATCAGGGTGCCAGACTGCTCAGAAAATGCATCTTTCGTAATAAAACTGTGCCAATAAGAATTGAAAAAAACCAAACAAACAAACCCAAAGTAAAAAACAACCCCAAAAAACTATCAATAAACCTGGCACTGACTATACTGTCTTGCAGGCTGTATGTTTTGGAAAGCTTGCAGATTACAGCAGACAAAATAGCGTAGAAAGCTTTTTAATACTCCTACAGTTTGATTACAGTCAAGTAAAGATTTACATAACAGAAAGTACAATGAATGCTAACAGCTTTCAAGGCAATAAAAGTTATATGCTTCATGCAGCTCTAAGTTTTCACACATACTCATAAATATTTGAAGGATTGGCCCTGTGAATTGATATCCAATTAAACAACTTGAGGCTGTAGATGAAGAACTACAGCCAGAACTGTGGAAGAGTTGTGTTTTAAGTTTGCATTGTTAGCTTTATCTTTAATGAAACTTCATACTACTTTTTTATATAAATATGTATATCTAACTTCAGAGAGGCTCTTGAATAGAAAAAAGGAGGACAAGGAAAAGAGGATCTTGAAAAAAATACTCCCAGTTATTTTTATGACTGCCAATTGCCTATTTCCCAATGTTGGCCAGCTGTTTTGCTATCACTCACAGGGCAAATCAGTGGGATGAGTGTGACTAAGTGCTACACTGAGGACAGCAACATATCCGTGGAGAATATTTAAGAAAGTCCAGCTTTGACTGTGTTTCAGGGGAAACCTTACAAAGAAGAAGGCAGGGATAGGTATAATCTCTGTCCTTATTTTAAAATTGGGGCTTGTGCGTGTGTGTTGTTTGTTTCCCTCTGCAACATTTCTTGCAAATAATGACTATTTTGGTTGGCAACTTGGTCAGCAGATTAATCCCTGGCGAATTCTACAGGAAGGAAAATTGGCCACACAGGTAGGCCCTCGATATATTCCGAGTTAAAACTTTGGGGAAGACAGCAGTGGTACAGTAACTGTGAAAGCGATTCACATGATTTCACCTCAGGGCAAGAAGCCATGCCCTGGCCTGTGAAGATACCAGCAGAATCTAACTACACACGCTTTCTAAGTAAAATAGGTGTTGCAATTTCCTTCCCCTAGCATGCAATTTGTGTTTTACATATACACAATACAGAAAAGCTGAGCCTGTAGCTTTTTGGAGCTCTTCACACCTTTGTTACTGAAGAAGTTCTGCATAGATTTGAAACTCTGACATCATGGACACTCATTAAGTGAATAATATTGCTTGGATTTTTTGAAGTACCATGATATAAAATCAAATACAGTCAGAGTAATCCAATATCAATTTTGCAAGAGAAATGGACAGTGAATATAACGTGATTAGCAAAGAAATCTCTGTGAACGCTTGCTATCTACGCAGTACTGTACTGTATGTAGAATTTACATGTATATATTTATTACTATAATCATATTATTATTTACTACAACATTGAAAAAGTGATATATATGTCTCAGGTACCAACTCAATTTTCATCAGAACTCTGCTTTCAGTTATGTAAGCAGGTTCTCTAGCTCTGATTTTACTGAGTGAAAGTATAGATTAAAAAGAAAGATATGCTGATATATTTCTTTTTATATTAGTAAAATCTTAGACTGCATTTGTACATAGATGATTTTTAGCTTTCTTTTTCATGTGCTTTCATATATTTGAGAAGAGAGGAGGGTCTAAGTGACCTTCAGAGGTCCTTTCCAACCTCAACTATTCCACTGCTCTACAATGTTAAAAAAAAAAAAAAAGTTGCACTAAAAAAATTACCAGCTCAATAAAATTGAAAACACATACTCGTATGGAAGTAAAATGCCACCTTGATACACAAGTTGCCCAAGTTAAAGGTAGTTTTCTCAAAGACTACACTATATTTAATTTCAGCATGTATCCTGAGCTTATAATGACTCTGCAACAATGTAAGAACTTTACCATATAAGTCAGTCTGACATGCACATTACATATCAAGGTACCCTGTGCCTTCAGAATTAGTGCTTTTATAGAAGAAATTGTGGTATATATTATCCTTTCATTCATAAATTAGTCCTGTTTTGCAAAGAACACTAAAAGGACATGACACTGTAAGAACACTTCTAAATTTAAGGCCACTAATAGGTTGCTGCTATATCAAGACAAAGTAAAAGGAATTAGGAAAATAAAAAATTAAAAATCAATCCACTCTCTAAATTCACACAATTTTAATGTTAAGAGCTATTAGGTTCTTAATATTTTTTCCAATATATAGAAAATATAATATGAATATTGTAAATATTACATTATCATGTCTCTTAAAGCACATTGAGACATATTGGAAAAAAAGGCATTGTCTAGCATGCCTGTGTAACTAAAACAGAAATATGATTAGATTTAAAGGCAATATTCTCTGAAAGCCATGAGCTTTTCCTGTCTAAAATTCTGTTTGACACAGTGTTTTATACACTCCTCATACAAAAGTCTAAAAACATCAATAAGCTGCTTTGCTAGCCTGGATTTTTTTTTCAATGTGTAACCCTCTGGTTAAGCTTTATAATCTGTCGCAGAATGTAATAATCCCAGGAAGTAAAATGAATGAGAATTGAGAGTGTTCAAAAGGACTCAAAAGCTAAAATTAGAAGTAAAATTCTGTCACTTATTTAAACACATTAATTCTAGTTACAACGAAAGTTGTTTGTCAAGAAAGTTCTAAGGTCCACTTGTCAAAATCTTTTAATAATGTGTAATTAATAGTCATACTTCCTGTCTCTTAACCCATTGATAAAAGCAAAAAATTAGGAATTTGGGGATGGGTCACATGAATGTAACATACTCCCAGACAAACATAAATGGGTTATACTCATCTCCTCCTCTTTGCCCTTTTCCAGACCTTGCGTAATTCACCCTTACAGTCAATTGTCCATTTGTTTTAAGTGTAAAATGGAAAATGCTTATTAAAATACAAGAACCAATGAAAAAAATATTAATGGGAAAAGATTACCTAATTGCATCAATAAGTTGTGGTGAGATGAATCTCCTAACTGAAAAAGGACCACAAATCATAAGAAAAAACTGTTAAAGATACAAGTCCAGACAGTATAGTGTCTATGTATTGTTATTTTCAAAAATATTAGAATGACTGAAGTCTACAGAGATGAAACAAGATGAGCCAAAAAGAAAATTCTTCTACTAGGAAAAAAACCAAGAAGACCACCAAACCTGCAAGAGAAAAGGCATACCGGTCTATCCTTTTTGAATTACATGTTTCCTTGTTGCGTTATTTCTCAGCAGTGTACCGTGTTGAAGGGCATATTAGAAACGTGGTAGTGAGATGATTATCTTGAGGGGTACTGGGTGAAGTGATGGCTCAGAGGCACCACATGTCATGCTCACCAATGACTGCTAGTAAACAAGGTTTATGAGCTACCTGACTTCAAAAAGGAGTCAAACCTGGCTGGCACTGTAGCTCCAGGTCAGCCCTGCTCCCACCCTAAGTGAAGAAGGTAATTGCTAGGCTGAAGGAGTAGAGAAAGGGCTGACTGTACCACTGCCGAGGGAAGAGGCAGATTCTGTTGTCTGAAACCAGCATCCACCTTAAATAGTCAAAGATCCACTAAAAGATGCTTACTGTCATGAATACAGGTAAGAGACCTGTGAAATATCTTACAGAGTGCTAGAGGACAAAGTTAATTCCCAAACTACTTCTCATCCATTTAAAGTCAGAAATTAAGTGTAAAACAGGTGAATTAACTGCTCTGTTGTGTTTCTCTCTCCCCACCTCCTCCTC
>JAWWEW010000078.1:36308339-36370064 GCA_035583185.1 Anabacerthia variegaticeps | reverse complement strand
CCCCCCCCCCCCCCCCCCCCCCCCCCCCCGCACCCCCGACTCAGTTCTCACCTGCATAACTTATTCCCTAAGAATGTAGAGGTTCAGCTGTGTAAGTGACACCATGTGAGTCTTGCCTTGTTCAGCAATACGATAATTTATTTTGAGAAGGGGGAGAGAGAGATGGAAGAAGGAGAAGACATTCCAGACAGTCCCAGAAGCATAAATGAAAAATATGAGTAGCTTGTCAAATGTAAAAGCCCTGAGCCATATTTCACAGCAGCATTAATTGGAGACTAGTCCATGCACAGAGGCAGGTAAGAGACCTACTCCACTGAACACATCAGGAGTCATGTCTCATAGGTAATTATATGTTGACAGTTTTAAAATTAGTTTAGTTTTTGACAGCATGAGGAGCACCTTTGTTCCTATACTATAATCACTGAGAAGTTTGAAGACTCCTCATATCAAGAGGTATAAAGGAGAAATGAAAATATCTTGTCTGTCAGACAGGAAACAGTGGATGCTCAGCCATCAGTCACTTAGGAGTTCTAATAGAACAACTAGAGCAACGAGAACCACATGCAGATAGATTTAAAGAGAAAGATCATAAACAGCTTGCTCATAGTTTTAAAATTATTTTAGGTGAGGATTTCCCCCCAGAATAATCATGCAGATAAAGTACTAGACTTCTGTTGCTTTAGGTGGTTTATTCACTTCTATATTCTACCTGTTACGATAATTTTTGTATAGAAGCACAAAAATTGCCATTGATTGGTCACTTATTCTGCAGAATTTATACCTATTGTGCCATGAACAATAAACACCAGTGAGCTACACACCTGCAATAATGGTACATAATCTTCTGCTAGACAAGCTGTTGACAGAGATGGGTGCTTAACTGCATGTTACCTTCTTTAAAAATGACAAGTTTTCCTCAAAGTTATCAAACCCCACTCTAAATGTTAAAGCAGGACTTTTAAACTTTCTTACGGTAAAAAAATTCTTCTACACAGCTGCCAGTTAATGTGACAAAACCATCTTCATTATTAAAAAGGTGGTTGAAATTATTTGGGAAATTCTATGTTCTATGGAAATTATTTATTATGAAAAATATTTTACAACCTGTGATTGTCCTGCAGTGTACAGGATGAGCTATGATCTAGGCTGGGGTAGAGAAATTGTGACTAAGTATAACAATGTAGTAAGAGCTGACTTGGAAATTTACTTATTCAATGCATAGGTAACACCCAAGAAATAGAAACTTGAGGGCTTTTTTTTGCTTTGAAAGTTAAACAAATCAATAAATAATTATGCAACTGAAGTTTCTATCAGGTTTTCTTGTCTTACACCACTTGCCAAGATTAAAAACAACTATAAAAAATCCTAACATTTTTTTCCTTAATATCTATAGAAAAACAAATAGGATAATTTATTTCCTTCTTTAAGAAAATACTATTTATTATGCAGACAAAAGATGCATTAAAAATCAGAAACCTCACTATTTTTATTGCTGATTCAAATAGATAATCAAGTATGCCATGAAATCCTTCTGAGTTACTACTATATTGTAAAGTAGCATCCATAAATTCAGACAACCTATATTAGAATAGGTAGAAAAAGCACGACTAAAGAGGTAAGACTGAATGAATGAGAAATATTTAATCTAGCAGCTGAACAACTGTCAGTAGATAAGCAGAATTTAATCTGAATTTTGCGCTTGCATTCAAAATATCTTTTGCTATCCATTTTGACTATAAGAGCAATGCCACCACGTAGCCCAGAAAAAAGATAAACATCTAGAAGCAATCCAATTAAAATGAAATAAAGTCGAATTACATAAGTACTTTTAAAATATTTTCTTAATGCTTAGCTGGAATGAGTCAGAAGGCTCAGTATATTTTAGATTAGAATTTGTGGATGTTTTGCTTCCCAAGAAGTACCCTCTGTTGTATGCTCCAGAGCTCAGCTATTTTCACCTTTATAAGCCACCGATTGGGCCAGTTGTCAGGTTTCTCAATAGCAAATGAGGAGCATCTCCTGCAATTTCCTAGGTATTACTACTAACAACCTGAGCTTTATCATATTAAAACCCCCTCACAGTTAATTCATTAAAATTTCATAAATTCTAAACACCAGCCTCTTCAAAGGACAAGAATTAATCCCCATTTTGTCAGACAATGCCTTACAAATGGAAGGGGGGGATTGCTACTTGGTTGATTGATCCCCTTTTAAAATGTATTTGCCTACTTATTTATTTTTTTATCAAGGTGCCTGGCTAAGCTGCAGAGAGGCTCCATGTTCCCAACTGGAAGGAGAATCTATCACTTTTTTAATGAAATCTTTGTCATTATGTTTCATTTACACTGCCGTGCACTGACAGAAGCAGTCCTTCCCCATCTTTCAGAGGCTATTTTCATTTTAAAGAGAGTGACTTGGGGGAAGGGAAGCGTTTATATGTGACAGGATGCTACTTTTAAGGCTACAAAAGGAGAAGTAAATTCCTATTGCCTAAAAGTCCTGTCTACAAACACAGATTTTTGACTCTTCAGGAATATAATCTCTTCTTTTTGGAAATGACACACATTGATAGAGCTTTAGTGAGACAAAGATTGTGCCTTGCATGTGTCTTGTCTTCCTTTGGGACTTCATTACAGCTTGAGAGTTAGCTTGGGTGTCAAGAAGGATTCTTGTTCTTTTTATCAGTGTGGTTGTAAACAGCCCTTGGTTTGGGTTTTTTGTTTGTTTGTTTTGTTTTTATCTGAATAATGTCTGCACTGTAGATGCTTCTGCACAGACACAAGAAATAATCAGAAACAACAAACTGTTACCAAGTCCACAAAGATATTGTGCAAATATTTACTTCACAGGATAATTCAGAGTTATGAAGAGCTGCTACTACTCTCTAAATAGATAAAATAACACATATTCCAAGGCTGGTGGATAACAAAATAATTTCCAGTTTCTTTCATATAACTGTATTATATGTTTTAAGAACCTTCTTGTGAGTGTTTAGGTTTATCAAATCAGATATCAGACTGTCTCACTTCCTGCTACATATGCAATCTGTCATGTATAGTGCAAAACTATACAGATGGGGTGAAGTGGGTGTCAAAAGCTGTGTCACTTAGCAAACTATTTCCTTACTATGACATCACAGTCAGAGACCTAGAAAAAATGCTTGAAATGGCTGAATAGTTTTAATGTCACAACTCCAGCTGCCAAACAACTGTCCCCAAATAATTGAATACACTTACAAAACCGTTATTGATCAAAAGGCAGCAAAGAAAGGAAAGGGCAGAATATATACAATCAACATAAAGACTTTTCCTAATTCATATCTTGCTGGGATGAGAATATATAAAAAGATGGCATAATAGCACTGCCAGTATGACTGCATACACATTATTGGTTGTAATCAGAAAGCACTTGGCAATTGCTGGCTATTATGAGAAACCGTTGAAACTTCATCTCCCCAACTTTGTGTCTTTCTTTTTCTGTTTCTCATTAGAGACTGAAATAGTTGCCAGCTCCTATACTTAAAATCAGAGCTTTTCTTCCAAGATTGGTTAAGCAACACTGTGAATCCTTCTATCATACAGAAACTACTTTTTCTACTTGTTATGGGGAAATGTGGTTGCATCTCCTCCTTATTTTATTGAAAAGTGACACAGCTATGGAAGTCCTTAGCATTTTCCACAGTTACACCTTACTCAGATTTTAATGCAGGTAGGGCACATCATTATATGAACTCTTAGACTTGCAAATGAACTAAAAAAAACAAATTTAAAATATTTTCCTAGAGGTTTCTGTGTGGGTAGGGAAGCTATGTCATCTAGTGCCAAGTATCCGATTTTTACACTTCAGGATCAGGAAACTGCAGGTGATTTCTGTCCCTTTTTGGTCCACATACTTTTAATTCAGTTCAAATCTGTTATTCAATTCTGTGTGCGATGAACAGTTCAAAGAGCACAAGGAAGGAGGTAAGGGGATAATGAATCACCAGGACTGCATTCTTCATCTTCAGCCTTTTAATGTTGGCTTAAAATGTTAAGAACTCTACAACCTAAGGTATTTTTGGTTGATGTGACTGAAAATGCAATAATGTTTTAGGTCAGGACTGAAAGGCACTTCACAAATCATAGTGGGGAAATTCATGCTATTTCACCCTGTACTTCACTTGACCCTAAATGCTGCTACTGATCCATTTTCAGAAGCATTAAATTCACATTCAGTTATAAATTTACAGTCATTTAAAACATCCAAAAAAAAAAAAAAAGACTTATTCAAATGAATCAACAATTCTGTTTAACTACAGAAATGTTATCAAACCCCAAAATTTCCATAAAGCTGAAGAAGTCACAGATACTCTCAAAAGTAAAATCCCCCTGTATCAGGGAGAAGAAAACAAGATACACTTTCACAGCTGCCAAACTCTCCCATAGTACCATTTCCAAGAAGTACTGCGATATTTAAAAAAAGGAAAAAAAAGAAGAAAAAAGTCATATTGACATACCCACAAACTGTACTTCTGAAAACCTTCTTCGTACTTTTCTCTGACAGTAAACCATCAGATAACTCAAATTCTTTCTGCTTGCAAATTATATTAATGAAGACAGGTATTTTCCATGGGAAGTAGTGAGTGGGTGACCAGCCACACTTGCTACTAACAACTTCAAGGCTGCTGTCAGGTTACTCTTGGCATCACCCACCTGACTTTAATTGGGAAGAGTTGCCCCTGAATTTATAAAAGCTGAATACAGGTGAGATAGTGATCCCCAGATTTGTCATCACACAGAAAAACATGAAGTAAAAAATTGTGGGGATCCACCAAGTTCCATGATAAAACTGTAGAGAGGAATGCAATCAGCTTCAAACCATATCTTTAAATGGAGTTACACTCCTTTTCAGAATAAGCATTCTTCCCCAAGGGAAATGTGTTGGTTATACAAACTAATCACCAAGCTCTCAGAACAGATGTGTACTATCAGCTGCTGTCTTCAGCAGCAGGAAGTTTGGAGACATTTCAAGAGACAAACAAATGAGATGTCCTGATTATTTTCCTCTCCAGAAGCTCTCATTTATATATGGACTTCATTCTGCTGCAATGGTTTAATAGGGTGTTGCTGTGGAAACACTGGCACCAAAGTACACTTAGTAAAAAACTTTAGTAGAGAAATCAGCCCATATATCAAATTCATTGGGGTTTTGAACTGAAAAGGACTTTTGTGCACTCTTCCTTGACATTACTTTTGTTCTCTATCTTGATAGTAGCCTAATGCCCTTTCATGTTCTTTCAGTGTTACTTTTCTCTGTGTGTAAGGAGAAGCACAATACAAAGAGAAATAGCTGAACTATTAAACACCAGTCTAAAAGTTTAGCTAAAATTGTCTTTGTGCATTCATACGGTGAAGTAAGAAAAAGAGAGATGTGATCAAAGCTTTTTACTATTAAAATCAGAATATATATATCTTCTCTATAACAACAGTGAAAGTACTTTAGTAAGTCTGTACTGAAACCTTTTAGGAGTGCTTTATCTAGAATTTCTTGTTGGGTTTTTGTTTGGTTGGTTGGTTTGGGTTTTTTTCCAAACTAAACTACTCATTTAAGTGGAAAAGCACATCTTAATTGCAGCGTATGAGAAAAAACTGTTTCTAATTTTGAGTATGTGAGGACATTCTTAACTACCAAGTGATAATCAATGATGTATGAAATGAATGTTCATTAAGCTGGCACTTGGGCTTCCAGAAAAAGTATAGTTAAATACCTTTATTTGGACTCATGAACTATATAAGTATGAATTATTTTTAATATAAGCAAAAAATGAAAACAATATTAAAGAAGAATGTTCTTTCATGGATGATGTTTTCCATGGAAAAATGAGAAGCAGAAAACTTGTTCAATGTTTATGATCTGACCCACTGATAAACAATTCATGTAGGTAATGTCTGAATTATCAAACAAATGGAATGAGCAGTCCTTTTAAAAAAAACCTGTGTATTATTTCTTTACTGTGTCAAAATTATAAGAAATGACTAAAGTATGAGAAACATCTTAAAAGTAACAGTAACTGCAGAGACCTTTAAAGATACTTACATCACTTTCATGGCCCTCCCTTAGATTGTATGTGAGATCATGCTGTATGTCTTCAACAAACTTGTGAGCATACTCTGGATAAAGATCGAGCACTTCAAAGAGACCTTTGAGGATAATACACTGGAGGTCACAGTATGTTAGAGCTTTAACATCTGCATTTGTTTTAATAACTTGATCTCTAATGGAGAGGTTTGCTCCAATTAAATCTCCTTTACCTAAAAGAAAATACAAAAACAATTATCTTCAAAGCATAAATTCTTTACTTCCTTTTTGAATCATAAATCTGTTTAATATAATTGCTAAACCAGAAATCCCATTGCTACTACTACATTGTTTAATTAATAACATTTTAAAGGATCTTAGACTCATATATATATATATATATATATGTACATGTTTGGTTTGCAGATGCAACCTTATATGTGATTAATTTGAGGTACAAAAACTAATTTCCAGACAGATGATTTAAGACAGACAGCTGATTTAAGGGGGCAATAAAGTAAATATGTATAAAATGAAGATTTACACTAGTAACTAATAGCAGGTGCAATTTTGTTTTTCAAAATAGCTGTCAGGGTGGTGGTGTTTCTGTGGGTTTGTGTGTATTAAAACAGGCAGGTGCTAAGACAGCATTTTAGCAATGACACAAGTAATTGTAGATCATGATTTAAATTACCCCTTTACTTGCCATTAGGATTGCCAAACATTCACAATCTATGGTAACTATGGCTGCACAGCTATATTTCATCATATATCATAGTTGTATAGGCTATAAATAGATTTCTAGCTGAATAGCATTTCTGTCAAGAAGACAAAATTCTTAAGCCATTGTATTTTCATTAATGGGCAAGATTGCCTTAGAACCCTATATATATATTAAAAACTATAATTGACCATATAATGAAGAGCACAAAAATTTTATAATGGAATTTATACCTCAGGTCAGATGTTTATAACTGGCCCTACTTTAGCGAGGTTTATATTTGGTATCTTCCAAAGGTCCCTTCTAATTTTACATTATACTGTGATTAATAAGTTAAGACTGTCAAGTCTGAAAATCCACCCAGAGTGTGATTCCAACTATATATTACACAGGAAATGGTGAGCTTGAAGGATAAGTTAGCAGTCAACTATCCCTGAAGTTTCTTATATAGGATAGTTTTATACTTTAAAATATCACTTTTTTAGTACCTTAAAATACCATGTTTTCTAATTACATGGAGCTTGAACAACTTTCTTAAAAAAGGTTATAATAAACCCAGCATAGGGAGGGACTTTCTTTTATGCTACATACATTAATACTACTTTGAGATCGCTTAAAAATGTCAATTAGTATAAATAAGAACTGATATGGGCTTAGTTCAGTCTGAGTAAGGGAAACTTGATAGGTGACAATAACATTTGTTGTTGCTCATCACACAATGTGTTGCTGACATCATAAAATATAGTGTAAAGTTAAGCAGTAAGACACTTTTTGATTTTACTGTAAATGCCAACAATTCCTTAGATTTCTTTGATTATATTAAGCAGAGGGCTGAAAATGTTAATCTACTGCTGTCTGTTAATATGGATGAGGGAAAAAATATTTGAAGTATAACAAAACCGATCTTTAAACTTCTTAATTAGAAAGATTTTAGACATATAAACAGTATTAGTATCAATAATACATAAATATTTTGGAAAAAATATTACATTTCTAATTGATTGTAGTTATAGAGTTTGATGAAACAAGGTCAGCCTGAAAGACACTACAATTGATTTTGTATTGTTAATGTATATTTCTTTCTCAAACGAAAATAATGTAGCAAAGTCTGTAGGTAGTAACCTGAAGTTCCATGCAGAATTAATGAAGTGGTGAAATGATTGTATCTGGAATGTCAACATTTGCTACATAACAGAATCATTTCAGTTATTCTTAGTAGCTTTTTTTTTTTTTTTAATTGGAGAACAAACCTATATATAAATGTTTCTACAGGCACATCTGCTTGTTAATATAGCTGGGACACGCAGTCAAAGTTATAAATATTCTCATTATGGATATTTTTAAGAGAACTTATGGTTAATATTTTTAACAAATTAAAGATTCCTATAAAATCTATCCTAACCATCGTTATTAGATGAAAAGTAATAGTCTCAAGAGGAACCAAACATATATTTAATGAGAGCACTTCACTGAATTGTTGCTGTACTGCTTGTTAGTGAGAATGGTTCAGTAAACAAAAACTAATCCACTAGAATTAAAATCAGGACAGAATTATAAAATATTCTGGGAAATGCAAGTAACCCAGCATTGTCAGGGAAAAAAACTGCTCTCTTGGATTTACATGACATAAGTAACCCAGTTTCTCATAGGAGCCTACATTTTTGACACATTCACCTTCTGCTGGTGTTTATTAAGTTTAAATGATGAAGCTCCCATTCACTGTAATGAAACATTATTTCACTGTGTTATATTTATGTTTTTGTGCATTACGATTTCATTAACTTCTCTCAGAAATCCACTAATCTCTTTCTTATTGTTATGATTGTCATCATTACACAATGATGGTTTCATTAAAGTTTTCAGAAGTGCCTGAAGATGGACTCATTAACGTAACTATAGTTCCAGTGGAGGTAGCTGGATTTAAGCTAACAGTTTTTCCTAAGCCATAGTTCATGCCTTTTATTTATGTGATCTAGTGAAATCAAGAGATTCTAAAACTTACTGATAACAAATAGCTGATGAGTGATGTGGACTGCCAATCTAACAGAATTAAAGAGCTCTGAAACAAATAGGACCTGTATCACATTTGTATTCTAAAGAAAGACCAATCAAATGCATGTTAGTAAAATAATGGAAATTCAATTACAGAAGACCAGAAGCTTCCATTGTCAACAGTCTAGCGCAATCCCACAAAACAGGAAGGAAAGCAAAAAAAGGAAATCTTTTAGCTCTGTTTTATAAGAATATTAAAAGTTATTAGAAAGAAGAATACATTTAAAATCTAAAGCAATATAAAAATCATAATAAAATAATTCTTGCTTTCAACGTAAAATGTTATATTTATAAACCGTAACTCAGACAAGTCTAATCATCTTTTAGCTGAAGATAATGGGAATATCCTTAGGAGGAGTTAGATTAAGGCAAATCACAGAAATGTACAGATAGAGATGCTTAAACCTCAGTAAGTCAAAACAGTCATCTTGCAGGCAACAACTAAACAAAATTCATTAGAACTGAACTTCTGGCCTTTCTCTGTTCTAATATACTCAGGTGAATGCAGCCAGCATCAGTTAGTATGAAGAAGTAGCTCTGGGAACAAAGCCAACAGTGCTTGTTTTTTACCACATGGCTTTACTGCAAGGAGTGTTCATACAAGTGTGTCAAAGAAGGTTCATATTGCTTTCTTTCATTTGGCAGCATTAGTGGGAGCATGGCCTGGCCACTAACTTTCATGAATGATTTGGGAACTGATGACCGATATTCTTTGAGTTGTCAATACCATCATCAAATTAAGCTGAAAGTAGCAATTTGTGTCAAAAGGTAGCAAGTACCTCTTTCTGTGAAAAGGAGAGAGAATAAATATAAGAAAATACTCTTTCTCATCAGATTGCTAGGACACCTTAAGCCATCCATTAATAGTGAAAGGCCTCCTGCACTGGGAGACCATTCTTCCTTTTTGAACCTATGACTCTGAACATACCGAGGATTGCCAGCACCGTGCTGTCCTTCAGGACTTCCATGGAACCTGAGCACACAAAGTAGATCGCTTGCAGGGCATCTCCCTGACGGAGAAGGTATTCCCCAGGAGCACAGAAGGAGGTTTTGATGTGCAGAGACAGAGACCTGAGGCAACCACGGCTGGCACACTCAAAAAGGGAGAGCTGCAAAATCTCCTTGTTCAAGTGCATGGTGATGTCTGAACGCAGCTCGTCTGGGAAGTCTTTTAAAAGCTATCCAGAAAAAAAAATAAAATGAAAAAAAGGGGTGAAAAGAGAAAAAGTGTAAAATAATTTGTTTCCACTTTTGCAGAAGTGACCTGATTTAACAGTGCTGCACCTGTCATACTGATGCAAATACATCCCTTTGATTTTTATTATCCCCTTGATGAGGCATGTAGTGTATCTTAATAAATATTTACACAGATAAATTCCAGGAAGAATATGAATAAATATGTGTCATTATACAAAAAAACCCTGCCAAAATCCCAAACCAACAAAAGAGCAAGCAGAAAATGGCCGACACTGTGTATAGGAATTCTTTCTAATGCACAATTTAACTTTGTCCAAGTTCAAACACAGTACGTTGTTCAGATATATACCATTGCATATAGTGACACATATACAATGAAAACAAAGTAAACATGAAGTTTAGATTTTCTTTAATATACTTCTATAAAATTCATCAATATGCAATATTGCTTCTATGGTAAAACCACTGGAAGAAGAATAACTAAAAAACCTGGTTTTCATTTGTTGTTGTTGCTGTTGTTATTGTTGGTGTTTTTTGTTTGTTTGTGGGTTTTTTTGTTGTTCTTTTGTTTTTTTTTTTTTACAGTGTAATTGGACACTGAAGGAGGGGTGGGAAAGGAATGGCCACAAGGTGAATGCTCAGTGGAAGAACCTATAGAAACTAAATAGGTCTTCCTATTTTTCCTCTCAAGGTGCAAGCCCACAAACATAGTTTTGTCTGTAGTTTGAGGGGGTGTGGCATCTGAGCATTGCAATCAGCCAACGCTTGACCCAGTGGGCTTAGACAAGGCACTTTGTCCATGGGAGGCAAATAATGCAATCCTGATGGTCTCTCCAGGAGCTGCAGTTGTAGTACAGCAGCACTTTCACTCATTTTCAAGTGCAACTAAAGGTACAGAAGGTACAAAAGCTGAAGGTGATCATTAACCTCATCTAGGAAGTGATTTTTGTACATTTGAATCTTATTAAGCTCCTTCTGTTGCTAGGATGCAGTTGAACATTCCATTCTTTGGGCTGTAGACAACACAAAAAGAATCTATCAGGAAAAGAATGTTCTCAAATCCAAATCTTTCTGCTTATTTCCACATTATCTTTAGAGACTGTGGAGTTTTATAACATAGATAACAAAAAATCTGAAGGGAGTGCTCCATTCAAGTAACACTCCATCAGAGAGAAGCCATTATTGCCCCTGGAGTATACTAACACATAACTTGGAAAAGCAATTTAAAACAAGCAAGTAAAGACACCACCAGAAATCTATCTTTTGATTTCACTCCCATGTTACATTCTGCAATATTTTAAAACATAGGGAAATAAAGAACATAAAAATTCAGAATAAGCCACTTGTTTGCAGTATTGCAAAGAATAAAATGAAGGAGGTGAGGAAAGAGCATCAAATGCCCTCCTTTAAAAAAGACTTAAACCTCCCTACTAGATATTTTGTTTATTGAAATAAAGAACCACTCCCAGTAGCATTTCTGCTGACATCATCCAAAAGGATGCTGATGAGTGCCTCAGTGGCATTTGAGAATCATGGGTGACTTTGAATTTTAATATATGATTTGATGTTTTAAACCAGATTTTTCAGTAGCGTACCCTCTTCCTAGGATACTCCAAATTTATTTTTAGGCATGTGCCTTTTGATACATAACTTCACACAAAACGCAGCATCACAAAAGAAATATTGTCCCCTTTCCTTGACTCTAAGATCGTAGTCAAAGCCATCAAACACAAAAACTCTCTCATTTGGTTACCTCATTGGAATCAATTCCATTATTGACAGACCATGTGGTTTGGAAATATTCAAGCATCCTTTGCTTTAGCTGCTGTGGCAGGTGATGGACCCGTATAAAGTCCTTCAGATCCTTGGTTCTTGTGTGGTAAAGGGACCATCTGGAGTACATCCTCTGAATTATGGCAGTCACATTGCCAAACACCAAGGCATGCATCAGAGCTAGAGAGTACAGAAATTATGTGCAAAGTGGAGTGATTCGTTGATCATTAAAATGTAACACAGCAAATCAACAGGATCTTCACAGAAAGCCAATTTCCTGATTGAGAGATATAGTAAAGCTTTTTCGAATATAAGATTCCATCAGTAATGTGCAGTAGTATTAATATGATTATTCATTTATGTTTTTTGAGACAGTCATAGGACAGGGTAGAAAAATTCTATCTATCAAGATACCAAGTAAAAGGATGCCCAAGTCAAATAAAGTTCATAGTCTAAGAAAAAGGGAAAACAGAATCATAGAATGGGCAGGGTTAGAAGAGAAAATAAAAATCATCTAGTTCCAAATACCCTGCCATGGACAGGGACACTTTTCACTAGACTAGGTTGCTGAAAGCCCTGTTCAGCCTGGCCCTCAACACCTCAGGGATGGGGCATCCACAGCTTCTCTGGGTAACTTGTTCCAGTGTCTCACTGCCTTCATAGTAAAGAATGTCTTCCTAGTATCTAACCTAAACCTACTTTCTTTCAGTTTAAAACCATTCCCACTTTTCCCATCAATACATGGCTTTGTATTAAGTCTCTTTTCATCTTTTATGAAGGCACCCTTCAGGTACTGGAAGGAACACATGTAGGCAGGTATGCTCAGGAAATATTGAGAAACTAATAAGCAGTATGAAAACTAGACCCAAATAGTCAGTTAGAAATTACACAGAATGTAGCAGATTTCAAAGCACTCACAGAAAAAAACCAGTTAGTAATTGGGTAAATGTGTAGTGGAATGAGGTTGTAAATGACATTTAGAGATGTTATCACATTCTGGGCAATAAGATATTTTGTTTTTTAAAAAAAAGGTCAAAAACCCCATTGTAAAACAGAAATTCAGGTTAAAAACCCCCATTCAAACAGGCAATCTGATTTCTTATGTTTCTTGAGAGGGCCAAATATGCTAAGGAATCATTTATCAGAAAGTTCTGACATCCTGGAGTTTGTGTGCAATTATATTCTGGCTTGGGAATAAAAAGACCAGAAACAAAATTGAAGGAATGCTTACAGATACAGGTCATCTGGGTTTGTCTTTGCAGAAATATGCTTGCTGATTATGAGTTGAAAAAATCACTGCTAGGTTGTCTGTCATGTGATATTGATTTGATGTATATGTGTACAAATTGTTTATTAAAAAAAATACTAAAAATTACTAAACAGCTTGATCGTTTCTCTAAAGGGACATTTAGCTTTATAGTGCTTGAAAGAAAGCAGACAGGCTCCTCAAAGTGGCAAAGGAATTTATAAACAAGACAAGTTTATAAACAAGACAAACAAGCTGTTGACCTTGCATGTCAATTTACAGAAGTTCAACGTGAGTGGAAAAGGACAAGGGGGAACAGGAGGAGGAAAGGACACACTTTTAAATGGTACAAACAGATAGAAAATTCTTTAGTTTGGAGTGTCAGAAAATTTTTACAGGCTGAATAAAACACAAAGGAGCTAGTAAAAATATCTATGTCTTCATTGTGGAAGGATTGCAGAAAAACATAACTGCAGTATAGAAAGGGTAGAAAGAGTCAGATCAGGTATGAATATTAGAAAGAAAAGTAAACATCACTGGAAATTTATTTCTAAGAATAATCACCCAGATCAACTATGTGTTGTCCATGATGGTACAGTGAATTACTATGTCATTAATGTCAGAAAACTTGAGCAATAAAATGTGAGGGACTGGTGTAATGTTAGGTACAGAATATTATACCAGAAATATGGCAGCTGGGGCTGAACAATTGATCAAAACACAATTAAATAGGTTAAGGAAATAGTGTAGCCTCTTTAAAGATGCAATAATCAGTTTAAATAGGGGCTGGCAATAAAGCTTTAGGTGGTGTATGGATGCATATGTAAGAATCACATGTGATGACAGTCTCCCAGAAGGCTCTAAGGTTAGGAGCTGGACAATGTAGACATCTCTGTGATGTCATTATAGGCACAAATATCTTCTGGAATTTTATTATTATGCTGGAATCTGTCATTGCCTACATCGGAAGGCGACTGTTACTTAGGGAGACAAGCTGTCCGTGGATGTGACAGGCATTAGATTTCTTTTTCAAATAATCACAGCCTCACCTTACTTTCTGAAAGAAATCTATTACTCCATTCTCTAAACCCAAGTACGACAAGTTCAAAACTTCTGAAAACTGTATTTCATATATATTTTGATGGATAGTCTAAATTACATTTTTGTTGCTTAGGGAACAAAGGAACACCTCTGGCCGCAGAGAGAACTGGGGCTACTCGAGTGGGCCTGCTTGCCTATGAGTAACTTTGTCTTTCAGCCATCAGTTCCCTATTACTACATTCAGTCAACTAGTTCTTCACAATTTATTCAGTGCACAAGCATATTATTTCTATGACTTAATAACACAAGAAATGAAATTGGTATAACTGGACTAAATAGATGCATAAGATACTTTTATATTCTACTCTATTAAGCTTATGAAAGCTCTTCAATATCAAAGAGTATTAAATATTCATCATTACCTTACAAAGGGTATCTTTTGATTTCTTGATAGAAATGAAAACTCCTTTTTTCATTCCAACAGAGTTTATGTAGTGAAAGTTCCAAAGCAGAGAGACCGCAGAGTGTTTTAAAACTATAATGTTATGCTACCAGCTAGAGCAATTCATGAGCTGCTTGTGGTTTTGTGACATTGTCAAAATGAAAATTATATTATTCTTAGGTGATTCATGCCACTCATTTTCAGGATTGAAGGAAATGACAATAATTCATTGAACAATTTTTATACCACTTAGTGCTGCAAATATAGTTTATAGGTCATTCATCGTATTCCCTGGCTTCCAAGTGTCAAATTGCTAATTTATTTTTGCCTAGGAAGATTTATCCTGCAGAACTGACAACCAGCTGACAACTCAGGCTTTACTGACTAGCCCTGGAGAAAGACCTACTAGTATTTCTAGAACAACCAGGCAAACAGAAAAAAAGGGAGGGGGGCAGGCAGGGGGCAGTACTCCAGTGGTAATTTGCTTTTACCTGTCATGCCCACTGTGACATTTTTGAGCTGTATGACGTACACATTATGAAACAGCACAGCTGATTTTCAGGGCAAGGAAGAGACCAAAATCCCCAACACACGACTGGGCCATTCTCACTGTCAATAACGTGAGTTTGTATTTTACTGTGTGGCACTGTCTTTTGTCACCATAAGTGAACAAAAGGATATAAATATGCCTGCCTAAGAGAGTTTAGGTTGTGTAAACAAAGTAAGTGATTTCCTTCTTTTGCCATTTTAAACTAAACTTGTTAAACATTCTGCAAAATTTCAGCTCTTATTTTACTTGTTTCTACATTTTATATGGCATTTAGCATTTGTACCTACCCCCAATCAGCATTGTGCAAATGGAGAAGATCTTTTCTGCATCAGTATTGGCTGAAACATTTCCAAACCCAACACTGGTGAGGCTGCTGAGAGTGAAATACAAGGCAGCTATATAGGCACTTCTGATTGATGGGCCTCCTAGTGTATTATTCTCATAGTAAGGAGATTCAATACGTTTTCCTAGCTCATGAAGCCAACCTGCAAAACAAAACGAAAAAAGAAACTACTAAGGAATACTGACACCATGAAAAGTACACATTGCATAAAATAAAACAGTTCTAAAAAAGAAATTATTTAAAAGATGCTACATTCTTCACACAATTCCAGGAATAAAATAAACATTAAAATGTAGGAATTTATGTAGTACAGTAAGTATTGTGTGTCTGGGATATTTTTTTAAGCATGATTATTTATGATAAGAACTGTATTTCTGTATGGAAATCAAGTGGTTTTGAATTGCATATTACAGGTCTAATTAGATAATTTATAAAATCCATCAAGTCACTGAAAAGAAAAAAAAATCATCACCTAATATCACTGCAGCTAGAATGCAACATCATTTGATTCTTTCCATTAATTAATGCTTGGAAAGCTTTTTGACATTCTAAGACTAAATCATTATAATAGTAATAGTAATTACATATTCAGAGCTTTTTACTTTTTTCTTTTTACAGTAGAAAAAATTCAAAGAACTAAACATAACTTACAAACCAGAATTAATTTTCAAAAGATGCTTCAGTAAGTATTTTCTAGATTGTTCATTAAATCTTCCATTTTGCTAAATGAGTCTGTGTGTGCTAGAGAAAGTAGAATTAGCTACTGGTTCATAGATATTTGAAAAAACAACAACAAAACAACCCCAAAGCAACAAAGCAGGAAAAAATATGCAGTTGGAAAACACATGATCTGAATGAATTGTATAAGCATAATGCTTCACAAAAATCAAGGTGGGGGTTAGAAAAGGGATAAAAATCAATTTTTGTGCCCAGTTTTGCCTGCTGAGCAGCTTGCTTGGGAGACTGGGAATCTCTTATGGGTATTCAAGGAGAACTGCCTAAAGAAAACAATCCTGACAGAGATTTATTTTTAGAAAAATTGTTTGGTGGTCCCCCTGTTGTAAGCTGAGACCTGATAGGGTCCATGCTTATTCTCTCTCCACTTCAGTCAGCATCCATTTGGATGAACACAGATATGAACTGGGGGAAATCTCATCCACAGAATATCTGCAAAAGTAAGGGATAGATTTAAAGTATTTGTCCCAGCTTTCAATTAAGTTTGGGAAAGAGTCTATAAGAATTTACCGCCTCTAGCAGACTTGCTGAACCATGGCTGTTGCCATGCTCAGCTCCATGCTCTCTGGCGTGCTGTCCTACAGAGAAAGCTCAGCAAGAAGGGCTGGGTAATGGCAGCACATAAGGTCTGGCCATGGCCCTGCTGATGCACTCTGTGCAGGACAGCAAACATAATCAAAAGCATAAATGAAAATCTGCATAGTCAAACAATGGCAGCACTGAGTGGGCTGTTTTACCTTGCCAACGGACAAGAGGATAAATGAAAATCTCCTTGATTTTGTCTTGATATAAATTATTAATCATGTGGGGCTATTTTATACTTGTGACTCCCAATAATTTAAAATGATATTAAAGCAAAACTGGTGAAACAAAAAACCCCTAAACCAAACCAAACCCCCCCCCCAAAAAAAATCCAAGCAACGCCCCCCTCCACACCCCCCAAAAAACACAAACCAAAAAAACCCAAACCCTAACTGAACCAGTATCTAGCCCAGCAGAATCTCTGTGCACTGCTGGTTTTATGAGATTATACTACATTTCCCCAACAGTAACATGGCCCTTTGTAAGACAGATTTAATTCCTGTGTTTCAGTGTTAGGGAATGTAATCCCCAACATTAAAGAACATAGAACAAAAACCTTATTAAATCCCTGGCAGAGAGCAGACAGTTAAAGAAAGGCTATCTAAACCTAATGTAAAATAATACAATCATAAATTTCAAAACCAGCTCTTGAAAATATTCTAGTCATATGAAGAACTACAAAGCTGAAATAAATAGGTTATTTTAAATGACTGTAACCAATATGTGAGTACTAAAATAATTCCTTTTAGGAGAAAATCTTTTTCCGGGCAGTGTTCTGAAAGCCACTGATTCTCAGCCTGTGTATTTCCATTTTTTTGACTTTTCATACATTTTCGGTGCTACCCAGGAAAGGTGGATTCTTTAACTGATATGTATAAGTAAAATGATTTCTCTTTTATAGTTCAGTTTATATTTAAGGTTATCACCCAACCCTAGTGAAACATCATTGTTTCTAAAGGATTCATTACGTCTAATAAAGGTAAGGTACAAAAATAAATTCCTATACTGTAGAATTTTGAAGAAATTATATAGAATGATATTTCAGTCACAGTATGTAAAATGCTGCACGATCTTTCAGATCAACTATATTACTTGGATTTTTGTTGATAGCACTGCATTTTTTTCCATTTCAGGGAGGAGACAAGATACTGTTGGCTGCAAATACTTCCATTAGCCAATGGAAATAGTCATGAGGTAACATCATTGACTAATGTCTTTTCCTTTTTGGTTCCTGCAGGTAACAGCTCTCAGTAGATTCTCTGGCAAACCTGAGGAATTAATTTCTGCCCTCAGGGAAGAAGAGGAAAATAAATATACCTTGCAGTCAGAGGGTGCTTCCTAGAATTTAGCATTATGAATCTTGTCTGGTTCAGAATTAACATTGTCTAGGTATAGTTCTCTGACTTTGAAGAGATTTTTAGAACACCGATTATCATAATTAAGAAGATGACCATTCAGAGGAAAAAAGAGCACTTAAGTAATCAAGTCCTACTGGAAAAGTCAATAGGAATTGGATATTTAGCTCCATTAGGCTACTTTGGAAATTGCTGTAAGAATATGTATTGAGTTTCATTTATCTATATCTGGGAAGTGCTCAAGTATCAGCAGAAGCATAAAAAAGCATTTAAACAACTAGAGATTACATACTTTTTAACTAGATGTAAACCACATTATTTCATTTACTTGACATCCAGAAATGGAGTCTTCTGGTGCTAAGTCTGCACTGAATAGATACATCACTCCCTTATAATTTGCAGCTTCATTACGTACTACTACTTTCCTTATATGCCAGACACTTAACACACCAAAATACTGTCTGGCACTTCAAAAATTAGAAAATAGTTGCATTTTTTAATGCATTAATTACCCACAGCATTTATCCTATAAATAAGACAAACACTTTTTTCCCCAGTTAAAAAATAGACCAAAACTCTCTGGTTTATTCTGCACTACAGCACTGGGAAGTGTAAAGACGTATGGACGAGGAGTACTTCTTAGAGTATCCCTGAATGCCTGAAAGCAGGAATGGTCCCAAATAGACCGGTAGTGATGATGATGTTAAAAGAGAAAAGGATGGGACAAAGACCAAGCTTCTCTCAACTATGATTCCACACCAAATTCAGGGACTTCAGTATTTCTGTGGGAAATGTGAAGGTAGAAAAGCCTATCGGCTTTCTACTTTCACATAATCTTTTTTTTTTTTTTTTTTTTACATTTATTTAAACAGTATATAATAAGACTAAATCATTTTACTTCTTCTAGTGTGCACAACTGCATTATTGAATAATCATTGCCTCTGTTCTCATGGTAATTACTCATTTAAGGTATTCAAGTTCTTCTCAAGATTCTCAAAGCCTTTTTTATCTTTGTCTAGCCAAAATGTTTTTGACATGCGCAATTTTTTCCTGCTAAAACGCTAGCTGTTTTTAGCTGCTTTTCACCAGACTACTAATAGGCTAAACAGTGCCATTCCTACTACTTCACCCTGTGGAATATCACCTTTACTCTTTCATTGTC
This sequence comes from Anabacerthia variegaticeps, assembly GCA_035583185.1. NCBI lineage: Eukaryota > Metazoa > Chordata > Aves > Passeriformes > Furnariidae > Anabacerthia > Anabacerthia variegaticeps. The sequence goes on along the minus strand of JAWWEW010000078.1, from coordinate 36,350,808 downwards.
ACACAACCTGACATTTGTTTACAGGTTTGATCCATGGTGGAGTTTTGCCTGTCATATTAGGAGAGACTCCCAGGTACCAGAGCAGATGGTTTTAGGATTAAAGAACCCCAGAGATGACAGAAGTAATCATACCTTCAACCACTGCTTCTGGAGGACTGTAAATGTGTCAGACCTTATTGCAACGGGTCAATAAATAAAGCATGAATCAGGTATTTCTTTCACCCAGATTAGAAAGAAATAGATAAAAAAAAAAAAGGCCACAATCATGACAGTGTGATACAGTTGCAGGTTCTAAGAGTGGGAAAACACAGCTTCATGGCACATGCCCGAATGGCAGAGTTACACAGTAGTAAAATACAGGACATGGATTTCTGCTCTATTCAAATTGAAGATAATAAAGAAATGTTATAAGAGGAAACCTAAGGTGATCTGTATGACATGTCAACAAGCACAGGCTAGAAATGAACAGCCCTGGACTATCTGGCCGAGGGATTTATATTTGAACTAGATAATTAGCTGGAATTCAAAATAAGTAAAAGTTAAGTAGACACTCATGAAATTTAGACTACAATGGCTTCAGTATTAGTACAACAGACATAACCATAATGGTTCCATGACAACGAGGAACAAATAACATTAATCTAGTCCCCTTGGCCTTTATTCTGCTAACACACTTTCCTGAAAAGAGTAGACTTTTAAAATGAGAAAGAAAAGAAATATTATAAAGACATTAACATTTTTCTCAGGTACTTAAACTGTTTTAAAATGTTAAAGTAAGTCACAAAATTATTCTAAAAAAATGTGTTTTCTTATTTTAGCTTTGTAAAATACAGTCCTTAACAGAGTATATTCTTTATTATGATGGATTTAATTTTTTTTTTCTTAAACTGGAAAGATATATAACATGGGTATGAATGAGACTGGTAGTCTGATAGAACTAGAGGAACACCTATTGCACTCAAATCCACACAGTCAAATTTTGTGGAGGGAAATTTTTGACATGACATGGAAAAACTTGTCCAAGCAGACAAGACCTCTGAGTCTTGGAACATTGATATTATCATGATGGAAACTACACGAGAATTTCTACAGATATAGATAAAAGTTTATACACTTTTGCTTGCTGAATGCCCACACTATAGACAATAAAAAATTCATACAAGATATACCTTTAATATGTAATTAAAAAGGAAAAAAAATGACCCTTTTTCTATCAAATACTCTATGCCTCTTTCTATTCAGTAGACAAAATCTTGAAGAGAGAGAGGACAAGTTTTATAAGAAGATTTCATGCTTCAGATCTGAGATGTTCGTGTCTTTAAAGCCTAATCCATGAGTAAAAATAAAGTCTTCATTCATCTAAGTGCTATATATATAATTTAAACGTCCATGTAAAAATGCTCACAGCATATTTTGGGGAGCTTTCAAACAGTGGAAATTACAAGAAATGTAGTAGTTTAACATTAAAAGAAAAATAGTTGACAATGTCAAAAACATGCCCTTCTCAGAAGTAAACACTGATGAGACATCTTCCCTCCAAAATTTTAGATGAGGATTCATGACAAGAAATTTTTAGGATCATTGTCATACTGGATGTTAAGTGTACACTAGGAATGGATAAATTCAATTAAAATGCAATTTGATTTCCATTGCAGAGAAACTGGATAGACTTTTTATTACAACTCTTCCCAGATTAACAAGTGAAGTAAGAGATGGGCATGAGCCAAAATTCAAGGTACAAACATGTTCCTAAAATGCTGACAATTCATATCGTTGCATCTACGTTTTTTATTTTTTCTTTTTCTTTTTTTAAAAAAAAATAAATTATGGATCAAATGTTTAAAAAATCAGGATTTGAACATATGTCACATGAAAGTGTAGTCCTCTACCAGACTTTGGGAATTCTACCACTGATTTTCCAAAGCCTGTAATATCATCCAGAGGAGGTCTGAACTTGAACATAATGCAGTCAGAAAAAGGAAAAAAAAAAAAAGATAAGGAAGGTCCATGTATGTCCCACTACTGCATGCAGCTTGGACAGAAACAAGCCTCTGTAGTCAAAGGTAGGTGTGCGAAATGGTTACCTTTGTACCTGGTTCCTTTTGAAAGCCTGCCTTAAATGATGGAGTACCCTTTGCAGGCACAATGTCTGGTGTGCTTCTTGGCAATGATCTAGAGGAAACTGTATCTTTCTCAAGATCCTTAGGAAAAGTTTTTGACTATCTAGGAGACGAATATTAAGGCAGATGTTTTAAAGACTTTTAAACCCCATTTTTCCAACCTAAATGTGTATTTCCATTGATTAGATCATTCTCAGATACAACTTAATCTTTGACAGGTCTACTGAAAGTTGATTTTATTTGAAAAGTGTCAACTCATTCAACTCATGTAATTCTTTTGTAAGGCTAATACCCTTTGTAAATAAATTGGCTGTTGTATTTCTAATTGAATACATACTTAGAAGGTATTATAAAAAAAATTACATTTTGCAGAGCTTTAACTCATCTAACATGACAAAGTCATAACAAGATATTGACCCATTCTGCTCACTGAAAATGAAGTTTTCATGCTGCAATAAATATTCAATTAAATAAGTAGTTTCAGGAAGAAGAGGTGCTCAATCAAGGGATTAAAAAAGGAAAAAATCTAAGATCTAATTGCAATGTTGCTGATAACAACAAAAACACAGCTGAGCCCACAGAAGTGCTGAAAACCTGACAATTAAGCTTTAATTTTCTTATAAAACTCTACTCTGAAGTATCACTTCTTAGAATAAGAAAGTAACATTTCTGTATTCTCATGCTAAAATTGGTGCCACCTTCAAGATACTGACAAAAATTCCTTGTGGGAAGCCTTTAATTTCTATTCACCAGCAATGTGTGCCCTTTAATTTAAAATTCCTTTTAGAAAGCCATAAGTACAAGGATACTTTTTATCCTGTGGGAAACTAGTAAACCACCCCAGTAAAGGCACTCCAAATGCACAGATTATAATGCAATTCCAGTCTCTGGTTGACCACTCCTGGGCACGTTCGCAGCTTATAAGTGGTAGAACAAAAGACCTGACATGAAATACTTTCAAGGCAAGCATTTTGTTAGAAAACAATGTTGGAAAGACACATTTAAAAAAAATATTTGGTTAGCAACAAGTGAGAACAGGTTAGAGTTCTGCAGCTTTTCCACCTAATGCAAAATGCTACATAAACACTGCACAAAAAACCGGGGTACATGAATCAGCTACCAACAGCTTCCCACATTTCTAGACCATTTCTAGCCAGAATCTATGTTTATGCATTAAATATTAATATTTCTAGATGAGGTCCTACCTTCTTTTACTGCAAAGTAAAGTTTTGCAGTTTTACTTTTTCTTCTACTGTGTTGGAGAAATACCTAAGGACTGAAAGACTTTTTCTCCAGGACCATTTGACATGTGGAATGGTAATCGGATGCCTGTGTCTGTCCTGCTCGGTGGATTGGCCCTGCAGGCTGATTGGGCAGGCTTTGGGTGGGTTGTCCCTCTCACCCTACACTTCAATACTACCTTGCTGCCTCATCAGTCTGCAGATTTCACTTCTGGGACATGCAAACAGTATTCTGTAGATGTCTAAAAAAATTAGACATCTGCATAGACCTGTTGTTCTTACTTATGAGGAAGACTCCGATATACCTTCACACCAGTCTCACAGTAAAATGGAATAGATTCCCCTTACAGCAGATATACTTTTATTCCAAGGCAGAGACCTGTCTATATTACATATAAGAGTTATGTATAAGAATTTTAAGAGCTGACCCAGCAGATTTGCCAGGAACACATTTCTCTTGATATTTTATGATAGTTCTCTAAACATTAGACTTTTGCATAGAAGCTCCAGTGTACACAGTTGGTGCACCTGCATTCCAGCAGAACTAGGTCATAAATTCCTTCAATCTCATTTATCAAGGAGTAGGTAAATTTAGGAAAGAAATGGAAACTCTTCTTCTGTGTGGTAAGCATGTACAGCTCTTCTTGACTGTAATTTGTCAGATGGCTATGTTTGAATATGTGGGCAATTTAAATCTTTTTTACTTTTGCAAGTCAGCAGTTTACTTTCCCAAATCACTGAAAGGATGAGATGGGGATATTTTCAGTATCAACTTTCTGTGAGTATAGCTACTTATTTTAATTAATTTTTTTTAATTTTTACTAGGATTAGACTACAAAGAACTCTAATGCCATTAATACATTTGGAGTGAAGAAAAATGCTACCTTTTTTTTTTTTTCCAAATTACCTTGCTTTTTTTCTATTCAGTGTATTTTTTAAAACTAAAAGAAATTAGTAGCATAGGTAATTAACTACTATTTTTGTAATGTTGTATAATGTTAATTTTTAGATTACAAATAAACTATCCAGGTCTAAACAGATAGATAATTCAAGAAATAAATTGCAAGACTATAATCAGAGGTATGTAAATAATTTGCAAATCATCTTCTTTAAGGAGATGGTCACACTGTCATTCGACAAAGAGGCTCAGCATTTAATATTACTGCTCCTTAGGCAAGATGCCTGTTACTGTCCTTTTCCAGACTGTCAAATGCCTTGCAGCTAAGTTTGGAGTTAGAAATATTAGTGCTCCTAGTCCATTCAGTGCAAAGAGCACGTCTATCTATGCCCTCTTTGCTTCCCTGTGCTCCATCAGTCTGTACCCATCTGTTAGAGCTTTTCTTATCTTATATTTAGACTGTAATACCCTCCTGGGCAAGAGCAGCCTTTTTATCCTGTGTTAATTCAGCAATGGAGACAAGAGGGTCTTGACCCATAACTAGCATCCCAGGTGCTGCTGCAATAAAATTACTGGTAATGACTTTTTTTATGGTGTCAGCTGAAGAGTTAGAAACCTGTCTTGCAGATTTATGTGTCTGGAGTCCAAATCATACCAAAAAGGTCTCGAACTACTACAGCAAATACATTCATGTCTTTATAAAGAAATAAGTATTCTACTCCATAAGCGATACAGATGACTTTAAAATGAAAACTTTATTATCAAAATATGCAAAAATATCCCACAAAACAAACCCTTGCAGAATGTCAGTTTTAAGGTCGTTAGCAAGACTTTGAGTTTGTATGTGTCTAGTGTGGCACAGTTAGTAAATTAATCTTCCTACTCTGATGCTGTCACCTGCTCAGAGAAATACAGGCTAAAGGTTTTCAGTACTTTTGACAATATCTCAGTCCCAAGAGTTATTATATTTACAGTTCTGACTCAGAGTCTACAAATAAATTCTCATGGAGGCAACCACAGCAGTAATCAATACCTTAAAATCTCTACAAAATAAATGTTATTTATTTGCAACAGCAAGATATCAAGAGGACTATATTTTTTATAAAGGCAGAGCAATATGCTAAACATATTTTCATACTGTCTGTTCGACTGTCAGCAATCTGTGAGAGTAGGGCTGTTTACTTCTAGACTCCCCTGTAAGAGTGTTCTCTCCTTTTCAAATCTGAGTAGTGAAACAGGTGGTCCCTGATAGGGGTGCCTTTCCCTCTCCGGCCATCTTCCCTGCTCCAGAAATGAAGCCAATTTTCAGCAGCTCCTACCTATTCAAATGCAGCCTCCCAGTTTGGTAAAACAGAGGCAGAAGCCTCAGCACAGAAACTGTTTCCTTTTGTAGGTCTAATTACAAATGAAAGGGTAATTGCAAAAAAACCCATGCTAATTTCCATCTGACTAGCCTGCATAATCGCACAGGAGATGACAATGACAGTATGGAGTTCAGTTTGGGTCAGTATAGACTGCTGCAGTCTATGTGACATCCATTTCTCCTTGTCTTCTATATTAATAACATCCATGCTGGTTAGATAACAGCTAAGTATGTTAACCCTCACTACAACGCGCTCCTTGCTTGCTCCAGAGATTTCACAGTATCCTCTAGGTCTTTTCCTCTGTCTTATTCAAGGAGTCACTGTGTTGTTCTCTGGACCAGGAACCTGACTCTGTCAGGCAGCCAAAAGATAAATGTTAATAACACTTTATTTTCTCTTGCCTTGTCTTAATTTTCAAATCCTTGAATCTACAACATACATAAAATTTTCCATTTTGTTTTTTTTTTTTTTTTTAAATTATGTGCCATTTGAATCAAGGAAGTTTAGATCCACTCATTTTGGCTTTTGTGAGGGGGAAATCAACAACAGAGGATAAAAAACCGAGGAATTTGCAATGTAATAAAGAATAATGCAATGTAAAGAAAGAATAAAAAGTAAAGAATAAAGGTAGTGTCTTAATGGGAAAGCACACTACGTGTTTAAAGTTACAGCAGCTCTGAAATAATACATCTGCGTCTAAAGAACTGACAGGTCTTTTTGAAGTGCATGACATAAGGGAATCCTAAGCATTAACATTTTTATCTCTAACTCTCTCTAGATCTGACAGTGAAAAATTATTTAGAATAATTAGGTATAATTATTTTTACAAAATAGGGCTTGTGTAAAACTTTATATACTGCAGAATTGCATGACATTCACAGCTTCACATTGGCTTGTTTAGCTGAAAGTTAACTTTAAGCACTGTCACCTGAAAATACAAAAGGAGCACAAATATTTTCCAAGGTGTGTGAAAATGGAAGAGAGTCTGGAAAGAAAGGTGTCTTGAATAATTTCATTTTCATATGGAAAAGATTTTCTATTCTGGGAGCAGCAAACCCTTTCTGTTACCAAGCACCTGATCTGTTAAAGGGCAAGGGAAAAAAGGATAAATAAATAGAAAATAGGAATATACACAGAGGACATCTCTAGATTAAAAATTTAAGGCATGCTTCTGTTATAGAAGAAAAGCAGATCTATTTTAGTCATTATGGGATGTTTCTGGATTGCAGTATGGCAGTCTAACTCCCTAGGATCCCTGCCTATGTGATGGGGCTTTGAGGCAGTGCAATCACATATTGAAGCAGCTTCTGAAAAGATTTCAAAATATATAACAAAGGCTTTGTGGGTTTTATCTGGATTGAGATACTGAAATTTGAACAGCCAAGCCATGGGCTTTAAAAGCAGAAGAAGAGATTTCTGAGAAATCCTAACAAAACTTCCTATCACACCAATCTGTAATAGACACTGTTTTAGTAAACTGGCACAAAATTCTCCAAGGAGGACAATGTAATCCTAGAACAAGCTACCCAGAAGGGTGAGTCCTCTCCAATGTTGCTAGTGTTCAGGATGGAGCAAGCAATGTCTGACCTGATTTAGTGCATGTGGTTGTCCTGCTTCAAACAGCTGGCTGGTCTAAATAAACTCCAGAGGTTCTCTCCAGCCAACACTCCAAGTACAGCAGTCAAGGGTTAAAGACTGATCTAACTTTCTAACTTTAAATCAGTTGAGCAGGGCTTTTATGCACAATATGTTCAACTTGCAATAAATTACGCTCTATGGTGGTCCCATCAGAGAAGCCTTGTGGAACGATTACGGTGTTATTTTATCTCTTGGGACTATCCCCTCTTACGGGGTGTATACTGATCTGATTTTTCCCCTACATGTGGCACTAAGAATTTCTACTATGGTTGCAAAGAATTGGTCCAGATACAGCTTTTCCACTGCGATAAAAACTGCTTCATAGAATTAATGAGTGACATGTAGGTAATCTCTGGTTAGATGCAGCAGGACACTTCGTCAAATCTCAGAGGCTTCATCTGCACGACAGATTTCTACTTTTCATTTAAAAATAGCCCAAAATTTTTTTACTAGGTAGAAAATCTTGGAAATGTATTAATAACTACATAAAAATCTCACACTCCCTTTAATATGGTATTTTGTACCATTTTTTTTGGCTTCAAATCCAATAAGGTATCTCAGTCCTGGGGTATTCTGTGATTGCTAAAATGGCTTAATCAGAAGGCAAAGTACTGTGCATAGAGAAAAATACGGTTTAATCAAGGAACTGAGCCTGTAGAAAAGAACAGCAGGGAAAAATGACAGAATAAAACTTCCTAAGACCCAAAGCAGCTCAAATACAAAATGTTAATCTAAATGCAAAGAAAATATTTTGGTTCAACTCAACAAATGATACTTTGGTCTCACACACCTACACCTCAAAAATAGCATTTTGGGTTTTCAAATACAAAATTGAATGATTTCCACAAAAATAATTTATATGAATATTTTAAAATATAATTTTATATTTCAAATCCTGACAAGGTCTGGTATAGCCAGGTCTGAAATGAGGGCTGTTAATAAAGAAAACTTTTTCTAGAAAGTATATTAGTATATAGATTGTATTTATGGTTTGTATTTAGTACATACTTAACATATAAAACTGGCAGAAAAGTAGGTCCAGGTTTTTAGGTAAGCCTAAGACCTTTATTTGTAACTGCAGGTCTTGTGCAGACATGTTTTTGCACATACTTCTAGCATATGTTTTGGTGACTACAGTTTTGCACATAAAGCCTCCTTTTAGTAGTTAAATTTCTCTGTGTCTAATCTAAAAGACTGACAGACACAGGAAATAGTACGTGTCTCTGTACTGTACTAAAAATAGTGAATAACTATGATTCTCTGCAAATGGGATTTCTTCTTCAAACGTGAGATGAACTTTCTTTCCTTATCTATAGTAACTCAAAACTATAACCTAATTAGATAAAAGAAAAAATTTTCTTTCATTAATATTTCACACCATAAGCATCCCCAAATTAAGCCTCACATATAGTATTTTACACCAGAATTTTTTTAACCATGCAGACAAGGTATCCAAAAGACTTCAAATAAATATTTTTTTGCTGTTCTGAAAAAAATAGGTACATTTATTAACTCTAATTTCTTCATGATTTTAATAATTTTCTCTATTTTGGTTCTAACAAGGCTAGAGATTGTGAACCTCAGACATTAATACATGGAAAATTTACACACAGTATACAACAAAAGTGTTACTATCACAGAGGAATAAAATTCATAAGGATTAAAAAAGGCATTAAAATATTCAAAAGCATTCCAATGATAGGTACTTGCCTGGAATTAAAAATTTCTGGTTTGCTTGCCTTAAAATGTTTTATCGCTATGCAATGTTTACTTACTTTGGTACATCCTTGTCTTTTTCAAAGTATGTGCAATGTAGTAAGTACTGTTTGTAATAATTGGTAAGCTGAGTGCTTTGATAAGTTTCAGAACTTCAAAGTAATCATCTTGTTTTGGCTGCCTCCTTTATTCCTATTCACTATTTCTGTATGACACTCCAGGGGCTAATTATTTCATATAATACTGTGAGAAATAACCCAAATCAGTTGGCTAAGTCTCACAGATACCGATACCCCAAAGTGCTTCACAAGAGTGGTAACCATCAACCATTTCCTTCATATATTAATTAGAAATGAATTTTCAGCTCTGCTTCCCACAAACAAAATAGACCTGTGAGTATACAGGTATTTCTATTCCATACAACAATGGACCTTCACTCGGGGCAACTCAAGGTCAACAGAACATTATAATTTAATTTACTAAATTGAGGCTGTCAGCACTCATGCACGACATAACTATATTTTTTTAATTCTTTTTCATAAAGATACCTCTTAAAAACCAGAAAGGGCCATAGTTCCAAAGGAACAGGTTCTGTTATAACTAATGACAAAAAAGGAAGCAAACTGATAATTGAAAACATAATGAAGCAGGCAAGAAGAGAAATTAAAATCAAACATTTGGGTACAGAGATGACAGACTGAAATAAACAATTGATCACTGCTAGCGAATGATGTCCTGTGCAATGTAGTCAGCATGACGTTCTTTTCTGCTCTGTGCCAGGATTCATAAATGTACATGTCAGTTCTAACCTGATGGATGTGTGTGTTTGGAGCAGCGAAATTAGACCAATATCTTATAGCAGAATGCAGTTTTCTTGGCCGATATCCTTGGAAATTTGCAAATACTCTTTCTGGCAGAGAGGAAGATTCACTTAGTTCTTACAGTACAACAAAACAGACTGAACTGCTGTTCCTACTGAGGGAGACCAGGGAGTGCAGGGCACCTGTGCCGAACCTCGCTCTCTGCCAGATAGCACGAGAGCAGGTGAAGGCAATGGCTCTCTTAATGGACATCCCAGTGATGCTGGCTCACAAAATTCTGACAAGACTGAGGCTACCTGGGGACCACAAAGGACTTGGGCAGAATTTAGGAACCCAAGTTCAAGAATGCAACTTAAAAGTTTACATCTAAGACATAAGACACATTTTGGATAATCCATTTCAGCCAAGTTCTCCATCAGGCCAGAAGTGTCACTACCTTTACATGATTAAGACACTTAGAGATTCTCTCCTGTCTGCACCCAGTGGGGATTCTTCAGCTACCTTGTACCTGCATCTAAATACTCTTTTGGACTCAGTGGGGAAGACGGTTGCCTATTCAGGCTGCTGACTTCAGCCCAACATGAGTCATATGAAACCTAAATAAAAGCGCCGGAAGATGGAACCTTGTTTTCAACATTTTCTACCACCACCACTCAGGTGCTGTGTACCTTATTCTGCACCTAACTTTGGAATGGAGAACTAATTGAGGGTATTCACTGGAAGTCACTATCCAAGTCCTTTTAAAGGCTCTGACTGCAAGCATGTGATAAAGGAAGTTTGTGGAGGAAGTTTTATATTGCAGAGTATGTGAAACTACAGTGGTTCAGTCACAATTCAGTACTTATTTTCAAATGTGCAGAATATAAAACAAATAGAAAATGAGTAAAAACCTGAGATGAGAGTAGAAGTATTCTACTGAATTAAAGATTTAAATAGCTGAAGAACAATAACCTTTACAGACCTAATTTTAAAGCTTCTCTCAAAGTAATATATATATATACACACTTTATTTTCTATAAAAGCACAAGTTATCTTTTTAACAATGCCTCTATAGCGAGACTGTTGTGTTACTGTAGATGGACTAACAAAAAGTTGCAGCTAAATTTCTTGTGGACAGGAAGGATTTTTTTTTGAGACAATAACACAAATTATACCTGACAGTTTTTCAGGGGTATTTCAGGGAGCCAGTATCCTGACTCTTGGCCCTCTTCTAATCTTCTCATTACACTCAAGGCATCTGAGTTCCAACAGCTGACATGGCTCTTACAGAATGAATACCTTCAGCAACAGAAAATATTTCCAATATTATCTGTTTCCTGCCAGAGACAGATTGAAGAGTCATTTTCTCACATTTGACAAGAAATTGAAGGGGAATAGCTCAGTATATACTAACACAAAAGAGCAGTCAGAAAATAGAGAACCCAAAATGTCAGCCTAAATCCAATGTCAGTTAAACTACAGATATGAGAACCAATGGAATTAGGGTGTTAGGATCAGCCAGGAACCTCAACATAGTCCAGTCTCTACTTTGTGTCAGGTGACAGAAAATTAATCTTATTTTTACAGGTTGTTGAAAATCATGCCGTGTCTCAGGAAGACATCTGTTTCACCAATGAGAACAAATGAGTGGAACAAAGTGGAATGTAATAGAGATAGACCTGAAAACGCTAGAAGGGAAAAGCAGGACAAGGACTGTACCACTCTCAGGCAGGTGGGAATGGTATGTCCAAGTTAGGTCTCTTATCAGACATTAGAGACAAGCTGCTGCACATGGAACAACTGTTTCCTTAGATGTGAAAATTTGCTCAGGTAAAAGTTTATAGGATCTGAAAACAGTGCTCAAACTGTGTATCTTCCAAACCATTCAATCAGCTAAACCTAGCAATACTCAAGCTAAGCAAGAGATCCAGATTTTAACATTATGCTACACTATTATAAGGCCCAATGCCACCACATCATGACAGTTCCTGAACAATATACCCAGACACTACACCTTTGTCATTTTGCAACCACATGGCTAAATTTGTGAATGTAACCCCATTTTTAAGTTATTTGCAATGGGAATGTTGCCTGAATAAGGACAAAACCTGAAATAAAGCGTTACAATTAGGTCCAGCAAGAACAAAGCAAATGCCATTTTCAGTTCTGGGTATTTTCAGAGGAAGAACTTTATCACTCCCACTGCCCTAATCCAAATGCAAATTGAGCACCTCATTTGTTTAAATTAGCCAGAGAAATAGATGCACAGAAGCAAATGCTGTTCACACGGAAGTCAATGTACATGTGGGGCTGTGGTGCATATCTGATGGCACAGCAAGGTTCAAAGTATTATGTTAACAGTACTGCAGTTTCAAAATGTTTGCATTAAGTGTCAGCAAACCTCAGTTTTGAATTCTGCACTACAGGCTTTCTGAGGAAGCACTAAGTAAGGAGGTTGCTAAAAGCTTTTCTTCCCTCTGCTTCTTCCCCCAGCACCCACCCCCCACACCCCAAGCAAATTAATTTTCATTCCAGGCATCATTTTCCTTTCTTAAAATAAGAAGTTATTTTACACACTACAGCAACCATACACCAATTTTCAGGTGGACATCACCTGAGGCACTCCAGTGAAGAATCAAGAGTAAACTTTCCAAGGAGGCGACACATTCCATTTAATAGCAAATATTACAGGACTTATAACTTTTGCATTGTATTTTTAGTCCTTTCAATTAGAAAGCCTTTTAATGGCTAGAATAAACTTTGTATAAGATTTATTGACAGAAACTTGAGTCTCCAGTTTTGCTCTTACTGTATCAAAATTAAAAGTTAAAAAATTAAAATCTATAAATATAAGACTAAGGATATATTTTACTGCTTTGCCTGCAGTAAAAAAAAATCTCTTTTATATGCTCTCCAGAACAGCACAAAAATTTTCAGTTGAGGTCTGCCTTCAGGAGAACAGAATATCCTCAGTGTCTTACAATAATACTATCTTAATTATACTCCGAACAAGATTTCTTCTGTGTACATTATTTGCTTGTGGTTTATTATTGTCTCCAGATCTCATTTTAGTTTTCTTAATCATGCATACTCTAAATCATACCTACCATTCTGCCCTCAACATATCACTTAAGTGGATGCTTTGAGCTGTAATGAACTTGTCATTTGAAGTTTTCTTAAGGTGAAAAGAAAGGCTAGCTACAGATAATCAGCTACGTATCACCAGAGTAGCAAAAGACATAGCACACAGAGGGCAAAGACCTCACTTCATTGTGTTTCATCAGCAAGCAGTTTGCGTGGGAAGAGCAATGAAATTTGCACAGATTGAAAAAAATTACATAATCTAATTTTTCTGCTCATACGTGTGACACATAAGCTTATTCAGAAATTTTATCAGTGCTGAAGTGGTCTTTGCAAAACAGCCTCATGCCACGTGTCTGGAGTTTTCTGAGCTGTTTTCTTTAAAGCAGTTTCTAATATTTTTAACCGTTTAAAACTGTTTACTTAAAAAACCAAACCCTTCCCAAGCTAACAAAAAACTCCCAACAAATCCCCAAAGTCATAAATTATTTAACTTACAACTTTAGAAATAACCATTCTGACAGACACAGAACTCATATCTGTAAGAGCTTTGCAGGAATCATTACAGTATGATTTTTATTATACATTTATAGCATCTAAATATTTTAGAGACTATCTACAAATAGAACAGTTTTCCAGGCAAAAATGCAAACCCACAGTACTGAAAAAACAACCAAAACAAAATCATGCTGTAACCCAGTGGTGAAGCCCTTTTTCCAGGTAGGAGGCTAAAGCCTAAGAGTATCCAGCATTAAGAAGTGCCTTGGCCCACCCAGGGTGGAGGTGCACTGTCTGCAGCTGTCCAGGGAAGGTCACTGAGTCTCACAGGTTGAGATGAGCTCATGGTGAGGGGCTGTTAAAGAGCAGTTCTTGCCTGGGAAGCACACTAGAAGATGATCAGCGTGTGGTAACCCAGATACAAAACACTTCCCTGAGACACAAATAGGACTTCTGGGAAATGTCTCTGTTCCAGTTAAACTGGGATTTGTTCTGATGAGGTTGGTGGGACTTTTGCTTATTACTGCCCTTGCTCAAGACGGGGAAAAAATGATGGGTGAAAATTGATGTTTTCATAGCAATAAATGCCAAGAGGCCCAGGGTATATAAGGAGAATTTCCTGAATGTGGCCTTGGCTTGGGGAAAAGAGAGCATGGGGAGCACAGCCAGCAGCCCTACCTGTGGAGCAAAGACACAGCCCAACATCATCATCTGGACTGCAATGAATGCTTTGAAATCAGTTATTGTTTGTGGCCTATATAAGCTGACAATGTGTCTTCATAGCTACTTCCCACGAGAGAGAATTATTATTACTATTTTCATCCTCATTATCCTCATCATCCTCATCTGGATTTTTTTTTTCTCTGTTAGCAGTATTTGACCAATTGTTGCACAGTAGGCTTTCTTCGTATATTCTCCCCTACAGCTGCAGCCTTTTATTTGAGAGACTTGCACTCCATGAGGAGTTCAGCAGCAGGTCATGGACCTAGCTTACAAAGGGAAAGAGAAATAAATAACTAACTAGAAGAATAAAAACTTGCCCAAAGCTTTAAGTAACCTAGCAAAAAATTAGAGAGAGACATTTCTTGGACTTTCTTCTTTTCCTCCTCCTGACCCCACATCCTCACCTCTCTGAGGTCAAGCACCTTTAATGTGCTTGTCATTTTTCCTTCAGATTTATGGTTATTAGACGATATTTAGACAGATATTAACAGGGTTAAGAGAAAAGAAAGTAAAGGAGATAAGAATAGTGCAATCTGCAGTTTGAATGCATCACTGAGCCTTTGGCCACAGATGCTTGCATTATTCCCCCCCCCGCCCCAAATATTTTTTCTGTTGGGAAACTCTTCCTAATGATTAGACAATCTTTGTTTACGAAAGATACACATGCATTCTTTTTCTCACACATATCACTTACATATTAGAATTTACCTGTATGCTTTTAAATCACATCTTACATATCTAATAGCACAAACAAAACTAGCCAGGCTTCCCTTTTCCAGTTAATTTTATTGCTGACCAGATTTCCTCTCACGCTTCGGATTAAGCTAAAGTGGAATTAAAAGCCTAGAACACAAAGAACCAGAAAGAAAAGGGAGAAAAGGGGATTCTTGATATTGATGTTGCATCTAAGAAAGGCAGCAAAAGACATTTGCCTTTACAGTAAAGTCAGAATGACCCACGTGGGAAAATTGTGGAATTGCACTTGTGGGTAACACACCTTCAACAGTGTATGAGTACCTGGTGATGTCAGGCTCTTATACAAGGTACATTGTCTCCCCATTGTACCACCACATGTGGGTAAAACTCTGAGAAACAACAATTAATCTCTAACAAAAATTAAAAGCTTAAAATCTAAAAAGCGAATCTGGAACACAATTAAATCAGAATAAAGGCTGGGGCAGAAAACACTGGACCAAAACAGAGAATCCCAAAACTGTCTCTCCACTGAGGAACACTTCATCTCCTCTGCACAAGAGCAAAGCCTGCAAAACCACCAAACAATAGTTCCAAAGGGAGCTTTAACTTGGAGGCATTTCAGGAAGGAATAATCAGCACACTCAAGGGAATGCATCTCTTGATGAATTTTCCTAATTCACAAAAACCCTTCCTCATCTATTCTTTTACACAATCTGTCTAGCCCTTTCCTGTCCAGACCCTCAATTTTCCAAACTTTGAATCATTCTTAAAAATCTCATTTTTTATTTTTCCCAATTTCTTAGTTTAACCCTCTTTTTCAAATTGACCTGAAATTCAGAGTGTAAATCTCTTGTTTTTACACACACAGCACTAAAAGTTGTATAAGGTTGAAAAACCCCCAAATCCCGAGTGACTTATACATGTGTTTTTATATACTTACATACATTTATGGATATATACGAGTGCATATGTGTATACATATCTATGCATAGGATGGAAGAACTTACCTATGTCCCAGGTAAGGGGGTTATTCTGTTCCATCTCCCTTTTCCCTATGACATACCAAATACAGGCCATCCAGTGAGCAAGCAAGGCAAACATGGACATGAGGAGCGTGAGAACGATTGTGCTGTGCTGGGAGTAGCGATCCAGCTTCTGAAGGAGACGCAAGAGGCGGAGCAACCGCACTGTCTTTAGAAGGTGGACAAGGGAAACCTAGAAGAACACGGAAAGAAAACCACTTCTCAGCAGCTTACTTCTATCACAGTTCTCAAAGGAAATTCTAAAGCTCCATGAAATTTTGCCCGCTCTTCATTCAGTTACATAACTACTAGACTAAATCTTAAGACAGCAGAGAAGATGCTCTAAAAAAAAAGTGTTTAATTTGAATGTATAAGCATATAATTACTATTTAGCTTAAAAAAATTGTGTTTGGGAAAAATGCATTCCTTCCAGTTGATGAAGAGAAATACAATTGTCAAACTCACCAATATTCAACAAATACAAACCCACTAATTATCTCCAGGCACACAGTGATATTCAGTTACTTCTAACAGTAGACCTAACTTAAATAGGTATGAGATGAAACCAGTTTATAATTTAGCCGGGAAGAGGTGATAACATACAGCAGATATTTTGCAGAACAAGGAAGCAGAGAAGCAAGGAAGCAGCTCCCAGTTTTTCATGGAATGTATTTGGCTCATGTTTCAGCTGTTCGGTAGAGTTAGTAAACAATGCATAGGTTAGGATCCAAATGCTTTTAATTTATTTTTTAAGATTAAATAGCCATAATTGTCATTAACAGTAAGTGGTTTGTTTCCCCCCCTTCATTAATGAGCCTTTAGGATTAATGCTTTCTAGGTTACAGCATATATGCATCAGCTAGAAAAATAACATCAGACTCGAAGTGCCTTCCCAGAGCCCTCCAAGAGCACAGTAACAACCTTTCAGAAAAGAAAGTCTAAAAGCACAGCTTAATCAACATCTTTTTGCTTTTGCTAATCCAGAATAAACTGAAGGTCAACCTTTCTTTTTCTGTTACCAAAACTAATAATCTGAAATCTTTTATAGGTGTGCATTCACTAACAGCTAGGTCTGATGTGACTTACAAATTCTGCAACATGGTATTTTCTTAATTCTTAGTTATTCAAAGACTTAACAATTCACTGCTTTTATTCTGGTCTCAGGAATTACATAGGTGGAAAACCTGTGAAGAAGAAAATTAAAAAAAAAACTACAAACTTTTTTTTTTTGTCACTACAGTTTTGATAATGCATAAGCAATTCTCCCAAGAGCTTCTTCAATGGGCAGTATTTACTGCCCATTAATTAATGGTTTTTTTCTCAAGAATTTTCTCATGTACATAACAGGGGAAAAAAAGAAAATCAACAAAGACATGAAACTTTTTAAAAATACTTTGAAGTTCACTACTGTCAGGAGTAATATCTGACACTGGAGCACACAAACATTTACAAGGTCTTCCCTTGTATTTCTTTTTTCCATCTTAAGTCATCCACAATGTCAGGGAATGACTTATGTCTGTGGTCGTAAGCCCAAGAACATCTGCAGGAATGGGGCAGGAGGCTGGAAAATACTTGAAGTAATTGCCATGATGGTATTAACACAACCAGATAACTTTTAATTATGATAATTCTATGAATGGTATGCAAATATACCAACTGCCTCTGTTTCTGTGGTAATTCATTTACCAAAGTCTCCTTTCTTCTCTCTCCTCAGCTTGTTTGAACCCAACATGGTTCTGTTGCACTCTTAAGATAAATGGGTCCCTATTCATGACTGACACTTAAAGGTGTTGTACTAATATAAAAGTATACATATAATGACTGTGTATATAATTATTGCATATGCGCTATGGCATACACATTGGAGCTTTCATCAGCCTATGATCTACCACATCACAACCAAATATAATAGCTTAGGTGGAATTTTATTACATTCCTACAAATAAGAAATTGTAAAAGGACTGTTACAATAGGTGTGCCCTGCCAGTTATCAGTTTTGCCTAAATTTTGACCATTTTTGTTAAGCTGCAGAATGCTGGTAGATATAAAGACAACGAATCATAGATCATAATATTCTTTTTCATGTAGAGATATGTTTCATTTTAAGGCCTAAGGACTGCCTCATTTCAAAATAATTTCTGCATAAATTTGAATACGTGTAATTATTCATATGTAATTGCACTGAGTTTTCTCATTAGTCATACCAAACACTCATCTGGTATTTTGTCCAACATGTCATTGGAAGATCTAAAATGCCATCAGGCAGCTTCTTTTTCTATGTCACAAATTTAGAAAGACAAAATGAGGAGTCAGCACTCGTATTTGTGCTTGCATAGATGTTGCTTTGCCCACAGATATAAGACCATCAAAATTTTCCATTTTGTTAATCGTTTTAGACTGGCTGGGTTAACCTTTTTCTGTCAAAATGACAGGGACAGAATTTTATATGAGACAAACACAAACTCCATCAGCACAGTCCTGAGAAGTAGTTGCTACAAACCACTGATGAAATTTTCTGCTTGGAGGAATCATCTCCTACATAAATAAATGAACTAATAAGGAAACATGAACTTTTTATCATTTTTGTCCACCTGAGTAGTTGTTTTTTTTCTGAAAAAAAAAAAAAAAAAAAAGATACTCTTGTTCTATAACCACCAATAGTGACTCAGAAAGGCGCAAACTCAATCATTATAACCAGTGCCTAATGGCGTGTTTTTACTTTGGCAACATTTCACACCATGTTTCCACAAATTAAGGGATTCTCTGTGCTAGATGAACACAAGGATGGAAGGAACTCAGCATGCATTGAGGTTAGGCAGGAATGTGCCTGTGATCTCAGACCTCCAGAGAGGCCTGGATTTAATGGTAGAGCAGAATCCCTCCAAGGTGTAAAGGCAGTAGAGCCAACTCATACAGTTTTGCTTTTTTTCTTTCAAAATATATCAAAGATAGCAAAAGACTCCACAGCATTTACATTCACTCTGGCTCCATCAATCTCCAACTGGAGTACGACATATATGTGCCATACATACACATGTATGTATGGCACTATACCTAGAGCTTGCAGAATTTAGAGCTTCCCTAAAGGTTTGGCCTTTGTGCTGGGGCCTGAACAGCAAAGGAGTGAGATGCTCCCTGATGCCCCTTCTCACCGTTCTGTTGAGGCAACATCTGAAAGTCGATGAAGTGAAAATCTGAGAACAGATATGAGGAAATGGCTTATTAAATCATTAAGTCTGCAAACAGTGGAATGTGATTAACACCTCCCCCCATTCTTGAAACAGTTGATAGTCATTGTTATCTTGAGGATTTTACTAACAGTTGCCAAGTTTTGTCATAATAAGAAATATGATATAGTAAGGCACTGTGTTCCCATCGAGGAATCACACAGAGAACAAACAATAGAGTTTTGCTTGGGTGAATGCAGGGTGCAGACTCTGAAATTCTGGATTTGCTCTCAATTACCAGAGGGAAGAGAGGGTTGGCCTTTGACTCTACACTGAGGGGGTCTTTAGCAGTTAGCTACCAAGTTAGGTACTAAAGCAAAGGAAGAAAGCAGTTTGTACCCTGCAAAAACTTTTAATAAGGTATCTAGTTCTTGGAGCATTCAGAAAGCTACACCTGTCAGTCAATGTTAATTTGAAATCAACATGGCCATATATAATTTTTTTGGGGGGACCCACTGCTAACAGAGTGTGTCACCAGATATTCTTAATCATCATATTAGAGATATTATTAAGGGGAAAAGTTTAAAAGTACAGCAGACAGGAGTCTATTAATCATATTAAAGTAGCATTAATAAAATTGTGACATTTTAACTGTAAAAATGATTACTGGATAATGCTTTCTTTTCCAGAATTAAGTACAGAAGGCATATAAGTCCTTCCAGTGGATAAAACAAAAAAAAAGAAAAAAAAAGAGGTATTTTTTTTTTGTGGCTGTTTTGTTGGTTGGTTGGTTGCTTTGCTTTGGTTTTGCTTGTTTTTGTTTGTTTGGTTGCGTTTTTGACTTTTCTCCTTAAAAGAAAAGGTAAACCTGGTTCATTTAATGAAAAATTCTTAATGGAAATTAAGCCAACAGAGGTATGTTAGCTGTTTGGTTTTAATGTATGGGATAAACTGAGATAGTAATGTATTCAAATTACCCACTGTTTATGAAAAAAGTCAGTGAACAATGTGGAACTAGTAACTGTCTGGTTTTGAAAGCTACTGCACTAGCATCAGAGTGATGGTTCTTCAGGTAATGGAACAAAAAGGACGTTCATTGAGGGAAATGGAACCAAATGATAAAATCAAAGATGACACCTTACATGGGATCCTTCCTGACTATGTTTTTCTATGTGTTTGGTTTTTTTTTTTTTTCTGATGTGTGTCTAACCTATCATCGATGTGCTTGTCTGTAACTCACATTTAATGAAATTGAGATTGAGTGCATCTGTCTATGAGAGATCAATATTCTGGGCATTAGAAAGTGGACTGCTAAACCCCTGAGTCTCTTATAGAAAAAGTCCACAAAATTAAGAAACCTATACCAACACTTTTTTAAAAATTAAACTTTCTAATTTGGAGTGGAAGGGGGTGATTTGTTATTTGATGGGGTTTGTTTGTTTGTTTTATTTTTTTGTAATTTTGCTCAGTAGATTCTTAACCTACTAAATCTAATAGCGCTAGCAGAAGAAGCACCTCTTTCTTAGCATAAGTAAGCCAACACAAATGTAACACATAATGACTATGATATCACTTATTTTAGTTTGCAGATCTGGAAAAAAACCTGTGTCAACAAACCCCTCTTGAAAAAAAAAAGAACAATTAAAAAGATAGGTCAGTACTTACCACAGTGACGTTGAAAGCATAAAGAAGATCAAAAGGAAGTGCAGCAATTAAATCGATGATAAACCACGTAGTCACATAGTGGATACAAATAGATCTCGCTTCAAATATAACTTGGCCAGACTTGCTGACATATGTTGTTCGGAAATTTAAAATAATATCTGCTTGACAAAGAATGAACAGAATTAGAGACAGTGATTTCTTGATTCCTGGGGATAACACCAGGAATCCAGCATAACACTGATTGTTTTGCTTATGCATCACAAATACCAAATGAAGAGTCTAGTACAGAAACAAAAAACCCATAGTGGTGAGAAAACCACACACATAGAGTTAAACCAATTGATGCATGATTCTTTGCAATGAGTAAAGAGAATGGGAGTAATGCAATGAGTAAAGAGAATGAGTAAAGAGAATTTATAATTCACTGATTTGAAAGGGAGCTTGAATTAAAAACCATCACACATTACTCCTTAAACTGTACCAAATATTGGTATTTTTCTTAATGACAAAAGACGATATGACTTCTGTCCATATAATTTATTTACATTTCTTTTGAAATAAAAAATTATTACTTATTTAAAAGGTATCATTAAAGCTCTTTTAGTGCTAACTATCCAGCACAGAGGACAAAGGTCATCCTCAAGGATAACTGTTTGCTTATCAAGTGAAAAGTGCTGAACACACTCAAACAAAAGGCTTTTCAGCTATGCTGGAGATCACAAAAGTGATACTAAGTTCTTGGTGGCTTGTGCATTTTGTGTGTTCCTCTCTAACGTTCCAGGATGAGTGTCTTTCAATATGAGCCATACTTTTGACATGTCTTGCCAAAACACATTAAAACACAAAGAAAAACTAAGGTCTTGACAACAGAGTCTCAATTATTTTCATGTCCTACAAGACAAAGACTATAATCTGTCCTCAAGCTATGCACCCTATTTCTACTAACATTAGTGAGAGCTACTTGTATAACTTTTGCAATGTCAGAAAAGAGTGCAGCCAACCATAAAGGCTGGTGTTTACAGCAAGATAGCTTTAGGGAAAAAAAAGAAAAAAAAAGATTGATTCGCATTTCTCCGTACATGTTCGTCAGTCCATCCTGAGACTGAGTAAAGTAAGATCTTATATTCAAGCCTGTTAGCCATAATATGTAAGAAGCCACGAAACAATTTTTTTCTCCCACTGAGGGCAAAGACAAGAAGCAGAGACACAACACACAGAGAAGATCACATCAGATCATTCCTTTGGGGTATCAGGAAAGATATCTTTAGGATGCAGTTTATTAAATGCCTGGTTCTAATACACTGGGTCTGGGAAATAATTACTTGCCAAGTTTCACTAGCAGAAACTTTTTATGCTGTCTTCTGCATTTTGAAGCTAGGCAGTCTGCTATGATCATTTGACATACTTGTTAGCCTGTATACTGCCAGTAGTGAACTTGTGGTATTTTTAACAGTTTGGTATCTGCCATTCCCTGCCTTTGACCCAGTAGAGCTGAGTGTCCTAAGTTAATGAAATCTTTGGGGGAATTCTCCTTTTGGCACAGTGTTGATCCTGATTTAGTGCAGAGTCTTGGCACAAAGTGACCAACACACATATTCGAGGCTATCTAGTTCCATGGACAGAGGTCTGGAAGGTTTGTGCTGTAAGAGCTATTTTTTTCATTCAACCAGATCCTCAGGCTGAACAGAACATATAAGTAAAATCAGAGATACAAAAATTTTAGATTACCTCATGAAGTAGTCTCAACTGGCCCTGCATTCTTAAAGCTACAAAAATGTTATGAAATTTTCAATAATACAATTAAGATGGGAAAACAGCATAATTTCATACAGTTCATAATGACAAATGGTCAGTTTAACTCCACAGGCACTTCATAGAGATAGCTGGTTAATATTCCCATTTCCAGATCAGTATGGTAGCACCAGTCACATACGTAACTACTTCATGCAGGTTTCCTTGATAGAGGTAAGAAAGATAAGGATATTTACATCACTAGTATTTTGAAATTTCTCATTATTTGTCTCAGAAACTCCAAAGTGTAGTTATCAAAGTCAGACAAAGGATTTGCTTATTTATTGCACATTAGCATTTGTGAAACAACTAAAACTTTAACTGAAGAGGAGATAATTTCTTGCTTTAAATTCCCATAAGACATCCAGTACACCAAAGGCTTATCAATGTGCATGTGCAATTCACTGTTCAAGATTGAAGAGATTAGAGGTTTTTCTGCACCACATCCTTTTCTACCTTCTTATCAAAGCAATTTAGGACATCAGCCTCAGATAACAGTTATACATATAACATTGAATAGGAAATAGTAAGTGCTTCTTTCTGCATCCAATTATTAGATAAAAGTCCAAAGGGCGGGAATAAAGTGTGATCCATCTCGCATTTCTTGGCGGCTTTCTGAGCTATATTTGGGTGTAAACAGTTTCTTCATCTGGGCAGCCTTATTTACAGCTTGACTGGTCTGCTAAATACTTACTGAGAAAGTTGTAAAGGAAAAGAACAAAACCCAGAACTCCTGAGGCATAAAACTTGTAAAAGCACAACAAAATCTTTATCGCAGATTTAACGCCTTGAAGAAACTCCCTTAAGTCATGTATAGACATGACTGCCATGATCTCTTTTTTACACAGATTTTTACTGTGTTTAGCATAAATACACCTTGTGTACCCTTTGTATTCAACATCCACGCATTTTAAATCAGTCATGATTTCCTCCTTCCCCACTCACCGATGCGTAGGTGAGCCTGTGTGGACCTTAAGCAAAGAGAGTCAGTCTGTCAAGGAGTGAATTATTTTGCTTCTGTCAAACACAAAGGTGAACTTGACCTGAAAGCACTCAGTAGGGAGAACACAATATTTCCAATTTCTCCAAGCCTTGGAAGAAGGAATCCTATCACTTGTGCATATTGTGTCCAAAAATGGGCTTCTTCTCAGCACACTCTCTTAGTCAAAATTGCCTGCTAATGCAATCCCTTTTTGCTTTTTAAGTCCTGTTCCTCTGAGTCCTGCTCCTCCTTCTTTCTAGCCTGCAGACTGATCACCTTTCCCTACCATCCCCACACAACACAAACCAGAAGCCCTGTTAGACACTAAGTCACTAAGATTCATGCAGAGAAAATAAACAGTGAGTTTATGAAATCTTGTGATTTGTCTTCTGGTTGGATTCCATGGCCAACTAGCTCAATCTACATGGATTCCCTGTCTATTAATTCCACTACTGGTACAAAATTGCTACACATCCATCATTCAAAGATACACTGAAACATTAAAAAAAATAATGCATTTTTATGTAAATAAACAGCACTTTTTTCAGTCATGAAATTAATTAAAACTTTTTACCTGTATGCAGTTCCAGTTCCTTATTTACTGATATATTTTGCTGCAATTGAACTCTTATACAGTATGCACATCAGTAAATACCAGAACATTGGGATCAATATTACCCTAATGTCTTCCAAGTTTGCAATTACCATGGCTACATGCTTTTGTGATATTTTTATTCTGAATTTCTGAAGCCAATAATGTGATCTAACTGAAAAGCTTTAAATGATTACTTTCCTTATATGAGCATTCTAACTCACCTCTTTATGACTATTTTCTTTTTCATAAGCTTCCAGTGTGAAAATCCATTCCCTAGCAATGCTCAGTTCTAAGAAAAGACAACTTGTTTCATAGCTGGGGTCAAAAAAGCTGGGAACCCAGAGCAAGTTCTAGGGTTTGGAAACTGTTTTGTGACCTTTCTTGAAGCTGTGTATGACAGGTCATCTCTTCTACCAAACCCTCTCTTTCTAGATTTCTATCATGCACACATTCACACACAAACACATTGAGTCAGTGAATGGTAGGAAAACATCGTTTGTAAACTGGTCTAGAAAGGGGAAAAAAAATGATATTAAAAAAAATGAGGTTCTACTTGGTGCATAATGAAGATTGCTATCCCAAATAATATAAAAGGAATGAAAACCATAAACTGATATGCACCAAGGTAATCTATTAACCCTTAAAGTATTTTCCAGTATAATATCCCTTTTACAATTTCAAGAGCACAATATGTGTTCTGTATAATCTCAATTTCTAATCTCTGTTAAAAAAAAAAAATCTGGTGCCCAGCTGAATCTCTTTACCCATAAACTGGATTATTTTACCTGAAGTAGTTGATTTTCCTGTGACATTTTTTCTCTATTTAGACTTAATTTTTTAAAAAAATAAATCCTGCTGGGATTAAACATATGAACAAGTTACAGAAGAATAACAATTTAGGATTAGTCAGGTGATTCAATAACTACCCATGACACACTTTTAGATTTCAGCAAATGCTATGTAATATACTTCAGTTTAACTCTCTTACTGTGAACTAAACGAAGTTGAAAAATCCTGTACCTTAAGGGCAAGTAGTACACGTATAAGCAGGAACCAGGGGATTGGGCGATGCATGATGTGTTCTTAGACACCAGTCATTCAATCCTGTCCTTGAGACCTAGATGATTTAGGGACATTAAGCCCATTGGTCTTCACAGCCGGAAATTTTCTACACCACCTCCCTCTTCTGGATGGTATGACTGACTCTTGTTTAATTTCTTTTATTTTTTTTTTTTTTTTCATTTTCCTTTATGTGATTTTATATTTACTGTCTTTAGCTAGCAATACTTTCCCCAAAGTCTAAGCTCTTTGAACTGATTATTTGAGCGAATGTTATTTAATTATACAAGGATAATGGCATTAGAATCTGGCCAGAGAGCTTTTAGGAAAGATTCCAGGAAATGTTAGTACCATATTGCTTGAAGAACTATTTATCTGTCCCTACATCAACTATTATTTTTTCTATTCTACTGCTGATATATACCTAAGTGTTCCTAGCAAATCTCCTAGGAACAATTTATTCAAATGGAAGTGTGATTTTTCGACTCAACATGTTCCTTCCAAAAGTCCATTACCACAATTAGCATGACGATTTTCTCTTAGATGCTGACATGATAAGGTGAGGGAGATGGTATTTGGTTTACATAGGAAAGGAAAGTAATACTCATTTTACACCATTGTTAAGAACCCAGGCCATTATGAAGTCAAATAAAGTTTGCAAGAAAAAAACCAAGAGGTTAAGTACTAATAAACCAAAATGTAAGGACTTAATAGAACAAATATGCAATATATAATAAAACACATACTATTTCAATAATAATATATCAAAATAATATATTATCAAATAATGTCTTTAAACCAGCTTAGTGCAGCTGCTGAAGAAACAGCATTTTTTTTATTATTAAGAAAGATATATCAAATGCTGAACAGATACTAAGTAACAAAAAATATAAACTATAGTAAATTAGACATGAAAAGCTAGAATTGTTTGGGAAAGAGAAAGAAATCACTGGTAGCCAGGAAGAAGGAAAATTACAGCTTTAAGAAAAAAATGCTAGTATTCAACTTTAATTCATTTGTAGTAGTGACACACCATTATGAGAGAAGCTATAAATAATCTTGTGGAAAAAAATAGATGTATTCAGTAAATACTTCTTATCTAATTTTGGAAGGAAGTGGCAAAATATGGTTATATCATATCAGATGTTAATCCAGTGTGCCCTAAGTAAAGCAGATAAAAACATTTTAAAACAGGACTGCTAAACACTTAACAAGGTGTCACTTCTGCAACTAGATGGGGAAAAAAAGCAAATAAAAATATGTCATTTACAAGCCAGAGGGGAACACACTTATGGATTCTTCTTTCTCTAAGGTTTTTGAAGAAGAGATGATGTCTTTCAGGAAAACGTGCTTTAGCCAAATAGTTTATTGCAATTTATACTTGGAGACTGAACTAGATGGTCAAAATATTTAATTCTTATCAGAATTTTTATGAACTGAAAGGTCATATAAAACTGCATATAACTGAAGTCTCAGATGTATTGTGTTTATGTAAACAACAGTGAGAAGGAAGAAGCTAGACCAGATTTTATACTGCTAGAAATTAAAGAAATGAAGTATTCCAAATTATGATGTCTAGGTTTTAATGGATTTGAAATCTAAAATGGAATATCAAGGCCCATTATCATACCACCAGGATGATGTTTTGCTAAATAGAAAAATTAGTTCTCTTCCACGTCTTAAAGAGTCACTCAGGTATCACAAGACTCATTGCAAAATAGGAAGAAGGATAGAAAAATAATATGCCTGAAGAGATTAATTTAGGAAAGCTGAGACGTTTATATGGTGTTTATATTTGCTAGAAGCACAAAGGCAAAATATCTTGACCCAGCTTGGGGTTGCCTACCAAGTTCTCCCCAGAACATAAAGGAATTACGTATGGAAATGCTGCATATTTCAACTTACATTGACTAATATAAGTTGAAATATAAGATGACAGTTGTTTCTGTCATGTTACAAGTGTTTTTTAAAAGGCCTTTATACTGCATAATTAATTTGCTTTGTTTTAGATATTGCTTCTCAAAATCAAATTTGGGAATAGAGCCTGTTCATTACTTCTTGGATTTTACCTTTAATTTTGATGATACTTGGCACAATACATATTGATCCCTTCCTGTAAGCAGTTCAGCAGTAGTTTGCATCAATGTTATCCATTTTATCCTCAGAAAAAGCAGGAGTTCTCAGATAAGCAGTTTTCTTGGTTTAACTGTAAGGGTTCTCCCAATTTCAGGAGTAGTAAGCAACATTTTGGAGTAGTGAATTCTTAAATCTTTGGTTAGATCTACAAGCAGACATTTTTCCATTCTATGAGAAGCTGGCTACTGATGTGCAACAATGATATCGCACCTCTGAAAATGAAGAGGAGATAGGAGAGCCAATACAAGCGACATTTTCAGGGTGCCTCCATTATCTTAATATTTATGTGCATTTACCTGAAGATAAAAAAAACCGTTTCTGTGAAAGAATAATTTTCTTTGTCTTATGCTTGTCTCCTTTATGTCCAGGTGGAGGTTTTTGTGCTTGGAAACAGCCTCTTGTGTGCAGACAAGCATCAGTTCTCCTTACAATTTATGCAAGGAAAGTTATTAGAAAAAAGTCTAACATTATAGTGGTCTTGCTTACATCAGTTTGATGCTTAGACTAAGAATCTTTAGGAAATTTATTACTGCTTTTCAGCATAATTATTTAGTACTGTTTGTTCACATTACTATGTAATTTCAAAACACTCCCTTGGTGTTTACCTGAATTTTAGTATATTATGGCCTGAAAGCACACTTTCTAAACATGGTTCAAAACACTACCATTTCCCTTCAAACTGCAAAAGTTCTCTTAGATGTGAGGTTCTCCAGATACCGATGCCATTTTACATGACCTTCTGTGCACTGGCAATGGTAGGAAATGGTAATCATTATAATAATGAAAAACAACATGAGAGAAAAAACACCAAACCTTCACATTTAAAGCAATCCACTAAAATCTATAACATCTAATATTTCCTCACCTTATTCCAACAAATTTCATTCAAAAGATGTTATTTTCAGTACAATAATATGCACACTTGAATGATTGTGTAAATCGTCAATGAGGGTATGAATTTCCACTGGGTTTATATCATATTTTTAAATTTCTACATATCAAACATCTGAGGCTCAAAGATTTCATATGATTTAAAACAGCTTTTGAAAGATTTTGAGTAATTTACATTTGTGAAAGATACTAACGGATCCTCAAGTCTCTCTAATCTACAGTCTCATGCCACACAAATCAGTTTTAGAGCTTCTAAACATGCTGCTTTAAAAAATGGAAAGTGCTGATAAAACACTTTGTTAAATAACATTTACCTAAAACATATACTTACAAAGAGGAGAAATCTGAGTAATCATGATCAATTTTCTCTCTTGAAAGTGCAAACTACAGAGAAAATCTTCAGGTGAGTGTGTGCAGAGAGTGAAAGAAGGGATGAGTATGTGGTATGTGTTTTGGTTTTGTTTTTTTCCAAATGTGACAAAGTAGTATATTTCAGAAAATCATTTAAAATAATGTTGCCGGTATGTTTATAAAAAGACCTAATTTTATAGCTATAAATAATATCCATAGTTTAGGTGCCACTAAAAACTAGATGATCCACAAATAGAAAACTGAGCACTTCTCTCTACAGTTGTTCCTGGCCTCCCTAGAATACAAAATACTCAGACACATCTGATCTTATTCAGCAAATAATGCATTATCAGAACCCCGAAAGCCTATAGATATTTTTGCTAAACCATTGTATTAATCTCAACTCCTGTTGAAGGCATCCTATTCAAGTAGTCTTGTGAGTGAGTAATAAAGTATTCATAATTCATCAGACATTATTATTTTTTTCAAGCAAGATGTTCAACATTTTAAAAATGCAAAACAGATGAAGAGAGACAATATCTGAAAACTGGAATGACACTGTTGCAGAAATAAAAACACAACACTGGGTAGTCATGGAAGAGTAAAAGTTATGCAACTGGGAGGTTGTAACTGATTGAATGGAATTAATTTGGTGAGAGATTCTCCCACCTTTTTTTTTTCCCCCAGAACACAGAAAACTTTACAAATATTGTTGAGAAGAAAATCCATTATGCTTCTTAGAAATATTGAAACTTTAGGCTCACAGATGTACCTACCCACAAAAGAAGGATGCAGCTATTGCATCTGCAAATACAGGGGCATTCTCAAGATTATTTTTTTGGTGTTTGTTTAAATACATTAATCCTAGAATCTTTTTCTCTGAACCTCTTTATGATTTTTAAATACATAAAAGAGTAAAAAAAAAATAAATCTAAAACTAAACTAGTTTTACTCTATCTTTAGTTAGAGGAAACAAAAGATTTATTTACAGAGGGATGTTAGAGAAGGTTTGCACACATTACCAAGGAAAACTGATATGAAAACACATTCAAACACCACACAAGTTATCAAATCACTAGCATATATAGGAAATATCAAGTGAAAAATTTATGTTAATTTAAGAAGTCTTATGTTTCCTCTTCCACCTCTTCGCCAAAGGCATCACAAAATGGGTTATTATTATTGTTTATCTTCTCTCTATGTTTTAGTGAACTTTAAAGGTTAAAGCAGTTAAACCTCTAGCTAGGTGTACTTTTTTCTCATAAATAATTTAATTCATATCAACACTCTTACTTGTAAGTACCCCAAGTCAGGAGAACACTTCCATATGTATTTTTATCATGCTTAAGCGTAGGCTGACACACATAGTCAGTCTTGGATAAGTCTAAAAGATATATTTAGCCACTAAACTTATACAAATTCTTCTGCTTCAAGGAAACCCTTGGCCTTTACCCTGCTGTGTCCCTTGAAATGCTGTATGGACAACATCTCTACCTCTTATTGCCATGTTTTTTATTGTCATATCTCCATGTCCTGGGATAACACAGCTAAAACACAAAGATCTTGTCAAGTCTAAATAAATGTTTATGCAAGCTATGTTCATAAAAGGAATATTGCTCTATGTTCTGAGAAATCTGAATATAAGCAAAGTAGACTCTTTTTCTCCAATCCATGACTACAGTTGTGATACCTCAATCTGTGACTGCAGAGCTATGATACAACTGAAGACCCAATCTCAGACAGATCTCCCCACTGACTTTCTGAGGTAGCAGCTTTATAAGAATTTTACACAATGTTTCTCATTGACTTTTCTCGTAGCACATAGATCATCCTCAAAGATGTGCTTGTCAGAGCCACAGTGCAACAAATGCCCTGAAACTTATACTTCAATTTAAGTATGTTGTCAATCTTACTACTTTCAATATAGTCACACATGTTCTGAGACATATTAATTCAACACTTTATCAGACAAAGTGCCACGGAGAGACGATTATAAACACACTGTTTTCTATAAATCCACTGCAGGGATTTCAATGTAGTATGAGAATGTCCTGAAAATACTCCATAAATCTTTCCTCAGAGCTACAGATTTTAAAACAAATAATAACTTTAGAAACAATGATTCTGGGGAAAACTGAGCCATTATTTAAACTGAGAGGAGGAATGCTGGTATGCTACAGTATAGTGCTTGTGGTTACCAGTAACATGATTAGGAAAAGTCTTTTCTAATACTTCATACACATTTCTTTGAATGTGTTTAGTTAAAGCCATAGTTTGATTTCCTGGATGATCAAATTAAAAGCCTAACCAGAAAATATGAAGTAAAATTTACAGAAAATCTTCATTGTATTTTTCTTACCCAACTACTCTAATGATCATTGCTTTTCACTTCCTGATATAAAGACTCCATATTTCCAGCAACATACATAACCAGAAAAGTAGCACTGAACAGTAGACCATCTGTCTTGCTTCAAATGAATACTACATCACATAAATCAGTTAAATACAGATTATACTCTCTTGCACTTCTATTCAAATAAACACATTTATAACACAAACCGGTTATCTACACTGGTGTAGGGTGAAGGATACAACCATTATCAAAGTATTGCAACTTTGAGTCTACTCCTTTTATAAAGCTGCCCAGATACATCAAGTGGCATTCTTTAATTTTGTATTCTTTAAAATGGAACATGGATTAATTTATTACTGACTAGAATCATGATCTCTCTGTTTTTATGCAAGAGAAAAGATGATCCTTGATGATCTGAATTGCAGATTGTTTCTTACTGAAATGCTTGAGTATTTTTGAATGTGAATTGTTTGCATTACCATGAAAGACTTAACCAAGACCTAACGGTGACCATAAAAAGGGAAAATTAGACCTTGAATCTAATGACAAAACAAAGACCAAAAGAGGAAACAAATATTTATCCATCACAACATCTGAGTCTTCCATCAACCACATCACTTACTAGTCTTACTGTCTACAGTAAAGCTGACAGAGGAATGGAACAAACTTTTCATAAGAAAAACCTATGTTAAACTAAAGGCATTCTGAAATGTTGCTTAGTGTTTATGATGTTTTAGTTTTCTTTAGTTCGTTTAAAGAAGATCATAACATTGTTTTCAATGTTCGAGCTAAGCTATTTTTTCATGACAAAATTGGGAAGAGTAAAAAAGAAGTTTCAAATCTGAGAATGATTTTATTCTTTTGTATGGTTCCTTTCTCTTTCAGAACTCATCCAAAGCCTTCTCATATTCAGGAAAGACATACTCAACTTTGCTTATTTCTTAAAAATAATAGCTTCTCCACAGACCTGAGCTATGGTTTGTCAGTGTGACAGCAGTGAGTGGCATTATAACTCTATTATGACTCCAGTCAGCAATTCTTTTCCATATTCAGAAAGAAATAGGAAAAAAGGTAATTAAAAAAAAAGAAAAAAAAAGACATTTCTTTGCTACAAAGCCACTATTAGACACAACCTTGTTTCTTTTTAATTAAGATATAAAAATTAAATCAATCATGGAAATAAAAAGTTTGGAGAATGGACCAGATGACAAACTCCAACCCGTTAAATTCCATCCCAGTTGTCACTATAGCATATTGATATTGTACGCTTGCATTATTGCAGTATGAGCTAATCTTATGTCATCAGTTTTAGTTTTTAAAATCTAATGATTTTCAGTGGTTCAGGGCTCTTCTAAGTGTCTGTGAAAGGTAATATTATGAAAAAAAAATAAAAGTACATTATGAGCAAAAACTGTAGTGATTCCAGAGCACATCCCTATATTGGGAAGGTTTAGGCATCAACAGAGTGAAATAATGGTTTTCAATCTTCCTAGAGATGAAAGGTCTCTTTAGAGTGACAGCCAATTTAGAGCAAAAAAAGGAAAATGAAAACAAGGAACAAACACATAAAAACAACAACAAAAAAAAAAAAGGAAGAAAAGGTGACCTCATGTTCAGAAAAAATACCAAGCTATACAGCTAAAACTGATTTCCTCGAAAGTCATGAAAGTGATTATTTCCTTTTCTATATAATATATTCTGTGAAAACCCTAAAAGTCAAAAAAGAAATCCCAAAAAAATCCCTGACATATCTTACCGATGATAAAGAGAATTTCCACTGCAATGTCGCTGACAGTTGTGCTTCGAGTTGTAGACAGCTCATCATGGCCAATAAAGGAAACATTGTAAGGTACAGTCACAGCAACATAAAACGTTGCCAGTAAAATAAGCCAGTCCCAACCAGCTTTAAAAGTGCTAAAATGCAACAGTATGAATTTGGATTTTTTTGCATCTGAAACCTTGTATTCTGGAAATGCTGGTTTATCTACAAAAACATTCTGAAAAAGAGAGAAAAAAATTAAACGAGACAAAACAATAATTTGATCACAGAAGCATTTCTTCCAATGCAGCCATCAGGTGGTTGTTTTTTTAAAAAAATCATAATGAAATATGACATACTCATATGCAGGCAAGAACTAATGCTATTTTTATTTTTCTTCCTAATGTTGTCCTCACACTTATTTAGACAGGTGGCTCTTTTCATGGAAATGCCTTTCTCTTTTTGTGTTTCCTTTGAAATGCTGATGTCAATGGTCTCATTTCCTTCTTTCTCTGTCAAAGATTTTAGCTTTTTAAAAGCTAATGATGTACAAACAAGAAACTAAATACTGTTTTGAGATTTTAAGAAAAACTGTATTTGCTACCCCTGCTTCTAATAACTCTAGGTTCTCACTGTTGGAACAGGTTCTCCAATATCATTCTAGCATATATTTATATGAACATACTGATTTCATATATATGTTTAGCTTTCCTCCACATTAACTTTTCTTCTGAAGCATAGTTACATAGAGCAGGAGAGTTATTTTTTCTCATAAGCATTTCTTTAGAAGTCCTTCTGTCGCTATATTGTTGGGTTTGTCTATTGTTTGATTTAGTTTAAGCAACATTCACAGGATGTTTTGTTTAGTTATTTATTAGTTAGAGTTACTGGGGGAACACAGAAGTAATTTAAAGGAAGAAACATTACTTATTCCATTAGGAAATGAAAAGATAAATATACTCAGCAAAAAGTTGGAGAAATTCACTCGAAAGGCTGCCTAAATGATGTGTGACCTTTTGGAGCTTAACAATATGGAGATTTTCAGCTACAGCATTACCGTGAATTCCTTCATTATCTTTTTGGCAAATAAAAATCATTGAAATGAAGATATTGGGATGACAGGTAAATTGGAATCTAAAATTGCATTCTGAGAAACTTTATAATTTGGCTTTCCTAGCCCTAAGTAAATACCTATTTACAGTACGACTAAATACACTGTCTCGACATATGGCAATAAATACCACAGTAGGCACTTAAGTGAAATGCACTCTAATCCTTTTGCTGCTGTGAAATTATGACTTGGACATTTGTCAGCTACTCACCGACCTTTTACAGCACTTTTATATTTTTGTTTAAAGACAGTGGAAAGAGTACACTTTTGGAAAAAAAAAAAGAGAGAGAGAGAGAAGAATTGCACCTACATTATTAATTTTTAATTTGTTCTTCTCTCTTCTTTGTAGATGTCCAGAAATATGATAAAGGACAGCTCTACTCCGTCTGCGCGCTGACTCAAAATGCGACCCGGCTCTTCCTCTTCCCTTCCATTTTTCTGCAGAACAGAAGTGAGAGCCCATTAAAAATCAGGAAATAACAGTTTAACCTTTGGAACCTGAACTACTGACATTTCAGACATTGGTACAAATGTAAATATTATACATTCCTTTTCTTTTGCTTAATCTTTTGCAGTAAAGAAACAAAGATCCCCTCTCCTGAAGGGCAAATAAAAATCACTGTGAAGTTTTAATTGTCAAATGCCTTCACACAACTCAAAAGCGATTAATTACAACATGTGATTTCATAGACAAGATAAATGTACTCTCTTCTGCTTCAGAAAGAAATGATTACTGACCAGAGGGAAGCATGGCAAGGAGTAACCACTTAAAATATCCTTGAGGTGGTCCTACTCTCTTATTCCATGGAAAGAAAAAAAAATATTTCTTGTGGTGTACTTTTTAAAAACAAAGTGTCTGATTTGTACTAGGCTTCCATTGTGTCAGAATATGCTAATTTTTAAGCTTGCTCATTAGTAATAAATTCTTACATTCATGTGTTTAGATTTCCCATCACATGGTCACTGGCAAAATCATTTGACACATTCCTTGGTGACATGAAACCTGCTAACACTAAAGACTGAACATTATTTTGAAAAGGTTTGTGGTTTTTACCTCCATTCAAATGTCTGTAATTGTCAATCATGGGAACAAATTTTGTTCTTGCTTATAATGCAGTAAATTCAAACTTCCTCCAGTGACTCTGATGGAATTACAGTGAATTGATGCCAGAGTAAATGAAAGCAGACATTTTGTGATGTGTCAGGATTAAGAAAAAAAAATTATGGGAATAAAAGAAGAAGCCGTCTGTTATAGAGGTTTAATTAAAGTCAATTCAATGCATACAAATTAAGGGGAAAAAATTAACAATGCAAAAAAACTAATTAGCAGAGACAGAAATTAACAACAAGCAAAATAGCTACACTTGAAGCCTGCCTAGAAAAGTAAGAAAGATTTGTGTTGTAGAATGATGTATTTTTGGCTTAACAACACAAAACCATACATAACAAAAAGTGTAGCAAGATAAATTTTCCAAACTTCTCAGTGAAGAATGTTTCATGTAATTCATGCAAGAGCACTCTCCAGTTGAGGATTTCTTTACATGTCAGTAAGGAGAAAGGGGAAAAAAGGAAAAAAAAAAAAAGGTTAAAACTTTGCACTGCAAAGCTAAATAGCTACTCAAAAGTTGAAGGAGGCAGATGGAGAAGGCTTGTACTTTCCCATCTCCTGCATGTATAGGTATCAGCTACAATGTAGAAAGATAGAACAAAAAGCACTATTTCATAAAAGACCTAGCCAAATTAATGTTGGTTTTGTGGTTTTTGTTTTTGGTTTGCTGGGTTTTTTTGTTTGGTTGGTTGGTTTTTTTTGTCTTTTTTTGGTTTGTTTTTGGTTTTTTGGGTTTTTTTTTGGGGGGGGGGGTGGGGTTTAAATAAAAATCTCAATCCTCAAACCATTTAAAACTCAAACTAAATTTTAAGTATTCTTAAATTCCGAGTAAGAATAAAGTGCCTATCTGCTTCTCTGAGCAAAACCAAATGTAACAGTCTACTGAATTGGGTCTCCACTGTACTACTGGTCAGCTATAGCAGTCTGATTCTGTCATGTGGCTTTGAAATTATCTTTAAAAATATTTACAGGCCTCTCTTTTTTTGCTTTTTTCAAACTAAACTGCCGTGTTGGATGAGGCCATACAGTTTACCCTAATGCCTCCAGAAGCAGTCAATAAAATAAGCTTCAGATCTTCACGGCTTTGAAGCAGGGTGAGAAAAATGCTTTTCCCAAGTTTCTGGCCAGCAATCCTTTTGGGATACTTTAGCTTAAGGCTTCATGCTCATGATATATCATACCTAATACCTGTCCATGTCCTTAGCCTATAAAGCACAAGGTAGTCTATTCTGGCAGATATAAGAGCCTTGGTGATGTGATGTGTGTGAGACCCACACCAAACTGTGATGCAAAAGGCAGGCATGGTGCCTTCAGGTGGAGTTCCTTTGAGTACTTTCAGCAACACCAGCAATACAACCCTCTTCCAGTGCGGAAGCGGAGCTCTCTACCTCTGGTGACAACCTTGGAAACCTTCTCTTTACCCCTGCTAGACCTCATGTGCCTTTTAAAATATATTTTTTAAAATATATCCTTTCAGTAGCTCCCTTTTACAGAATAATATGCAACTTTCAAGATATGGATACACAATTTCCTGATACAATAGTGAAATAATGCTTTCAGGGTTTTTTTTCAAAACTCCTAACCTCAAATGTGCCTTTTTCTCACATGCAGAGCACAGAGCTGAAAGCTGTCTATAATTCCATCTCTTTCAAGAACGGCTATTGAGCCAGTCCATGCCATGAGACTATGGACAGTCAATACACACATATTCAGTTAAAGTAGTTTCTTTTTTTTCTGTATTTTTTTTTTACACAGATTTTTCCTTTTCTATGTACTCTTTA
The DNA here is from genome assembly GCA_035583185.1 of Anabacerthia variegaticeps. NCBI lineage: Eukaryota > Metazoa > Chordata > Aves > Passeriformes > Furnariidae > Anabacerthia > Anabacerthia variegaticeps. Next base: position 36,314,262 of record JAWWEW010000078.1, on the reverse strand, counting down.
AATGAGAACAGGTTCCTCATAAGATCTTAAACTTGTATCAGCAGCCTGATAAGGTTTGGCTTTAGAAAGATTCCACCTCTTTTACCTAGGTTTAAGATTCCAGCCACTGAGAATACTGTAGTCATTAAGTTGATCTGGTTGTGAGGCTTGATACGGCACTAAGAATCATACCAGTTACACATTTTTGCAGCAAATGACTTCCATCACATGCTGATTCCACTATTTACAAAGGATTAATGCTACCTCTATATTAATATTGAAACTCACGCAACTCCTAGAGACAGAAAATCATGGATAAATAAGGAAAGTGTTCCATTCATTATGAAGTAATAGTATTTTTCCTTCTAAACAGAAATGGAAAGATTTTTTACGGTTGTTAGTATCAGTGAAAAAATACGGGTTTCTTGTGAAGATAAGATACTATCAGAGCACATGGCAATACCTTGTAACATAAATCAGGAAATGACATTTGTGAATTCTCCTGCTTTCTGATCTTCTCAGTGCCTTCAGGAAAAGACAGTCCTGATACTAGCAAACTACATTCTTCGCCAGCTGTGCCCATGCTTGTGTGTGATTATTTTCTATAAACTTCCTTCTTTTTCTGTCATGCTTATACTCCTGTTACATTCTGAAGCAGACAGCTCATTTTTTATAGACAACCAGCTGTTTCTCGTTCTTAAAAAATTTAGGTACCTGACAGACCTGCTTCTATTTTTTTTTTTTTTTCCCATGGCTGATCTTAGCACAAAGATACAAGACTAAATACAACCATAAGCAAAAAGTCACTTTAATACAGCTGGTTTATTTTTGCCTGGTGCTTAAAATCAAAAGGATTTCTCATCTTTCTAAATACTGTAAGAAATCTTGTCCTATTTTGGGCTCTTGGTGCTTTTACACACCCTTTCCTGTGTGATGGTAATCCCCTCCCCAAAACAGCTTTTACAAAGGATGCTTTGCAATTCAGTCCTATCAACCCTTTACTTTGATCATAAAAGTGGTAATACATTTTTTAACTCTTATTGCTGTCCTGATTGTTTTTATTTCAAATGAAATGAGGTATAGTACCACAACCATCACACATGACAATTATAAAAGTGTTTTCTAAGAAAAGAAGCTAACACAGCACCTCTTTGCTAAGCTTAACATTAAGACTTGTCACAACCTTGTAAGGGAAGGGTGCATTAAAAAACAGCAGAATCAATCACAAATGCCCTTTTAACTGTTGTCTTTTCTGCTGTGTTTTTATAAGAACATGAGGCAGAAAATGGGAGGCATAACTCTTTTCTTGTCCTTTGGAAAAAAAAGAATCTGCTTCTTAGGTATAACTCACAAAAATAAACCCCAATAACTTCTGATAAACTCTCCTAGGTCTTTGCTGCCCTAGCAGTGCAAAAGAACTGTAAAGTCAGCTCTACTGACTAAATTGAAATCAAATATATGCCCGGCTCTTCTTCAAAGCATTTCATAGAACCATAGAACAGTTTAGCTTGGAAAAGACCTCTAAGATCATCAAGTCCAACCACTAACCTTGCACTGCCAATTCCACCAATAAACCATGTCCCTAAGTGCCACATTGACACATCTTTCATGTACCTGCAGGGGTTGTGATTCAAACACTTCCCTAGGCAGCCTGTCACAATGCTTGATAAGAGTTTCGGCGAACAAATTTTTCCTAAAATCAAAATAGTCAGAGTATAGCATTGGATATAGTTCAGAATATTTTATGGTTTATAATGCTCCCATTCCCCAGATAAAGTCTGATATATTTATAGACTCATAGAGTCATGGAATGGTTTGGGTTGGAAGGGACCTTAAAGATCATCTAGTTCCAACCTCACTGCCACAGGAAGGGATACCTTCCACTCCACAATGTTGCTCAAAGACCCATCCAACCTGGCCTTGAACACTTCCAGTGATGGAGCATCTGCAACTTCTCTGTTTTAGTTCTCACCTGTTCCAGTGCTTCCCCACTCTCGTAGTGAAGAGACTTTAACTCCTTGTCATGTAAAATAAAACATTTAGTAATCAAAAGGGAGACAAGATTCCTACTGCTCTTGCAGTCATGATGTCCAGGTGGAAAAAAAAGAAAAGGCACCAAAAGCCCTTTCTGAAGCAGAGGAGGAGCTGTTCTCAACACATGGTCAAGGGAGCCCATTGCAGCCCGCCAGCTCCTGGGGATCTTCCTTTACAGGAAAGCTGACAGAGCATCAGGAAGTGGTTCATGACCCAGGAGCTCTTCCACAGGCATGAGCAGGCTGCACCCAAATAACACCCTTCTCTTGTTCTGGGTCTCCAGTTCAGCACTTGGCTGTAATTGTGCAGGTGTAGTAGCTTTCCTGGAAAGTAAATCCATCACATAAAAGCAGAACCACCACAATCTTCTTGAATAGTGGACCAAAGCGATTTACAATGAGCAGCCCTGTCATGACCCAGAAGCATTATGCTGACTCCGTAGCAGACAACCTGTGGCATGAGAGAGACTATGAAACGCATCTCTTTCCAAATAGCAAATACCAAAATAAGCTAACCTGCTCTGGCCAGAGAGGTTGCATATTACTTACAATAAATGTCTCAGCCTTGGTATTTTTTCCTCATTTTTCAGAGTATTTATTTGTACACCATCAAAAGAACCGCCTTCACTTTTTCCTCCCTCATACATTAATGCATTAATTAAATCCACTCTCTACATTTCCCACTGGTGTGTTGACATACCAAACATGCCCTCATATGGAATGATCTCCTAGACTGATCATGGGTCATTACCAGTGAAAGCTTTCAATACAAGTGTGCATACACACAAAAAAGAAAATTAGTAACTACTGTTTCATTCAGATCACTCAGGAAAATAGAAGAGATTTGTCTGTTTACCTAAAACATAAAGTCAGAAAATGAATCAAAGCATCCAGCACCTCTCAAATTTAACCCAAACACAATATACCAACAGCTATGTGAATGAAGTAGAGAGGGATGATGTAAAGTAGCCAGAGAGTTTAGCCATGGAAATACAGGCACATCTGAGTAATTTTATTCACAGAAGGTAATTCTACCAAAAACCAGCATGGCAGAGTTATCCCAGAGGCTGTGAGGCTGCAGACTTGGATCTCTTAGCAGTATTTCTGCAGCTTTTTTTCACTCTTTTGAGTAGCCATTGAAAGATGGGTTCACCACTACGGACAAGACCAAGACTGTTCATTGCTTTTTTACGTTTTCACAATCATGCTCAAAATTCTATTCCACTCCCAACTACTTATTTGCCAAAGCTGTCCTGTGTGCTTGGCAGGTGGGGCTGGTAGGTTCAGTTAAGATTGATTCAGACACATTGACTATCCTCTTCAAACAGTATAAATATGACCACCTAAAATCATGAAATGCAGCAACCATGACTGGGCAAAAATAGGAAATGCAGTACAGATATTGATATCTTTAAATACTTTGCAAAGAAGAGTTCTGAAGAAAAGCACTGAGTTCCAGATTTCCATGGACCCTACAGTGGGTGCTCTCTGGGCAGACTGTCATTTTTAAGCTTATTTAACAGTGTGGTGTACACTTTTATAAATAGATTCTCATAAAATAATGAGATTACTTCATCTTAGCTTTTCTGTGAGCTAAGCCAGAAGCAAATATGAGGAATAAATAGATAAATTTTTTATTCTACTAAGATTTTACTCAAAGAACTGGATAAATTGGCAGAGTAGCTAAGAATGTTTTGATTTATTTAATTGTTTACAAAGCTAAAGTCAATCATGAGATGAAACAGCAAGTATTGCACTCCCACCTAAGAAAATTTGTCATAGAAATAACATCCTTTTGAATGTGTGAACTGCATTTCCTTTTGAAAAACAACAACAAAAATAGAACAGGACAAATGGACTTTCTTCATTGCTAAAAGCTGTCCAGATAAGCACAGACTTGAAGAAATCCACAATGCTGCTCCATGGACAGAGTGGAGCCCTGTGAAAAGGCGTAGTAACCAGATTAGCACTGTGATTTCTAACTGCTGGTGGGACCCTTCTCTCCTCAGGACACAGAGGGAGAGGCATATTTACACACCTGTGTGATCTCTCCTACTGCTGCATTCTGAAATCAGGCAGGGAAATAAACCTTCCCCATCATCTTTCCTGTTTATATCTTTAGGCTGTCACAACCTCTCAGCCCAATCACAAAGAGACGGTTTTTGCCTGGGATATTTTACAAGTACTGAACTGTTCCTTTTTGAACCTGCATTCATTGAATGATTTATTAAAGACCTTTTCCATCATTTATTCATCTTACAAGTCTATCTGTAAAAGACTTCCTGTAAGAAGTGCAATCACAATTTTTTTGTCCTTTTAATACGTCTTGAGAAACCCTCATCGCTTGCGGCATAAGGTAAGGAAAACCACAGTCAAAACTCAAAAAGTGTGATCTTTCATAGACCCCCACAAATAACTCACGTGCAATAAAATCAGTACAATTTTGTCTACAGGAAACACAATGGTATTAAATCATATTCAGTACCAATAACACAAAACCCATTTCATAGGCAGTCCTCCAAAGAACCAAACCAAACTACCAAGGAAATTCTCAACGAGACAATTGGAGTAAGGCAATTCTGAATTCTGAAAAAACCCCTTTAAATACATGTTGTATGAAAGAGTGGTATGATTTTTTTCTAGGCTTTTTGAAATCTTTGGGAAATTTTCAGTTATTCTTTTGTAGGGGAGAGTACAGGAGCAGTTGCCAATAAAGAGAAAGCTGATAAAAGTCTGCTTTGCTATTAATGACAGAATAAAAGCACTACCCTGGGCAATAAGCTGCAGGAAGTCTATTGGGTGTATGACACATTCTTTCTGTCAACAACAACCAAATATTCACATAACCGTTAGCTGTATGGTGGATCCAGGCTAACCTCTAGCTGCTCTTTTTTCTGTTAACTGATTAACTGATTCAATAAGAAGATGTACCACACATACCAGCTCTACCCTGCAAACATTATTACAGAACATTTTTTAAAGGGGCCAATTTTACGCAGAATCAATGGTATGATTATCATAATTTTACCATTATGCCTTGAGAGAAAATTCAGCCTGGAACAGGCAGAGAAAAGAAGCAATAATATGTATTACTATTACAGTCTTTATGAATCAGAAAGACCTTTAAACAGTTGTATGCTTGCTAGATTAAAAATCGTTAACCTCATTTTGGGCTGTTAATTCTTCTAATATTAAGAAAGAAAAGGGTAGGAGGAGACACACAAAGCCAGAACAAGGGTTCTTTCTCCTCTTCCATTTTGGGCATTGATAGGTGTACACTCCTGAATAAATAAATACTCCCTTTTAGATGCCTGTATTTGGGTCTATCTCATAAAATATAGAATTGGGAAAAAAATTCCAGGCAGGTACATCTTTATTCAACTGTTCCAATAAACCGGGTTTCAGTGGAAGAACTCTGAAAGTGAATTCATTTAAGCTGTTTTCTCATTTATTAAAACTAATGCCTAAAAGTTACAAAACTCTTATAATGAAGTAAAATATTCCAACTCGAAAATAACTATTTCATAATTGTGTAGAATTTTTTCCTTTGCCAGCTTACTACTGCTCTAGAGAAAGTAGTCTCACAAATGAGAAAATTGTTATTTTTATTATGCCATCAAATTTGAAACACGTCTATTGATTCAGCTGAAGTGAGTGGTCATATGTAGTTCTTACAGAACAAAATGTAGCATTGAATTTTCAGCTGAGTTATTACTCACTTCCAGCTGGGTTTTGATCGTACTGTTAATTTCTGTAACAGTCTGTATTTCTCACAGCAAATGTTGGCTCATGAGAAAGTGATATGCTCATTTATCATAATGAACAAAAACATAACAGTAATAATAAGAATATTTGAAATATTTTTGAAGAACCTCTAGAACTTAAATAACTCCAGTTAAGTCACCGAGAAA
>JAWWEW010000078.1:36274326-36304176 GCA_035583185.1 Anabacerthia variegaticeps | reverse complement strand
TCCTGGGATTTGGAAAAGTAAATATACCATGCACAAAAAGAAAGAGGCCAAAAAATCAGGAGACAAAGCTCTGGAAGCTGTAATTTTAAAACTATAAGGAGAACAAGATTTTACAAAAGAAACAGGTGATATCAAAGGTAGGAAAGACGTGAGGGAGGAGTCTGGAGAAGACTTTTGGAGGCACAACTGGTAAGTGCTGATGGAAACCCGAGGGGTCCTGGGCAGACTTAGGAGAAAAGGTACATGAAAGAAAGAGTTTAGAAATTAAAGGGAGATGGAATATGACTGTTAATGACCCATGCAAATTATAAAAGTCTGTTCTGGGCAGAAAACAGGAGAGAGACTGAAACAGAATCATTGATTCAAGGGGCTTGTGTAGGCAGATGAGTTTCGCGCTGAAAATGTTTGCATTTAAGTTCTCCTCCCACACACTCTAACATCAAGAGATAAGCTAAAGGGGCAATAGAAAGCTGGTCATAATGGCAATTACCTTATAGCAACAGCTTCCTTTCAGCTCTAAGTTTACAAATAATTTGATTTTTCAAGGGACAAATTCAATAATCTTTGAAAAAAGTAAAACTATCTCTTCAGCAAGATTAACTGTGAAAATAATATCCAGTAATACGTATCTATATTTTTGCAATCAATGTCAATCACTGAATATTTAATAAGTTCTTTCATGCACCCAAACAAAACACCAACTCAATTTTCTGTTAATACAAGGTGCCTCCTACATGCCTGTTACTAATTGTGGGCTAAGTAAAGAAGCAACAATTACTTCTAGAAGTTAAACATTCTGAAATTTCAAATGCTGAACCAGTTGCATAGATTGTACTGGAAACTCTTTTCTGACAGTGTCGAAATGATCATCACTGAACCACTCCACCACTGAAGGCCTAGTGAATCACTCTGCATAGGAAGAATTCTGATGTAGCTCAAAGAGCTAATGTACCACTAAATTTATCTTTACATAGCCAAGTAGATATACATAAAAATAAAATGCTGGAATTGTTTGTAAATATTTTGAACAAATTGTTAAATTTTGTTTGTTATCTCACTACATTATATAAAACAGTGTATTTGGCAAAGCCCCAGACTAAGTGCTACCTTCTGCTTCCATGATGCTAATAACATGATTGTCATAGCTTTAAAATTAGTATGAAGGAAAGAAACAATCATTTCAAGATTGTGCTCCAAAGAACACAATGTAGAAGGCAGCCAAATGTCAATATTCATAAGCTTATAGCAATTGAATGGGCAGTTGCTGGTGTAATGGAGCCCTGTGTCAGTACACTGCAGGAGAAGTAGCATTAATTTGTAAATGAGTTACAGGAAACGTGAGTTAAAATCTGCTTAGATTTATAATTTGAGATGAGACCACATCGAAAAACCATTTTAATCCACCTTAAAATAAGCATACAGCTATAACATTTTTACAAGTAATCATTAATATACTTATTTCAAGTCATCACTGGCACACTGAATGTGATTTCTCTTTGAATCTATCCTGAAAATTTGCATTGCTTGTAAGCTAGTCATTAGCCTTTAGAGCACAGATGTTCTGACAATCTATTCTACATGGCCCCAAATATCATGTTTTAATAAATTATTTTCCTAAAAGAGCAAGATTTTCTGAGGTTTAAGGAGAAACTAGATATTTATCAGCACAGAGCAGCATAATATTTTCTGCTTTAAAGCACTAGAATGTCATAAAAGAATGCTGAATTATACAACTCTGTACCTGAAACATAACATTTTTGTTGAAAAACTAATATTTAAAACCAGAAGAAGGTGAATATTAATTGTTCCCCTACTTTAGAAACCTTTGAGGAGAAAAAGGGGTTCTAAGGTATGTTGTTTGTGAGATATGCAGAGATCAAATGGCTATCACAGGGTGAAAAAATTAAGTAAATACCAGAATAATACCAGACTGGAAAATTCAACCACAACAACATTTTACAGAATTCTGAGAGTTACACTTGCTGTCTATAGATGCACTCTTTCTAAATAGTTTTTTGACACTGAAAAATTGCAAAACTGAAGTTTTGGTGCACTATACTTTAAAAACTGTAAATCTGGAATAAGTTCACTGCCTCTGATGCACAACACAGGCCAATACTCACAGCATAGCCTTCATCCCCCCACACTGAGTTGACTCTGTGTTAGCAAAATTTAGCAAACCTTGATTACACTATACGGTCAAAATTATTTAATGGCAGTTGTGAATCATTACCATAATACAATCTTTTTCCAAATTCATGAGAGAATCCTTGCAGTGTTTCTTTTCAGAAACAAATAAAAGAATGCATTTCTTATAGTATTGGACAATCCTGATGACATAATAAATCTTATAATTTAATATAATGTAATGAAAATTTGATGACAGAAGAACATGTATGCTTATCAATAGGCACAATAATTTCTAAAGCTGTTCTAAATTCTGTTTATGGAAAACCATGAAAAAATGCATTCATTCATCTCTCAGCCATGGTGACATCATATTCACAGAAGGAATGTTTGAAAAGGTTTAGCTTTTCCAGAATGTACCTCTGAAAATTCAGAAAGTAAATAAATCAAGTCATAGTACATAAAACCAAATTTAATTTTGAGGACAAAGTACTCTGTCTCCTGAATGTGGAGCAATATGTAAATTAAAAAAAAAATATCACAGATTATTTATTCTTTCATGACATATATTAATTTTTTCTATGGAAAGTTAGGAGGTCTCTATATTGAAAAAGTGTACACAAGAGCAAAAATTCATGTAGGTGCAATTCTCAAAAACATGTAAATATTGGTTCTTATCAATGTTTTTGCAATTGACACAAACCTTCCTTTTTGTCTTCTGCAGCAATCTTCGCTTTTGTGTCTGTTATATCTTTGAAAGAGGCCAGAAAGAGCACTACATCTCCTTTTTCATTCTTTATAGGAACAATATCCAGTAAGCACCAGAATGAAGACCCTGCAAGGATAAAGGATGAATTTAATTCAAACAGCTGTCTTTTAGCAGAGAGAGGGGGAAAAAATAGTGAACTACTAAATCTACAACTAATGTAATTCTAAAAAAAAAAAAATAAAAAAAATCTTATTTAGGAGGTCAGTAGTCAGGGAATCACAGATGTTCAGCTCATGTAAATCTCTTTGCATCATTGGTTGAAGCTCAGTAATACTGCTTTCTCCAGAAACAAGACATTAATTTAAATGCAAAATTTATCTACAGGGATCATTAATAAAGTTTAATGAAGCTGCTTACTCCTCTGAAACCATGCTTTCCTTTGAACTCTCAACTGATGTTGCTTATTTCCCGGAATAGCTTTCACTTTGTTAACTTGACATTTGAAGTGTTCATGTTTACTACAGAATCATACTACCTTAATCATCTGACCTGATACTCATTAAAACCTCTTGATGGAAGACCAGATAGTCAGAGCATCATTCCACTAATTCAAAGATATTTAAACTAATCAGGTATCAGACTCAGAACAGAAATAGAATTAACTCATTTCATAATACAGATGGTGAGATATCTAATACCACGCATCATCTGTAAAATTAATATCAATTATCTTCCTTACTGTCTTTAACGTTCACCTTGCTAAGACTGAAGTTGAACAACACTGAGTTTGGAGTCTGGCAGCATTCTTTTCAACCTTTCTCTGCCCACACCTGCTACATAATAATACAGCTTAAAATAGATTCTTGGTGTTGTCACTGGTTGTGCACATGTCCTGTTTGCAAGATATGTTATTCAATTCCAATGACATCATTCACAAGCTTCCTACTAACACTACTGGGAACAAGAAAATAATGAATACCTAGATGCTGACAGTGCACTGCAAGCATAAGAGAGATCTTGGCAAACATCCTACACCCCAATCCCATCCATTTTGGGGTAACTCAGCCCATAACCAGGCTTTAGTTTCTTTCAGGTTTTGGGCGTCAACACTACCTACCTGCACCCACCATCAGCCTCCTTACATTACTTGTATGTAAGTACTGCCAGAGAGTTCAAATGTGCTTTTTGGACATGTCTTTTACACTTCCACAATCATGCTGCTTCACAACATACCATTTTTGGCATTCATTTACAAGCACAAGTCTACTTTAATTCATATTAAGAAATAGGACTTGTTTCCTGGACCACTGCTACCCCACGACAGTCTTCTGCCACATGATCAGCTGAGCTTTGGAAGGGTCCTTAGGAAGGTCAAGCAGATTAGTCACTTCCCACTGTGCTGTCTTCTGAAGTTTTCAGTTTTGAAAAAGAAGGCCCCGGAACATCACAGTTAAGTTTTATAATTTAGATTTTCAAGTGGAAGTTCTCTGACTGCCTATTAAACAGTACAGACAAGCATGGGAAGTGAAACAGCAAAACAGCAGCTTTCCTTTTGAAAGACCACTCCAATTAAAGGTACAAAAATGTGCTTCAAACAAAGTTAATCTGGTCCTCTTTGTCTTGGTCAAACTTTCCAGGAGTCAGACAGGCAGCTTTGAGAGTAACATTACTAGTTCAGTAATCAGGTAACACTTCCATTAAGGTATTTAAAGAAGGGACAGAGAGAATTTGGAACAGGAAGAAAGAAAGCTGGAGGAGAAAAAGATCATGGAAAGAAATAAACTGGCTTTATATTGGGTTTAAATATTCTCATTTTGAGGTTGAAGAGAAAACGGGCAAGACAAACCAAACCTTTTTAGAAGAAGGTAGAAATTAAGTCCAAAGCAAGATATTTCTACTGTTCCTTTTTCCATTTTTTTTTTTTAATATTCACAGCTCTGACTCTTCTATCAAAAATTCTGAAAAAACTGCTTATAGTATTAATTAGCATTAAGAAATTTTACTTTACTTCTTGAAAACAGAATCCCAAGTCTCTAAAAAAATTACTTTCTACTTGGTTGCATTCTAGCAGAAGTTTCAGTGGACAAGAAGTCACTCTCAACCTCTTCTAAATACCACCAACAGAGGCAATGATCTTTTAAACAGCTGTTTCAGTCTTCTCCAGAAGTGGATGCATATCTTACTTTTTAAATTTTTTTCATGTTTTTCTACATGTGCACACACACACACACACACACATATATGCAGAAATTAGCCATTAAGGTTGCTCCTGGAAGAAAGTTGTAGGCATCAGTCATGTTCAAACAAACCTAACTCAGTTACGGCAATATTGTCTGAAATGATAGATCTGTCGGTTTAAGGGAGTTATTGTAACATGGTTCATCATTGAAATAGAGACAAATCCTCTTAACATATCGTGGTTTAATGCATTTCCTCTTTTGTATAACCAAAAAGACATTTGAGTTCTTTGCATGTGAACTCTGGTCACTGAAACTGTTCCCCGTTCTGCCACCATTTAATATTACTTGCTCTTTCTCTTAGTCATATTTTCTTTCTTTCAGTTTTCTCTTTCTCCTCCTCTGTAAATACGACTGCAAATATTTTGATTAAGCAAAGCAAACGTGAATAAAATATGCTGTGTGCCACTAAAGAAAACATATCCAATACACTCACAGGCTACTTCTTCCCTGAAGAGTTCCACACTAGTGCCCTCTGTGGTGGAGCCGTCAGTCCTGCCCATATTTATATGCTAAGTCTTTAGAAGTCCTAAACTGAGCTTGTTGGTTTGATTTTTTTTTTCCCCTGCCTTTACTTGAAAGGGGCCAGTTAATTTGAGGTACTCTTCAGGACTAGAGGAGATGATCCGTTTTAGGTCAGGACCTAGTCCTGACCAGTGTAAGGTTGCATTCTGTCAAAAACAGAAGTGTCTTATTTTTCATTATTGAGGAACATTTTTGAGAAAATATACTGATCCAATGCAAACAGTTACTTAGCTTTTACTGAAAGCCAGCATCATATTATTCTATAAGCCAAAAGCAGAACTTTCTGATAAAAAAAAAAAAAAAGTAGTGCCCTATTTTGTTACAGTTCTTTTGAACGCACTCATCTGTGAAACAGAAATTCCTTCCCTGCTTCAGATAGTGCATACAAAGGTTTTCTGTATTGTCAGGAGTTGTCTATCAAAGAAATTTCTCTTCCAAGGTTTATTTATATACAGACTCTCTTTATTGCTTCAAGCCACCACTCTTGGAGAAAGAGTCTAATCTTTCTCTTGCATTCTGAAGTGAAGGGTCAAAATATGTTTTAATAACCTCAAGGCTTATATAAGCACATCACAGGGAAGGAGAAAAGAGACCAAATGAAGCATAATCTTATCACAAGGCAATTTGGCTATAGTCCACCTTTTATATATACATAAAAAAAGATAGTGCATTACGGTCACTCACTCAACCACCCTTTATACCTTTCCTCGTTTTGACAGCTAGAAGTCTGTCCTTAGACTGAAATCAAAACAAAAGTCAACAGACCAAGGAATTTAAAAGGGAGATTTTATATAAAACCCTGCCATTAGGATGCCAATAGCCTTCAGAGCCAAGCATTCCTTTCACTAGAAAATAAGGCCTGCTTAAACCAAGGAACAGATTGAGACCATTAGCTCTACTGATGAGCTGTGTGCACTCACCGTACAAAAATACTCTGTCTTTAGTGATGTTCACCCCAGACAGAGCCCGATGAAATTCTCAGAATGGAAAAATCTTTGGTGGATATCTGGGTACAATGGAGATATATTGCAGAGGTAGTGCAATTTCGAAATGGAATGGGGTTATGGACAGCAACTTTATATAATTCTTTAACAAAATAATTAAATTCTAAACCCATTGTGGCAAAATTTTAATTGAACAGTGATTTCTTTCTTAGCCATATATATTCCTATGGATTACTTGGGCTGGGTGATACTCATGCAAAGCTGTGCTCTCCTTTTGTTCTTGACAGTCTGGGAGTAGTTTTGTCGAGGAAGAAAAGCTTAAGGTTTCCTTCTTTCTGCCATGTGTTATACCCAATTCCAAACCTTCAATTCCTCAGGACTTTTCTCGCCACCTAAATCTCTAGACAAACACCGATCCAGCTTGTGCTGTCCCTTTCATCATTAAGGGGCCAGAAATAACAAATGCACAAATTTCTGTGCTTTATTTCCACTTCTCTGTGGTGAGAGGAAGAGGGATTAAATTGCAGAGCTCTTTTGTGAAGCTCTGCATCTGCACATAACATGTCAGACTAACTCAGTGTAAGGTTTCCTAGACTGTGAACCTGAGTATCTGAGGAAAGAAAGTTTAAATATTATGCATATTGGATATATGATTCATGTGGCACAAAACAATAGCTCTTCAAGGAGTAGTTATCATGAGATGTGTACGCATAAGAGGGCAGAATTAGACTGTACAAGACATCATAAATCTGGAACCCTTTTATGTTTCAGTAGGAGACTTAGTAAACTAAATGCTCTTTTAAGGAGATGCAAATCAATGCTTAAAGAAAACTATTAAAACACACTGCCCTATTTCCAGAGATTTGTTATGTAGAAGACAAAGATAAAAATATTTTTGTGTAGATAGTTTTAACAACTTGTCAACAGTGCGGATGCTAAATCTTCCCCATTAAAACACTGTCTCATTGGCAGAGTTACTAATTGTTAGCAAAACAAACCTGCTGCTGGATACATCATAATGTCAGAGAAGTTTTAGCCTGATCATTTTCTCTTTTCCATCACAGAAATTGTTCTCTTCAAGACTGACAGACCAGGATGCCAAAGACTGCCTGAGGAAACCCAGCTCTGTCTTTCATTAGCTTAGCCAAAGATTCCCAGCATTACTGATAACATTTCATTTTGAAAGTTATGTAGTTTTGACAAGATGTCAACATTTTGTTGAGAAGTGCAAAGTGCGAAGAAGAAAACAATGCTTTCAAAAACTGCAACTGAACTAAACTGAAAGGCAAAGGAGCAGAAAGAAAAAGTATCACTATAATTAAAGTACTTTCTCTCTTAAACATCAAAACTTTGACAATGATTGATTAACACAGCTAATGCAAGGTTCTGCTGCTTTAAGTAAATTAGCATTCTTCTCCATCATCTCTGTAGAAATCAAATGTATGTGTTAACAAAGTCTGAGGTGTTTTTCCCCCTTGAATTCTGCTATTGCAGGTGCTAGCCTGTGTGCCATACCCTGGTGACATTCTTTGGTCTGAACTTATTGCAAAACTAAAAAGAACACATATGGGCTAGCAGGTAACTGACTTACACAGGAACAGATGGTTGTGCTAACATTTTCACAGAAGTCGTAAAGAAGGCTCGAGAAATTGTTTCCTCAAGTTCTGTGTGGCCACCAGATCACGCTTATATCCTGGAAGTAAGTCTCCCTATAAGTTTTAATAGTCAATGTAAATTCATTCCAAAATGGATTTGTAATCTATTAATGCCTCCCAAATAGAACCATTCCAAAATATATTTTCAGCTTAAACCAGAATATAGTTACATGCCAAGAATCTGGTAGAAGACCAGAGATGGTAAGATACTTTAATAACAAGGTAAAAATTGTATTTCGGTATGAATGATTAGTGAAGGATTAATCTTGTGGAGTTGATTTAAAACTTGTTAAAAATAGCTCTTCAGCTCTCTGTATAGCCTATGGAGTACCATGTGCAACTGTTAGATCTATCAGATCTCATTATAGATATGCAAATCCCACACACACACACACACCCCCCGTGCCCTTCAAGCCTTCTTTGTGCCCAGCTTCAACCTGTGTTCGGTCTCTTCTACTGCAGCGTAACTCAGTGCCTCATACGTAATTCACCTCATATTGCCCAACGTCTGACTTTTTCTGCCATCACTGCCATGATAGAGAGAGGAAGAGAGGGAAAGGATGTTTTAAGAGCAGATATTTTTCACCACAGCAATCTCCTATCCTTTCCTCTTCTGCAAACTGCCACTGTTAAGGAAAGAGAGGCTTAATTCACCACCTCAATGTTTCCATTTATCTCTATGTGAGCACACACTACCTGTGTTATGGCAGCTCCTAGTTTGAGTGCGTGCCTTTTCCAGCCTGTGTTCTTTATGTTTTTTGTATGCAACAGCTGCAGTGCGTTTTATGTAAGATAATCTATGACATCCAGCTCATCTACACTTCAGCTTGGTTTACTCAGCTTTCTTGTCTCTCCTTCTATAGCTTCACTATCTTTCCTACTTAATGAAACCATTTTGAAATCCTCTAGTTCCATTTAATTTTCATTGAGAAAAAGCAGAGAACTAAGCAATGCCTGCTAGTGCCTTGCGGCATACGTTACCTTATGCATACAACTTTCTTTTCGTACGCTCTAATTTCCTTTTCCTATCTCCATCCAGATTAGAAAATGGCATTTAAAGAGATAAATACTTCCCTGATGTAATACATTTACTGGGTTGCAATTATAACAATTAGCAAAATACACAGGATTATCTAAAAGCTCAGTTAAGTCAGTGAAATACATTCTGTTTAAATGCAAAAAGCTTCAGGGCAGACTCATAAATACTATCAGTCTGCAACTTACTTGTCCTCCACCTCCAACAATCATTACTTTGTCACAGTTATAATAGTACAAGGCATTCAGCATTTGTCAACTATCTCCTGGGAAAGTACTAATTGAGACAGTCTATTTATATAAACAATTGTACAGTATCTATAGCTAAAATGAAAAATAACCCAACAAAACCAAACAAAAGCAACACAAAACAAAACAAAATACAGGTTCTTCAATGTCTTTATATGGACTATTTCAGAAATAGGCTCAGTCTTTCCTGAGCAGTCTAGTCTTCATTTTTTTCAGTTGAGCAATCCCCAAATAAGCCAAATTTGCTCTCCCTTGATTACTGTATTTTTGAAATCTGTTGTTAAAACAGTGTTGATAACCTATGGTCAATATTCGTTTTGAACTTTGAGAGCCAACATTTATAACAAAGTACAGTCACAGCATTAAATTTGATTTCTCAGTCTTCTGAGGGATGTACTTGTGAAAACAAAGCAAGAAATTTTCTTTATCCATGATGATCTCTCACAGATATGTGTGTGTGTATGTATATTTACATATATATTCATATATATATATGAAAAAATCTATTATTTTCAAATTGTGTCTGATATTTTGACATCAGGAGAAGTTATAACACATATTCAACTAAACATAGCCATGTTTTCAAATGATATAATTTTGCTTTTAAGCTCATTATTTTACTGTCTTAAAAAAGAAGCATTGAAGATGACATGAAATTTCCTGTAAGCAAAAACTCAGCAATACCAAAACATACCACCAAAACTGTCAGGTTTTCAATTTGAAAAAAACAA
Source organism: Anabacerthia variegaticeps (assembly GCA_035583185.1). Lineage (NCBI taxonomy): Eukaryota > Metazoa > Chordata > Aves > Passeriformes > Furnariidae > Anabacerthia > Anabacerthia variegaticeps. The sequence goes on along the minus strand of JAWWEW010000078.1, from coordinate 36,293,964 downwards.
GTGATAACAATATAAACAAAAATATCTTCATATAAAATACTTTTGTGACCCTGATGCTGGCTTCTCTGGCAGTGGCAGCCCTCAGAAACAGAAGGCTTGGAGGTCTGCGGAATAGGGGCTCTCTCAGCACTAGAAGAGGTGCTGTCTGCAGCCCTGTGCCAATTCATACAGATTTCCAAAGACACGACATGGAGAAAAAGGTGGATTCTGCTGTTTACTCATCCACTTATATTGCAAGGCTCCATTTTAGAAACTGATATTTAATTTCCACTGCTTTTTTTTACAAGGTGAGGTCAGAGAATACTTTGCTTCATGAAAATATCAGTGCCTCTCTAGTCCCTGTCTATTATTTCAGTTTTATCTGCTAACATTATTCATGAGTTTTCAGCAAGTTTGAGGATTTTCTGTTGAGGCCATGGTTCAAGAACTTTAACCTGTCCTTGACATGCTGTCCACTGGCACTTTTCTGGAAGGAAGGGACCAAAGCTAGGATCCAAGGAGTCAAGTCATGGACTTGCACTGATAATTCCATCCTTCAGGTTCACGTTTTTGTACAGAAGGGTTTTGAAACACACGCTGAGCAATTATATAACACTGTAGAGAGGATTAATCTTCTCAACTCACCACTTGAATCCATGTGAGCACAGGCTGTTAACAAACTCTGAGCCTGTCCAATGAAACAAATTATAGCACCCCCACCAGTTGGAAAGCAGTAGGTTTTAACCTTCTAATTATTTAACTGCTCTATAAAATCAAACTGCTTTTGCAATTCCCTAGCCAAATCTGCAAGAGGGTTTAACAGACAATGCTAACACGAACCTCCTAACACTCTTCCCAAAAACTAATGCAAGAACCCATTGCAACTGTCAGCACAGAAGGTGGCAGCTAGCCCCCATCATGGTCCAGTACATGGATTTGGGAATCATGGATAAAATAAGGAAATATCAGCAGAAGGGAGGCAGGTAGTCATCAGGAGAAATGGTACTTTGAACTTTCGTTGTCCAAAGAACAGCCCAAGTCACGGTGAAGCATGGGGACATAAGTCAGCTTTTAGATGAAGCTTAATTTAAAGCTCATGAAAATAAAAGGTAGCCTATCAGCAGAGAGTGTGGCCATAACATTGAGAGAAAATTTGAAGAGTGGCTGGTCTGATGTACAAACACCTCACTGCAAAATAAATACCTACATCTCTTTCTAAAAACAGAAGTATAAAAATTAGCATAATGACATATCTTTTAAAAACTAGACAAGATCACACAGATTTACTAACAACCATTCCTACTAGGCACAGTAGGAAGCCCAGGGTGCCCCTGTGGAAACACTAATTGGTAGGCATCTGTAAGCAATGAAGGACATCACTTTGCAGCAATATAATAATAGCGGGAATCTTTCATACAGATTTATTTACTTATCAGTGTGGTTCTAGGAGAACAAGTCTTTTCTCAGTGAATTATGCTTTTAATACATCATGTTATTGAAAGAGGCTATTAGCCAATGTCACTGTGAATGCCATCAGAACGAAATATCAGCACTGTCAGTAAGCAGCATTCTTGTTGAAGTCTCATTAAATTACAGAAAAGATCTCAGACGGTTTAGATCTCGTTGCACACAGGGGATTTTACTGCTTATTTTTTTTCCTCTTCTAACTGAAATTCATCCCCTTGTTTTGTGTTCTCTCAGGCTTTTGCAGACTGCTTCACCTGAGGCTCTGTAGAATTTAAGTCAAGGTTCTCTGGAGCAGCAGAAGTCTGCCCTGTCTTCTTCTTCTGCTGTAGAAGCTGGGACAATCTCTAAAACATAAAGACACTTCAAGGCTACACACTGCCTTTCATCAGAAGCCAACAAATGAAATGTTTGGAGAGAAAAGGAGCCAAAAATTCCCTCTTCTGTGAAACAGAGTAAAATAAGGACATGCCTTCCTGTCTGTATTCTGTCTATATTCTATACTATTTTTCAAAGAGGAAAACTTCCCCAAAATGAGTGAAATTTCCTAATGAGCTATATGAAAGGGGGAAATAAAAAAGAACAAGCAAAAATGGGGGGAAAATGGAGAAAAAAAAAAAAGAAGAAAAAATGAAAAGGAAAAAAGAAAAAGTTCATTTTATAAAGTTACAAAATATTTTTTTATGGTTCAGGTAATTGCAATCAGATATTACCTTCAGATTAAATTTTCAGTGTTGCTTGCTCCTTTTACTCCCCTCCTCACGTATTTATTACTTTAATTTAAATAGTGTGAGCAAGCCTACCACTAAAGCTTTTTAGCTTTCTTATTTTTAGGCCAAGTTTTTAAGAGAAGCAGTGAAGCAGCAGCGAGGCCACATTGCTGTGAACTATCCTGCCAAACAACTTGTCAAGGGGCTTCCTCTACATTAGTAAGTAGATGTCACTAGAAAATCGATGTCTCTCCACAGAAATATTTTTTTCTTTACAGTTAGAAAACTTTAATAAATTCCTCTTCTCTAACTGTTGGGCTTAACATTTCCCAAAGACAGGGTGGATTTCAGGAGGCTGTTAAGGCAGGGAGTCAGTTAATGTTAAATTGGTACCATACAACTCCCTTGTTTGAAAATGCTATAGGATATTTTTGGACAACCACTAAAAATACGTTTTTAAACTTCTTGTTGGAAAGAATAGATACCATTTCTGCAATAAGAAAAATACTTTCTGTACAGAAATGATGCTTGAAAAAAACCCAAATTTTCTTTTCTTTGTAGTTAATTAAATCTCCTATAATTTTAAATAATACTTAACATTTAAAAAAAAAGAAAAAGCTTTTCTGTTTGCTTAACACAAACAGTGCATTAAACACAAATGATGTCAAGGAGCCTTTGCTATCTTCTGGCCACATTTATCAACTGCAGCCTTGGCAGAGGCAATAGATGATGTCTCATGGCTTAAGGCTTATTTCATTTGCCTACGGCTGTGATTGCTGTTCTAGTAAGAATACTGTTACACCTGGACTTCAAATGGCCTTTGGCCTGATCAGTAAGAGGCTCTGATTTTACCATTTATCTACCCGTATTCCACCCATCTGAGACAATACTGAGACAATCCTGACCATTCAGATAAGGATACAGACTTATTAAAACATATTACCATTCACTGATGAGAAGAGACAAAATACCTTGATTTAATCTTACTGACTCTTAAAGTAAATATAAATGCAGAAACCAAATATATCACACCTTCCTGACATTACAATTTGCTTACCAAATCTTTAGGGGCCAAGAACTAAAAGGCATGTGCCTGAGACATACTCCAGAGAGTGTTTAAATCAGTTTATACAAAGATGACAAAGTGCCCCTTGAGGCCTTGTGGTTTATCACAGGTAAAGCAAACTCTGACTGCAGACAAGTTCTAAGGCAACTTGTAATGGTCCCAGCAACACCCACTTGCTCCAGTCCTCTTACAGTGGAGATTTTTAATCATCCACAAAATCTTGTGCCAACAGTCCTTTTTCTGGGGTGCACAGTTACAATGGACACCGCGGTGAAGTCTCTCAAACATCCATAAATCTGAAGTGGAAATTACTGATTACATTGTGTTTCACACAACAGATATGCACAGAAAGATGCTAATTTCCTTTCAATGAAGAAAGGTTGTGGGACTACTTCAGGTATTAAAAGGCTTCTTGTAAGCACAGACCTCTTTTAAAACACTACAAACTTAATTTTGAGACATAGAAAATGAGTCTTATTGGGTCATAAAGGTCTCAAGGTATGACCTTCCTGGCAGCTGAAGACAGAGAGCTTAGACTGGACTAAGCTAGTGATTATAAGGCTTACTGTAGAATTATCTTAGGATGTAACAGAGAAGACAAAAATCTACACTGCTGCTTAATTGGACTTCAGTTTGAATAGGAAGACCTCATTTAACTACCTGCACTTGCTATTGACAAATTTCCAGAACGGTCTGGCAGAAAGATAAAGTAGGGTTTGTGTAAATGTAGTTCCTCAGCATAGCGTCCAACTGCTTTTAAATTGTTCTAAAACAGAGGTTCAGGGAAGTGAGCATTTTTCTCACAACTCACTTGAATTCCAAAAGGTTAATTTGCATTTCCATTTTCATAATTGACAACTTAATTTGTTGCAGATGTTTTAAAGAAAATGTAGAAATAGCAACAGAAAAAAAAAGTTAAAAAATCAACTCCTAAGTGATGTAATCTTAAAACTTTCTGAAAGAGACAACAGTCATAAAATTCCTGGTCTTTTAATAGTTTCCTTTTCTGTTTGTCTTCAAGAAACGAATATAGCTCTGTCAAATAAAAAGCAAAAAACCAATTGAGGAACCAAAATAAATACTGAAACTATGATAAAAAGTGTATTTTGACTTGAATTTACAAAAGACATCTCTCTCTCTGAAGCTGCTGTTTCTGCTGCCATAGCTCTAATACTGCTCTGTGCTAACATGGCAGAAAATGTCCAGGATGAGCAACATTTTGTCTTATTCTAAAAATTCATTAAAATATCAAAAGGAGAACACATTTACAAAAAAAGATCCTGTCTACTTCTAGTTATTCCGGAGGGATTGGTCAGAGCAGAACTTCTTAAGATCATCCTTCTGTTGAGGTCCAAATCTAAATGACAAAATACTGCAGTTCATCCCACAGACAGGTAACCCATTTTACTCAGCTTTCTACCCAGCTCCTTGTGCTCTGCTGTTGATGTAGTCTCAGCTCAGAGCAGTCTGGAATTTCCATGAAAGCGCATGTGGATTCCTGATGTTGCTTTAGTTATAACAATCATTCCTTTAACTAACAATTACTGAGCGGCTATGTGAATTATTAAATGATGGTTAAGTAACTGTGAAAGGCCCCATATTCAATTTATTCCATATTCATATTCAGACCAAAACTAGTTAAAAATTTGAATCACTACTTGTTTAGAATTAACAGTCTAATTTCGTGATAAAAGCTGAATCAGCTTTAAACTGATTGATTAAAAAAGTTTAAATCAAACTCAAAATACTGAAAAACATAGCAATTAAGGAATCAATGCATATTCAGTTTTGTAAGCTTGAATTTTGTGCCAAAAAATGAGACACACATGATCTACATTTTAGATCAAATCCAGAAGAAACCAAAAATAAGCCAATGCGTTCACACATCCACTTCCCTCGTAGTACTTTCTTATCACAACGTCATCCTAATTATTAAGCTTTTAAGAAGTATTCTGAGGGACATCAGAATGACCTCAGAATTACCCCTGAAGCTAAACTTCTATCCCTGAAGTTAGTCCTGAAAGAGTTCATTTGGTCCTGTAGTTAGGCCTACAGAGCATGTTTGTACTAAATAGCAGACTAAAGCCAGACACGTAAGTTCCACTCTGACACCCTGAAGTCCTACCAGGACACTGAAATGTGACCATAAGATAATGAGACATTCATAGTTACTTGTCTCCCACTGACATATGTTCCTGGCATGACACTGGCACCAGTGCAACTGACAATTATTTTCAATATCAAGTAAGGTGGAATGTATCTATATAGTAATTTTGGGGATATTATTCCCAAAGTTCTTATGTCTTAAAATATCCTTAAGACATCTTTCTGTAACAAAGACACCTTCTTCCCCCCCCCCTTGTCTGACAAAGTTGAATGAGTTTAATAGCTTCAGAAGTTCAATTTCTCTTCTGATAAAAAGACATAACAACCAAAACACAAAACATTTAACTAAAATGGATGATTTACCAGATTTGGAGCCTGCATTTTGCAGCTCTGTTGAAAAAACAAGGCTATTTTTAAGATAAATTTTGCTTTTATATGAGCACAGTCTCATTTTATTTTAATATCTATTCATTTCTGTTTCCCAGTGGTACAGATACACATGAAAATGAAAAATATTATAGGCAGTCTGGGAAATTTATTCTTATTCAGAAAATGTATTGGAATGGTTTCCAGTAAAATTATACACAAGGAGGGAAGTAGAATGGATTGTGGGAATTCTTTTAGACTAAACTCTTTATCTACTTATCTGTGATTCAGCTACTTCACTGATAAGCAAATTGACCTGCAAGCTCTTTCTGCCTGCATTAATCATGTCTATTATAGGTTTGAAGCATCCCTTCATGATGTAAAGGAATCACAATATATCATTCAGGACAAAGATAGTGTGTGAATGTGTTAACCTCTCTGATCTACATACATTGAAATCTCTTCCCACCAAAGGTATCATTATACAATACTGGAGAAAAGCAGCTCTTATCCTTCCCAAGTAAGACCATTTCCCCCCATATTCGGGCATGTTTTACAAATTGGAGCTACTTTTCTGAATAACATTCCTGAAAAAATTTCAAGGAACTATGTGAGTCTCCTCTATATGCTAAAAAAAACACCCAAACCAAACACCCTCACACACCCCCAGGTATCCCCCAAAAGACAAGATAAGGAAGAAATTAGCATGATCTTCCAGAATAACTTTAAATTTTCATACTATGAAGAGCAGCAGCCATGAACACAAGCCAACTAAGCAACATTTCTTTTTTTGTTAGTGAAAGTGAAGATGCCTTCTCACACTCTACCTCGCTATCTTCTTGTCACTATGTTGTTATTACTTTTAGAAAATAACTTTTAAAAGCACTTAATAATAATATTTGAAGGGAAAAATGTTTCATTAGTAAAGACAGTAGAATCTATAAGGAAAACATGGTCTAAACATATGATCCTGTGACACTGGAGTGGTTGAAATCCTGTCAGTGTCTCACATTTGGTCTCACCCATTTCACCATCACACGAACATGGCGATAAGAATATATGGAATATATATGCTGAAGGAGCCTGATATAAATGAAAGCTGGTAGGTGTACATCACAGGTTTCTGTCTTCAATGGCTCATGCATCTTGATGATGTCCTTACAGGAGTGAAAGCTCTGGTGTTGCAACTTGAAATTTACTGTAGTCTGTGGAGTTGCTTAATGCCTGAAAATTTTCTTTATGTGTCAATACATAAACATAAATTTTACTTATCCACCTCTTGAAAATCATTATTATTACACTTATATATATCGGCTGTTGAGAAGTCACTTGGACCATTCAATTATCTGTATTTTACTGATGGGACTGAAAATTTTACACAGCCTGTCTACCTTACGGTGAATATGAGTATTTTAATTACAGCTTCAACAATAAGGGGTAAGAACTTCAATATGAGAAAAAGCAGAAAATACAGTGTCATATTAAGTGCAGATAAAAGTGTCTAACAATGCAGTTTAGGACCCTGAATTTCTGATGTGCAGTTTTGTTACTTGTAATGTATAAAATCAATAACACAAATATAAACATAGTCTCAATGTGTACCCAACTGTCATTATTTAAATCTATTCTTGTAGGTCTAATGATAGACACACAAAATCATTACATATAAATGTATAATATATATTATACACATTGATGTTAAGTTATATTCCTTAGGACTAACAAAACAGGAAAGACTTACCATTCTTCTTATAGAACATGATTTCTCCTTTGAATTCGATCTTTTCTTCCAATGATTTCTCAATTTGAAGAATCATCTGCTCGTTTGTTTCAGCACCAAGTAAAAATTTACAGCTGCAGCTCTTCTGCATGACTTCAGTCCGTGCAAATCCAGCAAGCTCACAGAAGCCATCCGAGCAGTAAACAATGGGGAATCCCTTAGCCACCTGAGCATTTGCAAGGATGAAGTTACTATCTGTGGAGGAACACAAAAGTAAAACATGAATTGCAGTCTAAATTCTACACCATTTGACACAATACTTTCTTACTACTGTAACATCATAAGAAGGCACAATTGGACATGTGTTTAAAAGAAAAGTCCCAGCTACTTGTTAATCTGGAATGAAATCAAGTCTAATAGTCCACAGATCACCTTCATATAATGATTCTTCATGGCTTTGTACAGCTTGCCTCATTTCATAGTCAAGGAATACTTTATGATACTGCCTCTGAGATGTCAACACATTAAAATAATCACCTGACTGGTGACAAACATCGAAATTTTGGAAAAAGTTCAAATGTGTTATGTTATGCTGCCACTCAGACTACTCTGTAGTCTGAACAGACACAACAATATCATAAAAAGAACAGCCGTATGCTCTCAATAAGCTAATATTGACTTATAACAACACTCTAGTTTCTTTTCCGCAATTTTTAAAGGGAATCCTTAAAAGTACAGTTGAGGGACGTTCCAGGCTACATAGAGTTGCTTGCCTTCTCTCTTTTTTTTTTTTCTTTTTTTGTCCTTTTTTTTTTTTTTGCTGTTGTTTTTTTGGTGTTTTTAGGGAAAAATATTCCATCCAAAGTCAGTCAGATGTCTTCCAGAGCCCCACCATAATTCTCCTGTATGAACTAGGCACATCAAAGAGTCACCATTCTGTTACACTTAGTGGTCTTTATTATTTTTCGGTGTGTTTAAGTTGCAACTATCATGTGTGACACATTCAAGAAAAGTATATTGACATGGACATCAGGCAACAAAATGCATTGTTCCAATTTGATTTCAAATCTTTGGCAAATCTAATAGCTGAACATATTGGCAGCCTAATAGCTCATTCCAATCTCTTGTTTAAATGTCCAGACAGTCCAGTTTTTTTTTTTCCTCTTGTATGTTTCCTTATCCTGAAGTGGAAAAAAAAAAAAAGTTTTATGGAAGGAATCTGTCTACATTTCACATGGAGGAAGGAAAGACTGTTTTTTGCCTGTTGTTTGTTAAGGAATGTTTACCTTACAGCTTGCTAGCAGAAGGTTAGAGCAGTCTAGTCCCAAGACAGATACCTCTTATTGTTCAGACTTATGTGCATGTAGATTCATGTGTATGTATTAAGAGGAAATACTATTATCTAATCCATAATCCCTTGATAAATATTCATAAATTTAAAGAGAAAAAATAATGAACTATTTTAATGGAAAACTCAGGTTGATACATTGAAACCCCATACAGGGATATATTATTCATGATTGGGAAGGGAGGGACAGAATTCACAAAATAAAATACAGGAAAAATAGGTCTGTTTTTCAGTCTGAACTGTCACAAGAGTTCTGCATCTGTGAAATTCCAACAGCTTCAGCTATGTTACTCTTTAATTACCCAAGGGACAAAGTACTATGACTTATACTGCTAAGATTTCAGTATTTTAAAGACAATTGAGGTTTATTAAATGATCAATTTGCTTTCAAGATTTTCCTTCAGTTGCCCACATTTTGATGGAATTTACTTAAAGTCTTTCAATAAGTGATTGTTATGTTAAACCAGACTTTTCTCATTTACCAAATAATGTGTTTTAAAAATGCATTTTGATTCAGTGCACTGCTTGACTTATTTTTATTTGCCTAACTAGGGAATAAGTATCATTACCATTAATGCACTAACATGCTGCTCCCCTGTCAACTAAAAACTAAATCCCCACATTACCAAAAGAATTAAAATCATATGCTTGCAGTGCATAATGACAGTGTTACAGTGCAAGACCTGCAGATCATACATACCAAATGCGTCTGTAACTATCAAATTAATTTACTCCTCTGTTCTTATTGTTTAAGATACCATTCTGTGATGTAAAGACTGCTGCATTTTGGTTTTGTTTTTGTTTTTTTCCCCCCCCCAAATTCTAATTGTTATGAATTGCATGAAGCAGAATATGGAACACCAAAACGACAGAACAGATAGAGAGGATCTTCAGTAGTGTTTGAATATCATTATGAACAGGCATACTCTGGAGCTTACCAAGCATACAATTCATTTTATGAAAAACTCATGGAGGCCAATGTCTACTGTCTTTTAAACCAAAATAAACCCAGAATACTATTGATTACTTTAACATTCATAGAAGGAAACAGTTTACTTGTAAATACCAATCCAGTTCCAGCTAGAATAAGAGGCAATATTTCTCTTAACACCAGTAGATGTCTAATAAGGCTTACAAGCCTAATTTTACTGAACTTTTTCAATGTATTTTGAACTTAGGAATGCATTAGTATGAGGAAAATACAATCAGAACTATATCTGCTGTTTTTCTTGAGCTTGAAGTTCAAATATAGTTATGAGAGATACATTGCAGTCCCAAGCTAGCGCACTAAGGGACATATATGATTTATTGAAAAGTTTCCTGCAATACTAAAGGATCAAGAAACATGATGTCCAATAATTACATGTATCACCAAAGTTTTCAGTATTATTTATTGACCATTAACATTTACCTAGTACATAAAGCAAAATTTAAAAAACCCCAAAACACCAACATATTTTAAAATATTTCGGTTAAAAGTTTTTTTACTTCTGTAATTTATTTTCATGGCTTGAAATCTTTAATATCATTTGCTCTTACTTGTGCATGTAGAGGACCATAAAATATTTCAAAAAACAAGTAGTGAGGGTGAAATTTCAATCATTTGAGTGACACAAATAAACACAGCATTTAAATCCATGACCTTCAATGATAGCTCCCAGATCTTAAAATACAAAGTAAGAAAAATGACATCTTCTTTAGAATAATTTATTAGAAATCTATGGACTGGGCGACAACACATTTGCTTATCTTTGAACTTACAGTAGGAAAGTTGCAATGAGTGATACAAACCTCTCGGTCTGTACAGTTTTTGGTATATGTTTGTGTGTAGATTGCAATATTTCCATAATAATACAGAAGTTCTTGAATTATGTAATATTCTTTCAGTACATTGGCCTGAATATTAAGTTATTGTATTCAGGTTGCTTCATCACTAGGTTTCTGATAGATGATCTTTTTAATATTTATTTTTTTTTAGATAAGAAAATACATCAAAGCTAAATACTTACTTATTGAGAAAGATAACCTCGGGCCTTTGAGACTGTTTAGGAATATGGGGAATTTGGGACAACAGAGTGAAACTGCTCCAAATACACATAAGAAAGTACAGATTTGAACAAAACTGATTTACACTCAGAGATTAAGTGCTGTAAGTCTGTGTAAAATAAATAAAATCATTCAAATTGCATATCTGCATATTATCTTTAGATAAAAATACTTGATTTTATGTTCAGGTCTGCATAGGATGTGCAAAGGAGGATTTAAACATGTTTCTGTTAAGATGGGACAAGAAGCCTAGACACAAAAATATACAACAACATTCACAAGGCTTTCCTTCAGCAGCAAGTCAGCCAAGATGGATAAATAGGACAGGGGTCCATGACTAGTCAGCACAATTTAAAAGCAGAGTTCTTTCAACTGTGATTATTTTACTTTAAGCTCATTTTCTATGAGCTTAAATTACTTTTTCACATGAAAGTTAGAGGGAAGAATATTAGGAGCTTGCATGCCTGCATTCATTTCTGAAGTAGGACATACTGGCAAGGATAGGATGTGGATCAACAGCAGACTCACGGCATTTTCATAAACCTCTGCCAGAAACACAGCAAAAAGTCAGAGACAGTCAAACAAGATGAACCAGAGCCATGCTAACTTCACCTTCAATTACAAGCTTACACATCGTTGCCATATTTCAATGATCTGATACCCAAAAATTATAACCAAAGAAACAGAAGAAATTTGCATCGCATACTATCTGATACAGAGAACCATGTTTGTTGAGCATCCCATGAGAGAATTTTAGAACTGAGATCATTAAAGAAAAAGGCTTTATACAGTACTCTTCCTCCTAATTAATGCACACAATTTATCTGACTGTTTGTAATGACACCATGTTGCATATATACTCTGTTCCCTTAATAAATCTTACTGTCATATCCAGCAAAAAGGTTTCTGTTTGAATACTGTAGCTATGTCTGCCATAAATCTCATCACTGTGCTTCCCCTGCTCTTTTAACAGTGCTTTTCAATCAAAATCCAGATGTTTTCATGAAGAGAACATCTATCTGACTTCTTGTGCAAACGAGCAAAGCCAACCACAGTTCTAATTTTAAATATTAAATTATTAATTAATTAAAGAGGAAGAAAAAATTCTACAAAAAGAAATCTTTAGCAATCGAAGCGTTAATCAAGAAAGTGACTCACAAAGTTATTGATTGTAGAAGAGCCCATAATTCTTATGGATGAAAGGATTCACTACACTTAGATTTGATTCCACAGTTCCTATACAGGCAACGTAACAAGAGAAAACTCATTCCAGGTTCATTCACATTACTGTTACCATGAACATGACCACATTAAAAGTTAACATTACTGATAACTGATTAATCAAATTATTAAAGTAGCATGTGAAAACATTTAGCTTTATGTCAACATGTGTGATACAAGTGAATTTAATTAGGCTTCAACCTCATTTGCCAAATACTGTCCTCTGAATCTGAGATTAAGATGATTTTTATAATGCATACACTTCCAAATATTAAAGTTCCCCTTGAAAAATCTCAGTGCAGCTGACTGTGTCACTAATGTGAGGTAAAGATTGATGTAGATCTAACCAAGTCAGAAAGGAAGATGATTATACTGATACTTCTTCCCACCCTTCACTAAAAATGAATTCATATTCCAATGAATTCGCAGTAGTACAGTAAAAGGTAAAGCTATTGCATTACAAACTACAAATATGGACTGATGAACAAAAAACCTATTACTGTAACTCTCTGTAACATTTATAATTAATTTAATTGGACAAGTCATTCCATTACAAGAAAATGTATTCATAAAATTGGGTAACAGCTACAAATTCAGAGTACAGAACAATATTTGAAGTACCCAGCCCTAGAAACTCAGCAAAGGGGGGAGCTGCCATAGCTCACATTTAACATGCATTGACAAAACTAATCCCATTATGTAGAAAAGTTCTGAATTCAGCAGCTAAGAAACCAACTTTTCACTTTGTACTTTCAATAATATTTAGTCTGACAGTGAAAATGCTTTACTGTGTACAATATTTATAGCTACAATAAGAGTTAATCTGTAATGCAGTTCAGCACAGAGATATCTAAGCAAAATTTAGGTACCTGTATGCTAAATCATCCCCTGGTCTTATTGATGGACACAAATCATAAACCACTTAAAAGACTCAGTGCTTAATGATCTCGAATCCAGCTTCCACTGTCATTAGTGTATAAGATCAATACTAGAATGATGACTGCAGCTTTCTTCATGACCAATAAAATTACCTATTCCTAGAAGAAAACAGACCAAACAGCCAGACTCTATCAGAGTGAAACAAAAGAAGAAACAAAAGCAATAATAAACCTCAGGGTGAAATGGGCTCCTGGGGTCTTAGAGAGGAAAAAAAAAATCATTTGTTCCTCCATTAGAAATCTCTGTGTATGTTTCCACTGTTTGTCTAATCTGAGTATCATTTGCATCTACCTGAACTCTAAAATATGAGACTGAGAAAGACTTTGTTGAAATAATTGCACTGCTGCTACTGGTTATTTATGATCACAGAGCAACTCTCAAAGAAACAATCAGTGCAATTGTAATGGCTGAATGGTACAGTAAAGCAGAGGAACTTTTAACAGAGATTATTTTCAAATTCTTTAAAATTAAGCTCCACTAGAAGAAGTAAATATCTACATCTTTTCCTCAGAAGGAAATACTAACTAGTCTAATATACCCGTCTACTTTTTTCTTGATATTTACCTGGAATTACAAATTCACAGATTTAGGGTTAAATCAAGGCTGCAATTAAATATTTCTTTTCCTACCCTTAAGCTTTGATATTGACAAAATTTTATTTTTCAGTAAAAAGCTATTACATTCTATTTGATGAGCTTTATCTGTGGAATTGATTGTGTAGTGACTGCCAGTACACAGTGCTAATGTAACTAAGAAAGCTACATTGCAGTTATCAAACATTTACGTGCCAGTTTTATAGGCATTAAAGTGCTACAAGTAAAACACACATGGAACTGGGGAAAACAAACAAACAAACAACCCACACAAACAACAACAGACAAAAGAAGAAATTAAGAGTGAAGAGATGCTGTAACACATGAGTTGCCAGCATGTTGTGACAATGTGCAGTGTCATCCAGAAGTTAGTCACTGGGTGCTTGTTTTTCTGATAGAACTCAACTCTCTTTCTGAAGAAAGAGTTCAGCTGCTGCTTGGTGTATTCTGTGAGCGCCCACTGGAGAGTGAAGCGCACAGATTCACATTTCCAAACAAAGCATATTTTGCAATCTCTCCAGTAAAATACATGGAAATATTTTAAGGTAGAAGGGCCATTTGTGTAACCCAGTTCTATTTGATTTGTTGGGGTTTTTTCTTCCTGCAGTTCCATTGATTTAAAATTCACCTGAAACATTAGAAGTGGAATTGCTATAAGTCAAACTAACACAGAGATTTCTTATAAGCTCAGATCACATAGCCCAACGATTTAAGAACCTAGAGCCATGACTTGGTTTCAAGTGTTCAACCAAGAGAAAGGTTTGTGGGTTACAGTGTTCCTGAAAAGAAACATTTTCAAAGACAACAATCGCCAACAAATATTTATTAATGTGATCCTGTCCATATCTTCATCACTTGTCTGAAACAGGAATAAAATAAGGAGGTGAAAGCTCTTTTGTTTACAGCTGTTTTAAGCACTATCCCAACTACTCATGATAGGCACTCAGTTAACAGACATACTAAACTTATACCATTGCATAATATTTTGTGGGTTTAGTGTCCTACACTTGCCTTTACTATGTAACACACCTGAAGAATCAGTTTATAATACTGCTGCAGTGGATAACCCTTCGGATATTTGTCCTCAATGTACCTACTGCTACTGATTTTGCAATATATGGACAGCCAGATGTTACAGATGCTCCTAGGAGAGCTAGTGGAACAATACAGGGCAAAAAAGGTTATTATTCCTGCACACTTGAGGAGAAGAACTTAAGCTAGACATTTTGAAACCAGTGGGAAATGTCTTTAAAAGATCACATTCCTGACTTTTGACATCTAATGCTCCCTTCTTCTTACGAGACTGTTGATTGGAGTGGTAGCTTAGAGGCTTGGAAAATATCCTGATACCATCCATGCTGGAGATAATAAAGTGGACTTCTTCACAGTGCGATGATGTGGAGTGGAAGAACTAATTACCTATTCCTGAGAAAATTTCATCTTATCACTTGAAATGAGTAGCTTCTGTGGAAATTCTTTTCCCCTTTGAAGGCGAACACGTTAAAAATCAAAACAAGACAAAACCCAAACATATATATTGTGAATTCTATATACACAAAAGAAAGGTAAGTATATAAATATGTTCAACCCAGAAATATAAAGGAATACTAGTGCAAAGATGCCAAAAGCTATTTATCTTAGCAAAGGGAACTTTCGGCCACTATTCACAAAATGAATGAAGGAGAAATTAGACTTTCAGCCCTGGAAGTGACTATGAAAGTAACAGAGAAGAAGCTATGTCCTGTAGAGAGACTCCAGTGGGGCATGAATCATAAATATACTAATTCTCCTCTGGTGACAGTGGGGCATTTCACGCTAAGGTACCTCATCTGAACGAAATGATCTGTCCTCAAAACACAACGAGACTTAGGTCTGGGTTTAAAGTGAAGGCAAAGGGGACAGTAGCCATCCTTCCTCACCACTGTCTGCCTAATGCAGCACTTGGACTCCACAGAGGGTGTTGCAGCATTCTCAGCTTTTCACCCATCTCTACCCCAGATGCATCTGGTCCTGCACATTGTAACAGCACACAGCTTTTTCATACTATTTCCATTTCCACAGGCAAGATACCTAAATGACAATGTCAAAATAACTAGCTGTTCAAATATCACATGTTGCTATTATATTCTTGGAATAAAAACCTTTCATCACTCTATACAAGTGTTATACTACTCCAAAGTTGTTACTCAAAGAGGTTCAAGGCTTGTTTTCATGTATGCTAGCTCATGTACATAATTTCTCGGCTATTCACTGTCACTTTAACAATCCTGTATGACCCCCATGACAATTTCATGCCAGCCTGCAGTGACTTTTACTGTATTGATTTCTCCCTATAGTTATTGTACTTCAATATTAAGGTGTCCGAACCCTGTGATTAAAAGTAACCATTCTGAACCTTTTCAGTTCATATGCTCCTTTCTCAGTCTCTGAAATTAAAGGGTAATCTTCAGTTAATTTTAATGGGGAGAAAAAGCAGACTCCCATGTGCCTATTTCAGTGAAATGAGTTCTCTATAAACAGCATGAATTTCAGCATGCAGTTTTCTCAGAGAAATAACACTAATCTGAAATAATGTAGTGGAAAAGAAAGCCTGTTCAAAGAATATTCATAAAAAATTGACAGAAATCATACTAAAAATGGTTCATAAAATGATGAAGAGTATACAAGAAATGTCATTTCCAGAAAAAGAAGAGTTCTATACTTCCCTATTCACCATAATAAAGAATTACACCATATATCCCCAACTCACACTTCCAAAATCAAAGTAATTCTAAGAATTTCAGTGGAGGGCTCATGGACATTGTCTTGAGCAAGACCTTTAAAAAAAAAAAAAGATATTTTGAGAGTGGAAGAGGATGAGAGGAAGGTTACAGGTGAGAATCAGGTATCATATTCAAAGGGATACAAACTATCTTGTAGCGAATTTCACAGCTGAGAATGATCTCATGAAAAATTCAGAGGAAAAATGCTTAAAAAGCTGTGGAAGGATCAATGTTGCTGCAGAATAAACAAGCAGTATAACCTTAAAGGAAAAGTTGATGTGTGAAGAAGACATAGGCAGTTGTTTCTTGTAATGAAGAATGAAGCTGTTATGGACCTCCTGAATGATTGGCACAGCTTACAGCTGGAGCACCTGAGCTTAGACCTGCTGATTTATGTAACACATACAAATAAAGGGAGAAGCTGCTTTGGGAACAAAAAAGACTTGAAGTGAACATTGCCATAAGATGATCTCCTGCAGAAAAATCCAGATTTTGGATGGAGTGGACATGGTCTGGAAGATTCAAAGCATCTGGAACTTGTTTGTAGTAGAGGAGTACCTATATACATATATAAATACAAAGTGAAATTGCTGGGGTTTTGACTACTTAAAAGAAGAAAAAAATACTTTGGACTAAGTATTGTCTCAATGAAAGAAATCAGGCATGAGAAAAGATAGCTATAATAAAGAAATTCACTGAACCTCACCTCACAGAACTTAAACTACAGAAAAGAGAAGAAATACACCAAAATCATGACTGGACTGAAGACACTTAGTTACTCAAAACTAGACCTTTTTGTGTCTGCTTGCTATGTTCTATTTCTAGTTCTTTTTACAGGAGGTAAAGAGGCTAAGTATCACAGAACTACCTTTGGCATTTGTAAAGTAAATATTTTCATTCTGCTGTGGAACTAAACCAATGGCTTTTCCAACTGCCTCACCCCAAAGTGCTACCTACATAGAAAAAAACAAACCTTACTTCATAAAGAGACATCAGAACAATAGGCCAGTGCCAAACCTCCAAGATCCCAAGAAAATATTATCTATTAACAGTATTGCAGCGATTCAGTGCCATTAGGGAATTAGGTAACTTTTCTGGCAATTTTGTTGATCAAAACATACAAATTGTATTTGAGATTTGGAGTAAATTCTTCTTACTGGTCCAAAATACTTTAACATAAAAATACCCCACAGATGTTGGCACTATACTTGCAAGACACTGGCAACAGCACGTTTTTTTCCACAGGAAAGAGGTATAAAGATGCTGCAATCTAAATCCTGTGCTGTTATGGGAGTTAGCTTGAAGTCTTGCTTTGTTTCTTCAAAGCCCAATCTGAAGAAAGGGATGACAAATGGTAGCAGGTGCTTGTATCTGGTTGCAAAGTTTTCATGCAAGAGAGAATTATCATATTCATTCTGAGAGCTTTGAAATAATTTGTAGAAAGCCAAGTATTTATACCTTTATCTCATCAAGTAAAACTGGCACTGAGCAAATAGAGAAAAAATACTAAAAATACAGAAAAAAAAAGTTATTGAGCACAAACTGCACAAGGTTCTATAAATTACACTAACTGAAAACATCAAAAGTGGAAGAAATCTATAAATTACAACATGATTATACTGCTGCATTTCCTATGTGACCTGATGCTATAAATTTGGAAATTCATTGCTGTTCTAGATACTGTTTTGGAAGTAAAAAATAAGTCATAGAGACTAACAATCAGTTGGAGAATTTAACCAGCAGCATCATATACACTAGCAGAAATGTTTTGGTCCATTTCAAAACCTCTTAAGGTGGCCACAATACCGAAACAGTCTAAACCTTTCCTTTAGCCTACTAAACCTCACTGCTGGGGTCAGGAGCCTCAACTCCACAGGAATGCTGGGAAGTGACTTTTTCCAAGAGGTCACTCAGAATAAGGGCCTATATGGGAAGTGTGTGGCGACCAAAATCCTTTATGTCTAATCTAGACTGAGCATTGTCTTCAAACACAGGAACTGGGTAACATCAGTATCAAGCCAGGATAGAATTCAGAATGCTTCCACATACACAGGTAGGCTCTAAACAATGCATAAGTGTACCTGACCTTGCCCATGTCTTTCCTTCTTGCAAATATAGGTCAGACATCTGTAGGTGAGATACTGTAGAACTAATTCCTTAACTTAAAATTATACTAAGAGAAAGAAAGGTATTTTTTTTGTTGCTCTTTTTGGCAGCTTTCTTTTTATTCTAACCAAATAATGTGCATGAAGCAGGAACTCATGGAACTCCTTGTGTTACAGGAAAATTACTCAATTTCATACTGCACCATATATGTAAACATGAATAAATAGGGTCATTACACATATTGTGCAAAACAGTGTAAGTTAACTTTCTTATGTTACAATAGTAATAATGATAGCTCTGGGCAAAACTTCCCAAAATCTAAAATTCCTGGTCCAAAATAAAAGTGTGAAGTCTATTAAGTCAAATAATTTCAGACAAGCAGAGAAAACATGATACATTTGGTTTACATCACAAATAACAAATGTTGTAAGGTGCCTTAGGTACCATAGTTCTAGTCTTGGTAATGGTATCAAACTCTTCCTTATAGCCTTGTAACCTTTACCTGCATTGTGGAGGCAGTGTATTTAGACCTTCTGTAGAATTATTTTTCCTTTATTCTTAGCATTCTCATGTTCTTATGTCACTCTCCCCAAAGCCTTGGACCTGTAAGGCTGGACAGTGACAGGCTCTCACAGGGAGCACCTATCACTGGTCTAAGAATGATCCCTTTATTCTCTTTGTCTCCTTATCTCACTTCATAATATTTCAGTTTATTAGAGAGAACCAAAACACTGCACACAGGCAAATAAATAATACTAATTTAAGTATCAATAAATGTTAACCTGTAAAAGGTGTATACACAAACTTAACAAGTAATAAATACATATCACTACCAACTAATTCTTATATTCCAATCAGCGCTAATGTCATCATTTAATGGTAAGAACCAGTGGGGAAGAGAGGGAGGGTTAAAGTGTATGCCACTAGAGGAAAACAAGGTGAAAAATCATCTACCTCATTTGCCACTTGCTGCACTGAAGAATAGCCCACAGCTCTTCTATGAATCCTGTCATTTCTTTTCCCAGGTGGCCACTGGGCAGGGTTTTCCTTTTCTCATTACACTCTATATCCTTTGCCAGTGTTATTAACTACTTGTACTTCGTTACTCTTATGTTCTAGGATGTTTTATGACCATATACGTGGGGGGGGGGGAGGCTTTATACTGCTTAAATCATGAGTCAAAATTTAAATTAGGAGACAATAAAGAGTGGA
>JAWWEW010000078.1:36252463-36265947 GCA_035583185.1 Anabacerthia variegaticeps | reverse complement strand
TTCCATCGCCCCCTTATAAAAGTCTGATGCCCCCCCCCCCCCCCAAAAAAATGGTTCACTACTGTTCTCACCCTGTGTGGACCTGATCCTTTTTTCCCGGCTGAACGTGGCACAACCCCACCTCACTGCAATCTCTTTTCAGGTAAAGAGTGATAAGGTTCTCCCTGAGCCCCTTTTTCTCCAGGCTAAACAACCCCCGCTCCTTCCACCACTCCCCATAAGACTTGGGCTCCATATCCTTCATATTTTTGTTGTTCTTTGGACACTAGAAATATGTAGTAATGCAACAACTGCCCGCTTAAAATGAGTGATAGATGTGGAAATACCAATAAAATGGTCTGACACAGCAGCTCATTTCTGAGTGATAAGAATTCTCGTTATGTATAATGAGATGCAGCAAACAGACAGAATTTCCCTACTCTAAAATTGACATCAATTTGTTGTGGATTTCATTCTATGAGTGGATGAAATTAGAGTTGTTCCATCAATTAAGCATGCATTTATTACATATTCTACCTCACCAGTTTCAATTTAGAAGCAATGTTTATGGAGGGGCTGCATTTGTTAAGTGTGCTTCGAAAGTGGTCTCTAGATACAGTGATTCAAGTTTATTACACCATAGAAGCATGGACCTGAGTGGCAACAAGAGGCATGTGTAGAAGAGTCACAGTAGTATTTGTCAATTATGACTCCTACAGAGAGCTTGAGACAAGATTTGGACTTCAAACTAACAAATACAACCCTGCAGCCCTGTGGAATTGAGTACCTTGTGAACAGAGAACAAATTTTGTGAGAAATGCTGATCTGGAAACACAGATTTATTTCTTTTTCCACATGAGGAGCCTCCCCTTCCAAGTAGAAAGGGAGACTTGCGTTCATCTTCACTCTGGTTGCCTTCCTTCTTTTCCCCAATAATCAGAAATTTAGAAGACAGGACAATCATCTGGCATGCAGGATTTGATCTCAAGCAAGTTGTACCTGTAAATACCTGAATTTTCAGAATATGTATTCAATTTCTGTGTCTCACTTTGCTGTTGCACATGAAAGACAATATTCCCTGAGTCAGAGAGCACCTGAACAAATCACAGTCATCAATATCCCAGGTCATTATGCATTTAGGGTTTGAGTTACCCCTAACTCTTCTGATTTCTCCAGAAATTTTACGTAGAGGCTAATGGACTAACTGAATTGTCTCTGAGTTTTCAAAACCCAGTATTCTTTAAGTCATTTCATATGGACCTCCCACTCTTAACTGGGTTTTATTGTATTATTCCAGTAGTAACACAGTAAATCAGAATAGTTGACATGAATATTTTTCTTTGCTGAAACCTCAAACCAAATTTCCTCCAACTTCAACCTTTTTGTGATATTCAGAGTTGCTGTAAAATGCCAGCTACATTGAAAAGTAAAAATCCCCAAACTATTACACCTGGAGACTAACAATACTCATCTTTTCCTCAATGTTTTTAACTGAATATTTTAATTGGAATGAAGCAGGTATTGCTTATACCTAACTTAATTTTTTTTTAAAGACTACACAAGAAAAAGCTGCCCTGTGCATTTATCATTCTTAATAGGGACACTACCATAGTTTCAAATGTACTATTAGAACAAAAGGAAGTTTTGGTCATCTGCCTTTTAAATGATGTCTTTCTGTGGCACAACTGCCACTGTAGATTCCTTTTTCTCTTGCACATGTTTGACTCTCCAGACTTCCAGAGCACAACTGAAGATTGATTAGTAGATTCCAGAATTAATTAGCTTGTATTTTTTCAGTGTTTTGAAAGAAAAAATCATTACATATATATTGATGTTGTGAATAATTTTGAACAAAAACCATCATGGTTAAGATTTGAGGTTAATTTCCCGATGCCTGACATTCAGCATAATTATTTCTACAAAGCTCAAGCTTTTTGTAGTGCAGAGAACAGAAAATGTTACAAAAAAGATACTTATATATTTGGCTTAACAATAAAGCTGATCTCAAAGTTTGTATCTATATTCAAGGAATCAGGGATCTTTTTCTGGCCCTGATGTCTATGGCACAACACATTTCTTATTCACATTGTAACCATATATTCATTAAGCTTCCACCCTGAAAAAAGAGCAAATCCATAAACAAAACAAAGAAGCAAATTAAAAACCTGGATAATTAATATCAGCATGGCCTCTTTCTTACTGCCTATTGAGAACAAACCTTATTCCCCTGTCTTTCTTTGGCACTACAAGTGAAAACAGAAGTTTTCTCATACAATATAGGGTAGAAGTTTACACCTTAGCCATGTTTTAGGAATTTTGACTAATCCTATACTGATAAAGCACAACAGGCCAATTTCAGACAAAATTTCCAATTTACATAGCTATGCATTGGAAATTTTATCATAATTCCAACAGAAGGCTCTGGGGGAATCTCAGAATATGTAGAGAGACAGCACCCTCTCTGAACTAGAATACTACCTGCCTCACAAATCCAGTTTGAAGATTAAGAGGAAAAAAATTAAAGAAGTTATGTGATGTGTAGTCTTCAGTAGAATCATAGCATCATTTAGGTTGGAGAAGAACTCTAAAATCTTTTAGCCCATCCATTAATCCAGCACTGTCAATTCTAGCACTCAACGGTGTTCCTACGTGCGACATCTACAAGTCGTAATATCTCCAGGGATGGTGAATCCACCACTTCCCTGAGTGGCTCATTTCAATGCTTGAGAATCCTTTTGATGAAGAAATTTTTCCTAATATCCTATTTAAACCTTTCCTGTTGCATCCTGAGGCCATTTCCTCTCATCCTGTTACTTGCTACCTGGGAGAAGATACCAACCCCCTACTCGCTACAACCTCATTTTGGGTAGTTGTAGTGAACTATAAGATCTCCCTTCAGCCTTCTTTTCTCCAGACTAAACAACCCCAGCTCCCTCAGCTGCTTCTCACTCTAGAGGCTGACCCAGCTTCCTTGCCCTTCTTTGGACATACTGCAGCACCTCAGGTAGTGAGATATTTTGTCCAGTGGCATGGAAAATCCCTTCTAATTCTAAAATCATATTTCTTAAAACTGCAAAATGAAAAAAAAAAATAATATTCACTAAGGTCTTGGTCCTACTGAAGTTAATACAAGATACAGGACAGAGGTGCTGGAAACATCAGCCCTGGGATGGGAAAATTGGGATATTTCTAGCTGTCTTATCATGGTGATTATTGCAGCGATTCAGGCAGTGCTCTTCTAGTACCTTAATTTGAATTAGACAATACATTTTAATTAAAAGTCTGGAGCTAAGCTACCTGTTAATGATGGGAATTTCTTTGTTAGAACATTGTCAATCAATTACTTCCAATATCAACAAAGACTTCCGCATTTTTCACTGAATCATAGAACATGCTGAGTTGGAAGGAACCCACAGGGATCAGAGAGTCCAACCCCTACACAGGACCATACCCAAGAGTCACACCATGTGCCTGAGAGTATCATCCAAATGCTTCTTACACTGTCAGGCTTAGTGCTGTGATCACTTCCTTGGGGAGCCTAGTCCAGTGCCAAACCACCCTTGGGGTGAAGAACATTTTTGTAATATCTAACATGGGTATTCAGGAAGAAAATCTGTTATTAACAGAAGAAGACCTGAAGGGATTGTCCAGCAAACCCTGGGCAACAGAAACTGAGAGAAGTTCCTTCCTTTTGATAACACAGGATGCCTCCCACGTAGATAAGAACTAATCCTGCCCGCAGACACTGACCCATGTCCAGACCTCCAAAGACCCTATTTGGATTTGACAAGATTTGCAGTTTCTGTGTATTCCCTGCTGTGTAATGAAACCTGTTTCACCACATCCATTGTCTCCCCTTCCCTTGTGTTCACAAATAATGGATTAACTCTAGATACCTGCTTCCACCATAGTTAGCATAATGTATTCCCTTAATTACCATGTTCCATCCCTCATTTAGCATAACCCAGCCTCTTAACTATAATAACACTACATATGTTGAAACGTGTTTATAATAAACTGATTTTGTTTTACCCCTGAGACAGAGTCCATGGTAACTGACCTTTATGCATGGCAGTATTTTTCCACTTCAAATTTCTTACAATGACAAAGACATTTCTTTCTTGTCATCAGTTGCCATCAAAACAGTCAAACCTAAAAAGTATTTTCTTAGCAGCATTTGACATTATCTGCTAATATCTGTTGCACTATTCCCTGCTCTAACACCACTATTTTAGGAAAAGAGTAAAAAGAACTATATGATGTATTAGAAGTCTTGGATATACAGCCTGTAAAAACACAAACAATTTTTATCTGCTTAGCCACTAAGTTATCAAAAGTCTTAGCTCTTAAGACCATGAATATTTAATTTCCATCATGTCCACTGCTCCATTTTCATTAATTGCTAATATCCCATATGTGTAAAATTGCATCAAGTGCGCAATTTCATTTACAATAGCATTTGGAGATGATTAATACGGAAAGAAATAGTTTCAGGCTACTTTAGCCACAGGTTAAGAAAATTAAGAATAGTTATAATTTCCTTTCTTCAAGGCCAAAAAATAATGTTCCCAACTTAGTCTTTAAAAGCTGCATTCTTTTTTAATATTATAGATTATCTTCAAGCTAAATTGGTCTTCAAGAATGACACATAAAATTGCAAAGTATGCTTGTGCATAAAATAAATTTCTGACTTCCTTAGGAAGAAAGAAAGCAATCCTTTTCAGAACTTGATAGTGGTCTAGATATATTTAAGCCATTAGGACTGGTTTGAAACCACAGAAGAAAATTTTACTACATAGTTTTTTAACTCAGTAGAGATTAGGGAAAGGAGAATTTAGCTGTCTAATATCTTCAGTTATAGAAAACAGGAAAGTACAAAATATTTTGCAAAAATACTTGTGGAGTTTTACTTTAAAGACTGCAAAGGTGAAAAGAGTACACTTAAAGATGGAGACCTCAACTTCTATACATTTTTTTGGGTAGGAACATCTCTGTTTATCAAAGTTAGATATTCTTTCTCTTCTTTAAGCACCCCTTGACAAATGTACCTATTGTACAAGGACAGGCAGCATCACAAAATCTATTGCAAGAAATAAGACAGAAACAGCAAATATTTAAAAATCTATAAGTTTTGATATGAATTATTTACAACTCCTGTATTATTAAATAAATATTATAAACAGAGACTTCAGGGTTCCATGCACTTATCACCCACATTACAGTATGTTCTGATATATTTGTGTAGCAGAATTTTTTAAGCTACTTTTTTTCCCAAAGACGCCTGAGAGAACATATGCTAAGCCACATATATGAAAAAAAGTCAGACTGTGTATATTCACTATACATTCAAAAAAAGTCCATTTCTCTAACTTTGGTTAAGTCTCATCTGACTAAATGTACTTCATATCTGAACTAGACAACTGGTCTCCTTTTATAGATGAAATAACATTGGGTATTTCCCAGTCAGCATTCATCTCTTTTAATGTAGATGTCACAAACCAGTCAGATCAATCATGCCCTATTTCTATCCACGTTAAAACAGGGTGAAATCTGTTTTAAAATGTTGTCACAAAAAAACAGTTTAAATTCAATCCTTTGGAAGATTAAGGTTCATTTTGTACCTGCTTTTGGTTATAGAACATACCTGCACAAACATTTCAGAATTCCTGTACTCCACTGTAAATGCAAAAGGTGGTCCGAAGACCCTCTGACTTGAGGTCACCTGTGATTTTGACCTGGAACGAGCCTTCAAGCACAGTCAGGAACCACAGCAGAGAAGCTCCTCTGGAGAGGAGCACCAGCTATTATGCATGGTCATGCTTGCTGGTTCATGGTAATTGCTTGGTGTGGTTAAGAGCAAAGAGAAACATCTGTATGCCCTGCACACCTGATTCCTCTAATCCAGGGGACTCCACCCTGGCATAACACAGCTTCAAGTTGACAAGGAGGTAATCAAATAGTATCCAAATGAGGGTTTATTCTTGAGCGAGAATCAACGGTCTAACCTTACCCAATACAGTCTCACATTTTTATATGTAGTTATTCTCATGAGTCATCTTGTATGACTCATGTTGTTTATAAATAGGGGCAGAAATTCTGAATATGGCTTTGTGTAAAACTATCTGCAAAACAGGTCCTGAATAAAATGTTTTCTTACAGACAGTATCAGACTTGACATGGTAATGGACATAACTCTAGCTGTATATGGCTTTGTTTGCTATATACTGTGATTCATCTTGACCAAATTTTCTGAAAAGAAGTTGATTTAAAATATTTACTTTGATGAACTTTGGTATATAAATAAAGGGACTTTTCCTGCATGCAACAATCCCCCATATATATGAGAAGGATCTGTACAATAAGTTCTATTGATAGACAGGCTGGATATGGCAAAAAGAAGACAGGAGAACAAAGAAAATATGCCTCTCATTTGTTTAGTATCACATGTTTCACCAGTAACACAAGTTCAGGTTTGTGCCTTGGCTTCCCACTGTCACTTACAGCATTCACTAAACTTCATGTTGTGTTCACTGACAACAGTGAATTTCCCAAAACTAGAAAGTGGATTGACTATTGAGAATACACTTGCAACACGTTTCCTTTTCTCTCCTCAAATATTCTCAACACATAAGACTATTTGTGAGATACACCAGCAGCCTGAATTGAGACTCATCTTCTCTAAGCACAAATTGTCTACACATACAAACCAAAGGGCAGGGAGAGCCTGGATGAATCACACTCTGCAAACAGCTAGCTCAGGACAGTACAAACCATCCTCTGAAGATGCCTCTCCCTTTTCACTAATGACTGAGTTTTATACCTTTCAGGTATTTGAGTGAAATATATCTTAAAATCCTAATAAACAGTAAAGGTTGCAGTCTGACTGAGAGATAGGCAGGTTTTATGTTGGTGGGGTTTTTTTGTTTATTTGTTTTGGGTTCGGGTTTGTTGGATTTTTTTTAAACTAGAACTAAATAAAATAAATTGAGAATGAAAAAGTGGAGAATTCATGATTCATACACCTCTTCATGGAGATAATACTTCACATCCATGAAATTAACACTTGAAAATTTCAATGCAGTTCCAGTAGGCTATGATATTATAGTGCAATATTGCAATAAAAAAACCCTCAAATCTAAGTTATTCTTGTTTTAATGTCACCATGAGTCTAGATTTATAGGGAGGAAATTAATTCCACAGTCACTGACAATTCTGGTTGCAATGTAAGAGTACAATAGCAATAATGATTTCAGTGGAAGATTCTAAAGAATCCTCTAAAATGAAATTAAATGCCAGCATAAGGTATATTAATGTTAAGAAATGAAAAGGATATTAAAGCAAATAAAATCCATGTAAAGCCTATTGTTGGGATTCACAGGTAAATCTGTATATACGATCTATTCCTATTTCTTTGGTTATATATCACAAAATACAGGTTTATCATAAACTTAAGGAATTTACCTACAGAAACTGAGCAGCAACCTTTTACCTCACCCCTCTGGTTGGTGGCTGGCCCCTTTCATACTGTATGTTTGTTACAGCCTATGTATTGTTTAACAATGTCATTTGTTAAATCCACATAATGTGAATTACTTCAATGGTAAATGAAAATCACTGAGATGACATTTTCTGGTTTATGATTGAATACAAATACAAGCAGCTTTGAGGAATTACTTTCTCAGAAGAAACATTAAGATTACAACCTGTCTGCGTTTGAATAAAATTTTCTTCCTGTTTACTTAACACAGTCTACAACTAGATGCCACATTTTGGCTGCTGCTCCCCAGGCAAGTTTTCCTTTCTTGACTATCAAGTTTAGCAAATATTAACTGGGTCAGTGATGACAGGTCACAGGTTTCAATCCCAGATGGACAATGTGCTTGAAGGGAGCATAAAGAAGTGGCAGATTGCAGCTATCTGGTGTTAATTTTCAGCAGGTGTTGAACAGTTCACATAAACATCCTATAAACTGTTTCAATTTACATCAAGACCACAACATCAGCACTTTAATGATCAGGAGGTTGCATATGGCTTTTAAGTTGTGATTGCTCCATCTCCAGAACTAAATGACTCCCTATGAAACAGACAAAAATGTGGTAATTTTTCTTCCTTAATTCACAGCAAAAGGTTCTGAATACATCTGATATCTTCAGCTATGTTTCTGTTTTATGTTTACTTTGAATCTGTTTTACATCATTGTAGTAATTTCCTATGATTTATGCCGGCATGAAAGGCCAATGCATTACTTTTAGGAAAAAAGCACATCTGTACAACTCTTTGCTATCTCTTTTTCTCCAGAAGTACATCAGAAATAGACACATTCTAGAAACAATGTGAGTTGCTCAACAAAAAGTATTCTTCAACATAGTTCAACAAAAGCATTCTACAACCAGAAAAAGACCCAATCCAATAATCTACAGGGTCTAATCTGTCCCTGATTGAGACTTGATTAAGAGTAACCCAACACAAGTTGAAGTGAACCACAGCAGCAAAGGTGGTGAACCACAGAGGGAAACAGAGCAAGTCACACCGTGATCCTGATGAAATGTCCTGACGCATTAATGGATCAGACTTGCCTTAAGCTCCTGCCCTCTTCCTTTTTACTTAATGGAATGGTTCTTCTAGCTGAAGTGTTGGAGTCAGTACTGTTTTCCTCTGAGAGGTCTGTTATAGCTCTGCATATTAGGATATATTTTTTCAAAATAAGGCAAATCATTATAAATAACACACTGAAAATTAGTTTTAGAAATGTAAATGGTTGTGGACAATCAGTAGCATTCTCTAAAATTTTCCACTCTGTGGCAAATGTGATATGCATGTTGAGAGCATGCATTTCACACAAAAAATTAAATATCACCAGCAAAATACAAGAAAGTTTAAGGTGAGTGGTTTTAGTAACACTTGATGTTTTTTCAATTCTTTGCCTGATATGTAAACTCAAAGTGTACTTGATATGATGTTATATTAAAAGTGTCTAGTGGGAGTTAATCCATGAGCTTCAATGGGAACAATACTATAGGCTATCCTTTTAAATTAAGACATGTATAATGAACTTGATTATAAGAAAAGTCTGCCTGTAGCTTTCCTTAATGGATTTTCTTAGTTCTGATAAACTGGTTATTCAGAAGTCAGGTGGTCCTAAAGTTCAGAAAAGTAGCACCACAGAGCAATCGATAATGGCATGGTGGCTTGATCTTAAAAAATAAAATGTCAAAATAGGATAACAAAAGAGAAACTTAGAAAAAACGCTAATGAATTCAAATGCATATGATCAGACATTTCACTTTTCTTTCTATTTTAAGAAGATTCAGATTTCACAGTGATTTAACCATTATATTTCCCTATAACATACTGCAGGATAATCAGGAAAACAGTAAGTACACAGAGAGGAACAAATCAAAAATAAAATAATCTCATTTCCTTCAACGCAGTGGAATCATGGTATAATTCATATAAAAGCAGATGCAAATAAGATTCTGTAAATAAGATTCTGTAAGCAAGTACCTACAGCCCTGCATTCCATTTCCTTAGCACAAAAGGGTCTGGAAACAAGAGCAGCTGCATTATAATTATGCTGAAAACTGAACATGGAACTTGTCAGGTCTTAGGAACTCGGCAGCATCCTGCAGAATTTCCCATTCTATGGCAAATGATGTACGAAGTGGTGGTGGTAGCGGCAGTGTTCATTTCATATAAATACAATGCAGAAGTCTTAACAGTAAATAACACTAATAATGAATACTGAATACATAGCAATGTTGATGAGGATTTCCATATATTTTTTAAAAGTTGTTTACTTTGTTCCAAAAGATAAACTTATTTTTAGACACAGTGATGAGTTCAGCCAAACTGGCAAAGCAAGACAAGAAGGACATCCATTGTCCCATTCTGATCATTATGGCAAATTATTTTTGATGTTGACAAATATAGGTGATTTCACTTTTTTATAATATCATTTCTTTTCTTTTGAGTTGCTTAAACCACAAGCCTTTCAGGGCTGTGCCAGTCCATTAAGATATGCTGGACTGTATTTAACATAGTGGGTCTTTCCTATCTTATTGTGCAGCACTACTGAAATATATGGCTGGTATTTCTGTTCTGGAGACTCATTTAAAGATATATCAACGTCATAACTTCCTATGTATCCTATTTTAGAATACCTCTGTGGCCTTATTTCTCTAGAGAGTTGGGAAAAACCTTCACAATAATTATCCTTTTGAAAATGTCTCTCTAGTCACAAATTATCTTCTAATAAGCATAGTTACTTACAACCACAGAAAATATATTAATTACTTAATTGAAATGTAATGGAATTTCATAGTGATGTATTGAATGACTTGCCTCGACTGCACAGCTGCCACTTTTATTAACATACCTCTATTCTATGCAATGTTCTTCATCCACGATAAATCCTTACTTGCTACTAAGGCCACATGAGGACGAAAATTAATTGCACTTAGGATAGTTGGAAAAACTAAATAGTTCAAAAAGAAGTTTTTTTTAGGAATGAAAGAAGAAAATTTCAAACTCTAATTCGAAACGTCCTGATGAAATAAAATCAACTTTTTTTTTTTTAAAAGAATTAATCAAATTTTAACTATTTAGAAACACTCAGAAAGTAATTTAGTAAATGTGTACCACTTATAGCAAGGGTCATAGTATTGTAACTTAGTGATGCCAACTTTTTCAAAACCACTCTGTTTTACAGTAGGACACTTAATATCTTACACATATATACAGAAATAGTCATCTACTTTAAACAGAAAATTTCACTTCTCATATTTGTATTCTTGAAATCGGATTTTGACCTTCACGGTCATGTTTTCATTTTCACTCTCTTGACATAAGGACAGACCTATTCCCATACTGGACCTGCAGAGAACCTCCCTATTTCTCTTACCAAATGGAAGGACTCTCTCTCTTCCTTTGGCTCCTGAATTGCTATTATTCAACATGGCACAGAAGTTCTTCTTCCCATGTGCATGTATTGTCACAAGTAAATATTCAGCAGTTACACCAGAGTCCCTTACCTTTCACTTTGCTACGTGATCATTGCCATCATAAGCCAAAGTGGAAAGAAGGAAAAAAAATCCTGTAGCTGTGCAGTTTTTTAGTGTGTGTATTTAATTTGCAAGTTATTTTACCTAAATAAGTCACAAAAGATGCCTTAAACTTAGGCTTTTTTGTCTTTCACATTTCTACAAAGAAAATGCTAGTAACTTGTACAGAGGAAGAAATGTGGGAGTTTGATAGACACCAGTAGATGAAACAATGTTTTCATTAAAAAGGTCCATTCTTATTGAATTTTGCATATGAGAGATGTGGATTCGGAAAAAAATCTTTTTTTATACCTGTGTAGGGAAGAACCTCAAAGACATGACTTGAAATTTCTGCTGCAAATCTTTTGCCTAATCCCAGACCAAATTCTATTGTATATGGCATGGATAATCATTACTGTTAGGTGAAACAGAGTGAAGGAGTTTGCCTTGAATGAATAAATTAATTAAAGATCTAATTATGCAGCAATGTCTTGCAGATTTCTTCCCTTATGAGTTGGGATATTTTTCTGACTGAGACAGACTGCAAAATTCAGTTTGATGATCCAATCCTGTTTTCCATGTTTCTTAAACAAATGTATCAGGATTGTGCTCACACATTTATCTCCCATGTATTTCCTCAAACACAGAGAGGAATAAAATCAAAATGCTTATAGCAAGCTGCATATTCAGTCGATTTGGCTGGTGTTGTATTGCCTTTGATTCACAACCTAACCCTGGCTGTGATGAAGTGGTATTTGCTTCAGGCTGAATCAATCTGTTTCACCAGTCACAGGAGCATTCAAAAGTGGTCTGGTCTTGCACAATCAAGCTAATCCCTTTTCTTTTAGTGAAAGGCTTGACACTTACAACTTGATCTGGATCAATTACTGTAGGGCTTTGTGTCTTTCTACTCGAACCTCTCCAAGAAAATTTGCAGTTGTTTAACCACAGGCATCCATAGGCTTCAGCCAGTTCCCATGCCTACATGTTAAAAGCATCTTTTCTTGATCAACAGCTAAAGATCAGGCTGTCAGTACTCAACCTTTGCTAAGGAATGTCTTCTGACCAGAGCCTCCACACCTAAATATATCATACACAGTACTTTGCTAAATGTGTCATTAAATGTTTTACAGGTAAGCTTTCTAAACGTTTCTTCCCCTTACAATGAGTCAAATCTTTCATCATAGGTAATCCACATAATATTATTTCTTTCTTCTGCATGATATAATCCATCAAATTCACTCTTTTTTTTTTTTTCAAAGAAAAATATACTCTCAGAGTCAAACATAGAACATTTTTATGTAATGTGAGAATCTTTGAAGAGAGTTTTCCTCCTGTTCTATATAGTAAATATTTCAAGAGATTATTTAATAATGAATGCAATAATTATAGATTTCTCAAAGAGTTCATTATCTTTCAAAGATTTTTTAAAAAATGAACATATGAACAAGGAACATTAAGGATAGCTTCTCACAAATTCACCTTTTAAAGACTGGTAGCAAAACTTCTAAAAAGACCTTTTATTCTTTGTAAATGTTAAGGCTCTATGGTTATTTTATTGCCTCTTATCTGTACAGGATTTGTTATATTAAATTAACTAGTCAATGACAAAAAGAAGAGACATTGCTTAAGAGCTGCAATGGAGTGATTATGAATGCTTGCAGATTTAGAAAGGCAGTGCTTGAGCCTATAGATCTTCTGAAAGGACATCTATAAACAAACCCCAGCTCAGCCTTCCCTGTTGCTCTCTTTGGAACACAAGATCTCCTAGTGGCAGACATCATGACATCTGATACTATGATGCAAGTTTCACCAAAAATAATGTTTAGCACGTCTTTTCACTGCCTCTCATATCTCAGCTGCTAGGAAGGAAGAGTATCTCTGGAGTTCAGCATTTCCTAAGTTTCTGATTGTTCAGAGGAAACATTAATCCATTTTACATCTTTTTTTTTGTTTGTTTTGGTTTGGTGGTTTTTTTTTTGGTTGGTTGGTTGGTTTATTGTTTGGCTTTCTTTGGTGTTTTCTCTCTTTCTCTCTACCTAATTCTAATAGCATGGTAGGAGAAGATTTAGTAACTCAAATCTATCTATTCAGTGTTCCTTGTACTAGCACAACCCATTTTACACATCAAACTGTACAAGTAATAATTTTTGTGCCTCAGAAGCAGCTCCACAAGAATTGGCTGATGATATTGGTGTTTAAAGGATGAGGTTTACAGATTTATGTATGTCTTCCCTTTTTAATTTTTCACCTTCAAGAAGATGACCGAAATATTAGAATTTAGCAATTTCTGCTAAATAAAATCTACTCAAACCCTTTATATACTAATGCAGTTATCTATTAGAACTTCCTAAAATTCAGCTAAACTGTAAACCTCAAAATGAGACCTTATGGCACGGCCCTGCCGGGGTAGAGGGACCGGTTCCCGCTCGATGTCAGGTTTGGGAGCGAAAACATTTATTAAAA
>JAWWEW010000078.1:36241706-36251917 GCA_035583185.1 Anabacerthia variegaticeps | reverse complement strand
TCCCAGGCAGAGCTATGCTGACAGCTCTATCCATTCCAGAAAGCCCTCTTCTCTGTCGTCCTGGTGTTCTCCCACAAGACCTTTTAAACATCTTTTAAGAAGTCAATGAATCCAGTGCCCTAATCTTAAAACCGCAAGGCACCACACTGATGGTGCTGTTCTGTGCTGTGTTTTACCAAGGTACTTTCCAATAGGTCTTTCCTTGCCCTCCCAGCCTGTGTAAGACCATTCCAGTTGCTGCTCATTTCCTCTACTTATGCCAGCAGCACAGAGTTTAACATTTGAAGAGAAGCAGAGACTGATTCCACTGCCAACAAGAAATTAAATGAAATCTGAACAGGCTAAAGCCTGCTGGTAACAGCAGACAGATTACCCATTTTCTTCAATGGAACTGTGAATATCTGTGCTTTGTCTAGTACTTGCATTCATTATATTTGTAATCATAACTGTGTATGTTGTAAATCTAAGAATATGTTTAGAGATGTTTACTGGGAACTCAGAGACAGAAAATCTTGTTTGCATGAACATCTTACATGGCAGTCTGCAGATTTAAGCAGTTTACTCAGTACTCGTGGAGAATTTAAAAATAAATTTTATTTTAATACTATGTAAACAAGCTCCACTGAAAAATAATCAAGTTATATCAACATAAAACTGGCATGAAACTTTCAACAAAAGCCAGTGACTTTTAATGTATTTTTGCATTGTTCTTCCTACATCTTTTGCATCTACGTAATAGCTGGTAGCTTGTTATTCATCATAATAGATATGTCAGTGTCCTTATTTCCACTTTTTTTAAGCCAGTGATTTGAGGGCAGGTATAGAAGATAGGAATAGAAGAATCTGTGCCTTAAAATTAGATTGTGTACTTCTCTGAAAACTCTCTATTGAGAACAACAAAAGGAGGTAATGAAGGCAATGGAAAAAATTGTAGTTACTTTCTGCATCAAAATGTCTACACTTCTTTTTCCCTTTAAAGAAACAGTTTACTCAGTTGAAAATGACATAACTAGCTTTGTTTTGTCCACCAAAATATTTTTCAGCAATATTATTTAATTCTGAGCATGTCTTTAAGTTTCAAAAAAAACCTCCCAAAACAAAACAAAAAAACCCCACACCTAAGATTTTTAAATACCATGTGGAATCTAAATAGGAAGACTAGACTGATATATCATTATACAGCGAGATTCTTCCCTGTGACTGCACATCCAAGCACTTGGAGGAAAAATGAGTTATTCTCTTACTTACCTTTTTAAAATATATGTTACTTAATATTTCTTTCATTTCACATTTTCAGCTTCCTTTAAAGAAAGTTCTTACAAGTTTAGCTCAGTGTGATGGGACTATACTTTCCTCAGAAACTCAGTTTCTTAACTACAGTTTTCAGTTGTTAGTGATCATAACGACAGGTCACACATTTATAGCCTTTCTGCTCAAAACCAATGAAGCCAGAATGAAACATTTTATGTACTTTCCAATGACTTACAAGCATGGTGTGAATAACTTAATATCAAGTTCATAGATTAATATTTATCCATATATCACTACTAGGACAATAACACTTCAGTTTTAGGCAACATATTATAGTTAGAAAATTAATACTGTATTCCATTGATTTTATGATCACTTTACATAGATCTTGTGAGATAACCAGGATGATTATTTTAACTTACACTGAATATACAAATAGACCTGGCAACAACTATATTTGAAGTACCCTGTGCTGTAATTAGAGAAGAGTGGAAACTACAACAAAATTGCTTTCATTATTTCCTCAAACTTAAAAATAAGTGAGCCACATTCTGCATTTGCCCATTATGCTCAATTGGAGTTATGCCTTGCAATTCTCCATTTCTCTTGGGTAACAAGCAGCAATCACAACACCAAAAATCAGAGAACTTAATATGTGTTCCTTCCAAGATATAAAACCTCATTTCCATCACCTCTTGGGATTTAGAGATGGAAATAGAGGATAGGAAAGAAAGATGAGTCAGCTTCTTTACTTTTTTTTCCTTATCTCAGCCACAGTTGGTGATGTATGATAGAGAATGCAGCTGTCAAGGCTTCAGTTGCACCTTACTTTTTTTCTCCCACTGCCTGCCTGCCTCTACTGCAGAAAAGCAGCACCAGAGAAGTAGCTGCTTTTCTTCCTCCAGGATTAATGGAAGTGACCACAATGGGTAGAAACTGAGCTCCATGTAGATCATTCATTATCATTGCCCATCATTATAATGTCTGTCTTAGCATACATCTGCTCTGAAAATGGTTGCACTGAAATGAAAGGAATTCTTAGTGACATAAGGTAGTAAACAGAGTCATTATAAGATGATCAGTGCTAGGTTGCTGCCTTCCTCCTCAAATCTGTCTTCCCCTGGCAAAACCGTGACCTCATGTCTCAATCACTATAAATTGCTCCTGGACACTCCTCACTTCTCTACAAAGTACACAGAAAGTAGATTAATCTGTGTTGGCTGATTTTGCACAAAAACATATCAAGAACACTAATAATATCCACTGGCTGCACTGTGAAGATACTAATCACCCTCGAGAGAATACAAACACTGTAAATCAACTTGGTTGTTTGTGCAATAATCATTAGACCATGGCTGAAGGGAATGGTTACAGACTCTGGCCCAGTTGTTATTATTTGCAAAGCTGAAATTAATTTAAAATCATTATCCAGCAGAGTTAGCTTGCTGGAATTATACATGAAATACAGACTCGACATAAAAAAAGGTATTGCCCCCTTCTATAGAAATGCAATGTGTGCCTCAAGCTGAACTTAAAACCAGCAGTGCACTGAGATAGCTGCTGTCTCCACATATAGACAGGGTAAGTTCCATGAAGAAGCTTTAAAGAGCTAGCTTGACTGCTGAGGCAATTACCTATTGCAGTGGCTAGTGTGTGACTCAAAAATCACAACTGTATGGAAAGAGAATGAAAGAAACCAAACTAAAATTATTGAAAGTAAACTCCCATAAACTTTTTTTTAGAAGAGCCTCTTGCTCTGGAGAGAGAGAGAATTTCACTGAATTTCATGTATTTAGAAACATAGAGAGTCATATTGATGTTTATACAGACTAGAAAATAAAATCATGTTAATCTCCATTAGAACTTAGAACCTCTCAAAGCTATGGATTTATGAACACTCTTAATAATTATATTGCTAAAAAAACTTTTTACCTCCTTCTAAAATGTATACACCAAAGCAGATTATTAGTCTATATTAACCTTGTTTTAAAAGTATATTTATCAAAATATCATCTCACCCAAGTTATATATTCATAAGTACACATGCTCAGTTTCTAAATAAACTTTTGTATCCACACATAAATTAAAAAAATTATTCTAGATGACTAAAACTCATGATAATATTTTTTCCTGTTTGAGGACTCTTTTATAATTTAGGATTCTTTTAAATCTATTACATGAACTTGAAATAGAAAATTACCATTCTGTTATGGATTTATCTTCACTTTGACAGTCTCTTAAACTTCATATAATTACTTGTATTTATTATGAACTATGTGCCATATATATAGCCCTCATAGAAATGCTAACATATCACAGAGGGCTGCTCTGTTGATGGCAGGTTGCCTTCAATTTCCACCTGCCATAGTGTATTAAAATAGAAAAGAGAGTATTAAATGTATCAGCAACACTACTTAGTGTAATTGCTGTGGGGATGTTATTCAATCATTACTGAGACACACCACAGTGCAGAAGATAACCCTGGGATGCAGCATATGCCAGGAAACTGGTTTAGAACTGTTCTGATACTGAGACTAAGCCTTGCAGAAACTATCCTGCAGACAAGAATGGTAAGTAACAAGTGTCCCCTGAGATGCTTTTTCATAAACTTGAACTCCATATACTGGTTGAATTTTGTGGTTGGTTTCATCCTAGAGGCTGTGACTGTAAATGCAAAATATTCTCCAAAATATAGTGAAAAGATTTAAGATGGACACTTGTTTTTAAATTTTTCACAAAAACCCAAAGCAACATGTTTTAAGTCTTCAAAATTTTGTTTCGTTTAGTTTTTAAACGCCATAGGGCTCCCCAAATTAAAGAATTCATTATTTACACAGGTTTCTTTCAAGTATGTTATACAAATTGCTTTATAGAAAATGAAGTTATGAAATATACATAGATATTTATACACACAAACACAATAAGTATCTAATTATCAATTTTTTGTCTTGACCAAAGCAACAGAACTAACTCAGAAAGAGCAAAGATTAACAAGTTAAATAATATGAAAAAGTTAAAAAATCAAGCAGCTATATTAGGAGAACCATGTTTTTCTAGGGTAAAAAATAGAGATTTAATGGCTACAAAAGTAGTATTTATCATTTTCTTGTTGAGATAACAGGATATAATACCTATATTGGAAAGGTCCGCATTGCAAAAAACAAATGTAAATAAGCTGAGTAGACACTGTCTAGCAAACCAAGAGCTTGAGTCACAGTCAGAAGAGAAAAATCCATTACTGTAGTATCCTTCCTCTTGCACTCAATTAGAAATTAAAGGAAAAAAAAATAAGAAAAAAAAGCCACAAAATTTTCACATAGACTTCCTCTCAAGTTTGTGCTTAAGTCCTTTCTTAAATTAGGGTTTTGGTAAGCAATTTAAGCACAAGAATGTGGTTTATCATCTTGAAGATGTCCTCTTTCCCTTGGGATGCGAAATATATACAGAAATTCATTCTTAATCTCCCTACAGACAGAGAGGGAAGATGCTTCGTGTGATGATAAAACAGAACAAAAGGAAAATTAACATTGTGAGAGAAGTCAGTGCTGATAATAAGGCCACTTATCAAAGGAAACAAATTTTTGAACAGAATTTAAAACAAGCAACTGTGACACAGTGTACAGACAAAGGATTTGTGCTCTGACAAAATAATCTGAGCCTCACTTTGTTATCTAAAAATGCAGAATTTCACCGTGCTTTTCAATGCAGTCAATCCCAGACGGGTGTGCCTCTCGCATTCCTCATGCATAGCACTGTCTGGTAAAGAAATATCACATATATTCAAGAACCACAGGTACACCTGGATATTTTTTTGCTGTAATTTTTGGAAACAATTAGAAGGATAATTTCACTTTATTGCTGGTTCTTGTTACTCCTTTCAGCAATCAAAAACTATTAATAAATAGAATATCTTTGTAATGGTTTTTTCTGCACTATAATTAAGCTAAATGGATGATCTGACTATAGGAAAGTAGAAGGTACATAGTGTTGCTTCAATTTCCAAAAACATGTCCTACGTACTGCATACAAACACACATATGAAAATGAAGAGGAATGATCCTGTAGTGACAAACAACTGGAATATTTGGAGCCCTACATGTCACTAAAGTGAAAGGTATGTCATGATCACAGTTTTCAGCAGTGATATACCACAAATTAGACATGACATCATTTGGCAGTAACTGCAATTGATTAAATACAATCATTATACACGCATTCTTAAACAAAAGCATGATGCAAGATATTTAAATATTTTTTGTTCTCTACTAAAATCAATTTTTTCTATGTCATTTAACAGAGCTGAAGACTCTAAGACATAATCATGATATTTAGGAAAACTTAACTCACAACTTTGTGCAAGAGTGTCAGGTATATTTTCTGGGATCTTCTTTTGACTGTAGCCTAGTACACCTTACCAACTATATTACTTCTAGTTAAAATTTGGAAAAAAAAAAGGCATGAAATGATTGGTCAACAATGGGAAAATGGCTTTATAAATATGCGACAGTACATGTATATTTGATCATAGTAAACGTTAGACAACAAATAGCAGTACACACTAAAAATAGGCCTGCGGTCATGGCAGTTCACATACTTCATTATATCTGCATTTTTACTACCCATTATCTTTTTTCTTTAATTCTACTGTATTATTCTAGACACCTTTGTTTTCCCCTGCCAGTGTTGTTTATAATAAATTGTCACACATATTTTTGCCTCTGCCTCTGGTTTTAAATTATGTATTTTTCAAAACAAAAATGCAAACATGAAGTTAAATTATTGAAACTATTGAAGTATTATCAGGGAAAACATGTTATAGTCTATAGAATTTCAGAAGTGAATGGAACATATCACTGGAAGAGATAACAGGCAAAGGAATGGTTTTCATTAAAAATTCTATACCTAAAATATTCTTAAAAAATTTATATAGTGACAAAGAAGTACTCAGGATTCAAATTCAAAAAGTAAAATGAAAATTATCTTCTTTGATAAATCACTAAGAGTAGGAAAAAAAATAAGTTGCATTTTTAACAAATAGTTGAACAGAATTATTTTTTTAAATGCTACTTTTGCATTTTGGTATGTGTGTCACCTGGCAATAACACACCCAAAAAAGTTCAGATAGAATATTGTATAAAACACTGTTAGTGAACAGCATTATTTTCAGATATAATTCTAGTCTGCACTTACAACTGACAATGTCTGTGAATACTCTTTTGTTTCTGTGTATAAACTTCCATTTTGTCTCCTCACTACATCAGCATGTAGCTGTTACAAAGCTGGGAATAATTTTTACAAATTTTTGTTGCATATGTTTATCAATGTTTCAAAAGGTTACCTTGCAAGTTAAGCTTCCTCATTCATGTCACGGCCATGTATTATTTATGAAATGCCAGTATAATGTTAGATTATTTATACTCTGATATTTATGGCACATCGTGATCTGAAAGTCTGTATGAAATTGTTCAAGAAACAGCACAAACAGTAACAGATAAAAGGCCTATTACTAAAAATGTAAGGCAAACAAGGTTTATAATATTGTTTTTAAAAAAATGTATTTCTCCTAAAAATCTGGCTTTAGAGTTCACCATTCAGCATTTACTATATACGTCTTCTGGCTGCACATAGGCATAGGAGTTTTTTAAATATTTGTGTCTGAACAGTAGGCTATTGCCAAGCTGCAGTGTCCTGTGGATACTTACGCTTCCTCAGAGGGTTTAAAGGTTAAGATTTAGGTAAATGTGAACTTCTGGAATTTATACCCGTGAAATAATTATTTACAATTTGGAAGAGATTTTTCTTGGTAAGATTACATAGAAGCTTGGGTTTATGTCTTTTAAAGGCTTTTTCTGGTGAAATCCTAAAGAACATATTAAGACAAAGTGCAGCATTCACAGGATTTATACATAAACAGTGAAAGAGTGGGCCTGGACAAACTCATATAGCACAAAAAAAGGGAAGAGACTAAGCCCCAGCCCATGTACTTAATAGGGTTGAGCACACTGCTTTATCAGCCAGTAACAATCAAGTTCTTCCTAAGCAAGAGCAGTGGATGTGGCAACTGAGCAACAGCTGGATTGACAGGCAGCTGTGAAGCATGAGGGCCACAGAGGGACACATCTGCAATCCTGCTCCTCACTGCCTCTATGGAAAAGCAAAAAAGGCATTATACATATGTAAAAATACACTGAATAGTATGAAACAGATGTTAAAAACCCCCAAAGAAACAAAAAAAAATACCCCAAACTTTCAGAACTCAAGGAAACTAGGGAAAAGAAAATTCCAGAAACAGGCATTGCAATAGGCCCATAATAGCGGAATTTCACTACACTGGGTTTCTGAAAGAGTAGCAGGTATGCATTTTCAGCTTAAGCCTTGACAGTCTTTAGCACATACTCTAGTCTTCCATCTAGTAATTTCCCTGATCTAGCCCATCTAGCCATCACTCTGACTCCTACAAAATGGGTTTGGAGCGTTCACAAAAAGACGATTGTAGCTGGCTATATAAGTCAGGAAAAAAAAAAAACAAACAAGTCCTGCCAGTTTATAATTTCAGTGAAGTACCTAGAATTAAAAAAAAAAAAAAAAAAAAAAAGAAAGAAAAAAATAACCCAGGATAGTTGGTTTCTTATTGTGGTGCTTTAAAAAAATGGCATTGCATTCAGAAAGAATGGATAAATCCAACTGAGAAAAATGTGCAAGCAGACAATAAAAGAGTATTTGAGGCACAAAATGGTAAGATGTACCAGTAGCATCATATATAAATTTTGAAAATAACATGGAAATGAACCCTTTGCTAGAATCTGGTTCTATTTCAATTAATTTTGCAATGATAACTGGAGTACATGGAACTACAGTAGAAACTAAAAAGCTTCTCAAAAATAAAATTGACAACATAATTGAGAAATCAGACATTTATGTTTAGCTGGAGTTGCATAAACAATATTATAGATTCATTATTGCTCTGTGGATGATATATCTTAACAGCTGGAACTTAGCACAACCTTACTACCATGCTAAATAAGGGTGGGGCATTAGGGGCATTAGCAACTCACTTCAAGGTATTGGAAAGTTCAGGTTTAACCAGGGTAAAAATTATTTTTTGTTGAATTAGGTTTTGCCAGTTTAATTAAAATGTTTGTTAAAAAAAATTATTCATCCGAAAGGTTAAAAAATTCTCTCACTTCTGTTCTATTTAAATAATAATAGTGCTAATGGATTTGGGAAAGAAATAACTTCTTAGTGATAAGGAATAATAGCTAATATTTACAGGCCATTGTACATCCTCAAAATGTTTTAAAAGCACTAAATATTCTTCAGAGCTCCCTTGCAAGTTAGATGTACATGATAAATCATTTCAAGGTTGAAGAAAATTAAATCAGGGATTTTTGTTAGTTACTCAGGCTCATAACAATAACTGCCCCAAGAGTCAGAATGAAGGTATAATTTAGATCATCCAATGTGCTAGCCAGCTACTCAAACCTAGAAGTACCAGATACCTGAATTTCCCCTTATATTTGTCTTTATATCACACTCAGGCTTCCCATCTTGGAAGAATTTCAGCATTTCCTAGATTTTTGTGCAATACAACACCATGGACTTACTTCTGAAGGAGCAGATGAATAACATGACCCTAGGAGACCCAGAAACTGTGGACAAAGCCTTTACTGATGGACAGACCATCAATACAACAGGGGGATTACCACCTTCAGAAAACATGAAGTCTATTGTGCATATTACTCTGGTCTCAGTGGACTCGGTATGTTGCTGTAGGACATCACATGCAGTCCTGCCAATGCTTCCTGCCATTCGAGGCCAGAGGAGCACCTGCTGTACAAAGGTCTCTGTGCCCAGTCTATCTCTCTCACAGATTGTGTGGAATTGGACACTCACTTTGGTTGATGCAACATCCAAGGCATGTGAAACACAGCACAGATACCATACAATGCTCACACGTACAGGCTTTATCTAAATGAAAGGACATATAGATGACCTATTTGTAGTACGGTTAAGGCTGGAAGGGACCTTAAAGTTTCAACCCTCCTGTCATAGACTATTCAGGCCACACCTCATTCTTTAATGAATACTCATTAAAAAGAGATACGATGTAAGTTAGTTTGCATGAAAGTAATAATAGTGTTAAAAAGCACAGACTTCAAATACTTCCTAAGAACCGACTGCCTGTGTGTTTTCACAATATGAAATTAAACACCTGCACAGCTGCAAGCAGTATCAAGAGAGATGAAGGTAACATTCCCATGGAAGGTATTCTAGCTGTGAAAGATCTGATCTGTGGAGTGACATTTGCCCTCTTACCTTTTTGAAGTCTGGGCTTGCAAGCTCCTGAGGAAGAGTAAAAGGAGTGCATACAATGAGAATCAGACAGTATTTCCAGCCTGACAGGGTGAAAAAGCTTGTTCTTTGGTGGGTGCTCAGAGCTCCTTCTGTTTTCCCGGGTAAAAAGGCTTCTTTCCTGATTATGACAATGTGAAGCATTGTTACAGGACTGCTCTCTTCCACTGTAATCTCCCAAAGGTCTGCAGGATTACAAACTAATATGAGGCAAAGAGTAAACAACAACCAAGTCGCTCCTGACCCATTTATGTTTCCTTGTAACCTACAGTAGGCAGCTTCCTATGTTCATCTGCTTCTATATCTATTGTATTTATCTCTGCACTGAAAGCCAAGGGTACTACAGGGAGGTTAATCTGCAAATTAGCTTCATTAAGAACAGAATCAAGTTCAGCTCTATAGTAAAATCAGGGCAAGCCTGTGAAACACCATCCCCAGTTTTAACTTGGCCAGCAGCTTTTGATACATTGCTCTGCAGATGTAACCTTCTGGTGATGGAAAGTATAACCAGTAGATTTAAGCTCAAACATCAATCTTAACTCAGTTTGTCTGAAAGAGATTTTTTATTTGAACTGCTTTTGAATTCTATCACTACAGCAATTAGAACT
>JAWWEW010000078.1:36165074-36241692 GCA_035583185.1 Anabacerthia variegaticeps | reverse complement strand
TATACAAAGAGGGTTAGATTTATATTTTAATTTTAAATAGATCAATATTCTTCAATGATTTAACTTCATAACTGTGGCCTGTACTGCCTTTTATTCACAGGGAGAAAAAGGCTACTAATGCTCCCTTTTGTCTTGTCAAATTTCAGGCATTTATTCCTCACTTTCCTGCTCTAATCGATGGAGAGAAGGGCACTTTTCAGATGGTGAAAACACCATCTGGACCTGCCTGTCCCTTTCCCATGTCTGGCAATCCATTTACGAAGTATGTTCCTAATAAAAACACTGAAACATTTGGTCCTCCAGAAGTTTCAAATTTTAATTTAAAATTGACTTCATTCCTTAGACTTATCTTAAAATTGCATTCACAAGAATGAAGTCACTTATAAAAAACAATGCATTACAAGTTATAAATTGCATGCTGACTCACCAGGGATGGATGATTATGTATAAAATAATTTTTTATCTGTGTTTTGAGAACTGTCAAGAGGGCTTGTTTCTTATTATCTCATTTCTACACGTAGAAGCATGAGTACAGGCCAAGGCAACCAAACTCTCTTAATTTGTACTAATAAAGCTCTGGCATTCTACAATCTTTGGTTCTGAAGGAAAATTTGGAAGACACATCTTTATCATATTTCAAAGTATTTCTGTTCTGATGATTTTAATGCTATAAGTGCGTGACTAACTACTTCTCTCTAACAGTGGATAAAACTAATTTGAAATACGTAATGGTATACAAGGTTATAAATCAATGGTTCAGCTTCTATAGGAACTAGTGTAATATCATTTTTGACACTGCATAGAACAACAGAGACTGTAGCAAGTACATGATATTTTGACACTTTATACCAGATAATTCTGTTATTTTAGGAAGAAATTGTTTTCATGGGGAAAATCACCAAAGGCAGCAAGATAGAAGTATCTTGCAGTATGTGACTCATTGGTCATTAGATTAGTAGTAATTTTAGTATTTAAAAACTGAAAACCATACTGATTCTCATAACTGAACCCCAGTTAAGCTCATAGTCCTCAAGTACATTTTTAGACAAAAAGAATACAATATTCAGCCACATTAAAATTGCTAAAAA
Source organism: Anabacerthia variegaticeps (assembly GCA_035583185.1). Classification (NCBI taxonomy): domain Eukaryota; kingdom Metazoa; phylum Chordata; class Aves; order Passeriformes; family Furnariidae; genus Anabacerthia; species Anabacerthia variegaticeps. Next base: position 36,240,604 of record JAWWEW010000078.1, on the reverse strand, counting down.
ATTGAATATATATCTAGTCATGCTTTAATTATCAGAAAATACATTATGTGCATATTAAGACTGCTACCTATATCATCCATGCCTAAAAAAATGTTCTTCATGCCCAAATGGGTTAAATTTATGGATACAAATTTCTCAAGTGTCACAACTATCCCCAGCTGCTTCATTTTGTATTGTAAAACATGATTTAGCTGCAACTGTGTAAAAATGAATGCTGTTAGAAAACTCATTTAAGTGCCATTTATTTCTAAATTGTTTCAAGCAAATAAATTATTCCACTTAACTCCGGCAGTAATTTCTATTGATGAAATTAGCTCAAGTTCCATCTGCATGGAAAAAAAAATGCAAGACAAAAAGTGGCTCTGCCTTTGACCACTCCATTTCACTTTCTATATCAGTTCTCTTAAGGGGTGTGATTCTGATGCTGTTATACAAGATCCTTCCATAAATGCAGAAAAAGACAACTCTCAAACATAATTGGTTTCACTATTTCTAGGTGTGAGAGATTTGAGAGGAGCTATTAAGAGATTCTTAATAGGTGTTATGAAGTTATGAAGGGCAGTTATATGGTCTATTTTAGACTTCTAATTAAAGTGCATCCAAGAAGCACTAAAGATTAAGAGTGCAAGATTCCCTCTGCAGTCAAAAGAAAGGAAAGCATTTTCCTATGCTCCCTTCTGTAAATAACTTGAAACAGCTAAGGGGAAAAAAAAAAAAAAAACGAAACCAAAACACCATAGTGCCATAATCACCATACATTTCAGAGTTCTTTCATCAGGAAGGAGAATCAAGTGAATCACTCAAAGTCCGCTCCCAAATATCTAATTGACACAAAGATCATCGTAAGTCCTACTGATACTTGTGAAAGGGGCACTGACTGAGAAAATTTTTAACTGAAAGTGACGAAAGCAGTGCTAAGAAAACCCTCCTGTCCAAAATAGCAAGAAGGACAGTAGAACATATGACTATCTGCTTGGCATTTCAACTGATGTGTTTCCTCCCTCACAGCAATAGATCCAGAATTCATGTATTAAGCATTTATTTTAGGATACTGAATTGAAGTGTCTGAAATTGGAAAGCATCAATACAGAATCAGCTGGGTGTCTACTTCCTGATGTTATAAAGGGTGATAACATTAAACTGTTTTGAGTTGCCCATGCTTGCTGAATCTCTCAAGAAAGTTTTAATGTATTGCTGTTTTATGTAATAAAACAAACAGCACTTAAGTGATTGTGTTTCCCATACACCTCTGATTCCCATCCCCATGTTCTCCCTTTTCAACACTAAATCCCCTACCTATTCTCAGCAATATTTAAGAGGTCTGAAGGGTTCCAAGGTAAAATAAGCTTCATAAAGCAGCCAGGAGAGAAATTGCTCATGCCCCATTTTCACAAAATTTCAATGTCAGCTTGACTGTATTGCATTACAGAAAATTCATAAAAACCATCTCAACTTCAAGAAGAAACAAGGGTTCTTTGGCACACAAAATCACTAGTTCCCCCTTTCACATATTTGCAAGAGCTGAAGAGATTTTTTTTTTAATCTTATACTTTAAATGTTACAATTTCAGAACTTTGTGAAATTAGAAAACAAGAAGTATTAAATAAAAACAAAGAGAAAAGAATTATTCAAAGAAACTTTTTAGATGCCCCTTTGAATTAGTATCACAATCTCAGCATATTAAAAGTGACCAGTTCAGGGATAGGATCTAAAGATTTCTATTTCCCATCACTGAATTTATATTGCAGTTATGAAGAACTTGGGCCAGTGCTGTAATTTTCACAAGACACTATGGAACCTTATATATTATTTATGGAAACAAAAAACTCCCAGTACTTTTGCAGTTAGTTTGGTAAATAAGTAAGTAACTGAATGTCCCCACACTTCGAGGACAGCTCTCTCATGCTGGGCAAAAGGAATTTTTCAACCGATCTGAGCCAGGTCAAGAACTGTCTTGGGAGAAAGTCAAGTTGGGTGACTGGTGCCCAATTTGAATGGAAGGAACCACAGAAGATGCAACACTGAAGAAACAAGTAATTGCATTTGGTTAAGTGCTAGGAGATTTAGAAAGCAGGGAAACACACCATGACAGCTTAGAGTATTCATAGTAGTTCTATTTTTGTTTTCAGTAGATTGAAAACAAATTCATCTGTTCCTCAGAAAATGCAGTTAATACCAGTAAAAACCACTGTGCTCCTGAAGCTTCCCAAAGTATACCAGCACACAATATTGCAATCCTGAAGTTATGAAATAAAAATATATCAATGTGATAAAATACATAAATTTATTATTGCCACATTTTTATTGATGTTAAGCTTGTTTGAGTTTTCTTTTACTTTTAGGCTTTCTTATCTATTTAAACTTTCATGCAATTTGCTTTCTGCTTTTGGTCTGAAAGCTGTGTTATTAGAAGAACTTTTTGAAAAGTAGAAAGTATATTTTTATAGGAACATTTTTTCCTCCTGGACACTTTAATATGAAAAGTTTTTGTCTTGCTGAGTGAGCATTAATGTTCTGAAAGATACGCATTGCAAGTAAAGATAGAATTCCTCTTTATAGACATGCTGTTTCATCATAGCGTAGGTTGTTACAAATCCCATGTTGTGAGAAGTCCTCTTCATTTCTTCAAAGTCTGTGATTGAGAACATTACAAGACTAGAAAAAGAGAGAGATTTTCTGTTTCTAATGCAAGATCAGTTTCTGTGACCTAGACTATCTAGTCCCATGCTTTGTTCCTTCATGTTTATCATCAGTATAGTTTAAGCCAAGTTTAATGCTTTCAGCCAGCCTGGGCTTGTCAGGATATCCTTTTATGCGAGCACTTTTGGAAACACAGAGTAAGGATGGAAACATGCTTCTAATGTACAATAATCCATTCACATAAAGTAACTGTACTAGGATGATTAAGAATGTGAAACACATCTTTTTCATGGCAAGAATGGGATAAATATGGTGCAAGGGTGGCTTTTAGTTGTGAAAGTTTCATAGCTGTAACTTTTATAGTAATTTGCAGTTATGAAAATAAGATACATCCCTCATTTTTGTAACTTCTCTATTTCTCTTCTGATATAACTATCAAGTTCCCTAGCATATATTTTAACAACAGAACTACATAGGTGTGACTAGAGATCCTGAAATTATTTAGATCATCATCATCATGATTCATGGCTAACAAAACGTAAACGGTTTCTGAAAATTACTTTTAATGTTTAAAACCAAATAAAATGGCAGAATTGATCCAAAATTTCAGATGTTTAAAAAGTGAAGGTGAATCTTTTGGTTCAGAAATATCTTTTGTTTTGTTTTCTCTAAGCAAGCCATGTGTTTGATTTTAAGTGCAAGTATAAATTCATTTGGGAAGCACTGAGGATTTAATAGCAGTAACAAAGATATCCCTTAATGTGGAGCAGCAGTACTAGCAGAAAGAAATAAAATTTCTGTAGATAATTTGATTTATTTCTGGGGACTATTTTACCTTCTTGATAATACTGAGACCAGCTCTTGACTTGTGCCCTGTAATCCCAGCACACAGGCCTGTGACTGGCACACAGCGCCATACTTCAGACCCATTCCTGTCAGGTGCTCACACTGTTTATGTAGATGCCAGCTTTGATACTTGCTTTGTTACTTGAGGACTAATCTGGAAAATAGGTTTGCAGAACAAGATATTGGTGCTTCTCTTCAGCAAAACAGCAAGCCATGCAGTTGGACTAAGTCTGGCTGGAGAAACAATTCCAATTTTCCATCCCCAGCCGTTCCATGTCATGTGGCCCAAGATGGCACTGTCTTATGTACCACAGAAAATACTGGTCTGTCAAAAAGCAAATGTTCAGTTCTTTTTTTTCACAGTCAAGCTCTCAGAACACTCACGGCAGTATTTTACTGGCACAAACTTTGCTTGCCAAGCTGGAAAACCTACCAGGAATCACCTGCTTTCAAGAGCACACTTCTGTTACTATATGGTTACTATATTGTTTATTGTGCAATTCAAAACCTCTCCCTGGAAGCCATGAATTAGCCATGATAAATGGACACCAAAATATTCAAGTGCTGTTCAAACTGCTACAATACTCTAAGCATTAAAACAGGTGAAATAAAATCAGTGGGCTCTGCACAGCAATATGTCAAAATTTAATAGCTAGAAAAACAGCAACTATCAGACTAAGAAACATCACTACAAAAATCCTTTCTCATTAAATTCACTTTAGACAATATTTAATTAGAATAAATACTATGAATATTTTAATTACACACAACCAACCAATTTTAAGTACTTTTGAGCATCAAAAAGATTAGAAGCCAATAACTTCATGCTACAATTCTAAAAAACTTTCTCTCTGTTCATTCTTGCTCATCTTAGAAAGTCATCCCAGCATAAAACAGAAAGTGTAACGGTGGCAGAAAATGTCTCCTAACCTTTAATTGAACACCTGGAAGCATTATTTTCAATGACAGTTCATACAAACTGACATGTCAAGCACATCAGGCTGGGGGAAAAAACCAATTGTAAATCCCCAATTAATTCTAACCTCTTAGCTTTACTTGTAATTATTTCACTCAACTCCCAAAACTCAGCTTATTAAGATCTATCCATCATGGTGTGGGTCACACAGTATTTCTATTGTTAGGCTTTCTGGCCTTTATCTTTCTTCTTTTCATTTAGAGGACCTTTTCTACAATGAATTCATAAAAGGGAAACACATTTTAAAAATTAGAATAAGGGCAAAATGCAAACTAAATATTATAATTCAAGATTATTTATTTATTTAGGGGACTAATGTTTCCCTGAACTTTGTTTCCTGCTTCCCTAGGCAAGACACTCCTTGTGCTAGTCACTTTTGAGACTGCCAGTTGAACTATTTACCTGTACTTTGCATCTTACTTATTGATGCACAGAGTGGCTGTTTTTCTTTCCACCTTTTTCTTTACGATCCGAGTGATCATAACTATTTATATAAAGTTTCTGCCTCGGGAATTTGATATATTTCAGGTGAGATTGATACATCAGGTTATGATTATTTAAGTTTAAAAAGCATACCCACAAGGAAAACAACAGAAGTGAGCCATGGTACAGTTATTCACCACAAAAGACACAAACAGAAGGCCTGCAGCTCCCCTGACAGTTCAAGTAATCATTCCCAGGAGACTCACATCAGCAGAAAAATGAACACATGAACTATTTATCCTAAATGAAGCACAATTTCTCCTGTAATTAAGCAGGTTATCATTCACATATACATCTCTGTATTTATAAACATACCTGAAATACAGAATGTTGAATGTCCAGATAGATTATTCCTTTCTGAAGATGCTATTGGTGTTAAAAGGAAGCACAGTTCTACTGTAGAATTGTGTTGTTTAGTTAGGACAAAAGTGGGGGGAATTCAGATAGCAATTCAGGTAGCTCTAACTGGATGCAGGCAGCAAAGTCTCTATGCATTTCTCCAAGAGTTACTACTTCCATTATCTGATTTGATGACTAACACTGAGTTACAATTGGAACCAAAACCTCGGGTCCCCATCTGCATCCTGCTCACAGCAGTATGAAAGCAGTTCAACACCTGCATGTTTTATTTGTATAAGAATTATGACTGATGAGTTTAAATGTCTGCAATAGTTTCCACCTGTCCATCCTGACTCTTGCTGATCACTGCCTCTGCTGCAGGGATCGATCAGCAGCTTGGGGAAGCAGTAATTTGTTGCTGTAATTCACAAAAGCTGTTTGGTCGGATTCAATCCACACTGACAGTAGGAGTGAAAAGCTCGGGAGAGGGGCAGGACAGATGGCAAACATGAGAACCACAACAGACTTTCAGACATTCTACAACCAAGTTTATGAAAAATAAGATCATGTGCTATTCAGTCATCTATCTACACATATAAATCTAATATCAGTAAAAGAAAAACAATCAAAAAACCCACCTGGATTCCTCATTCTTTTTATAAAAGTAGTAATTTGTAAGTGTAGTCCTTTATGAAAAAAAAGTCAAATTAAAAAAAACAAACAAAACACCAATTTGCCACTGTCATTTTTTACTGTGCTTTTTCACCACATCAGCTACCTTACTTTTATTTGATTCATTAGCCATATCAGCCAGCTAGAAGTTACAATATAATAAAATCAGGCTTTAATTTATTTGCTTTAGTGGTTAAACACTCACCAAGAAGATAACAGACTTTCACCTATGAAACCCGAGACTACCTGATGCAATTCCACCAAGTTCTAGGTAGGACCACAGGCAATTTGTTCTCTGAGAAGAGAGAAGACAGTGCTTTTAATCCTCTCACAACTATGCCCATTCAGGAAAATATTTCCCCAGTCACATTCTGCACCAAAGTGAAGCTTCCCACAGTGCTGCTGCATTCAGTTTGTTCCAAAACACTACTTTCTGCTCACTCAGCAATCCCATCAGTCAGTCCATCACTGCTTATTCACAGCTGTTCCCTTCTCTTCCCTTTTTTGGCCAAAGATCACTTGTACACTTTACAATCTAAGATTAGCCCTTACCTCTGAAAATCAATCACCACTCCAGTTCGTGCTGTAAGTAAACTTAAAACAAATCAATTTTGTGTTTAAGGTCATTTGTAATCTATTTTTTAAGGGTTTTAGTACATCTTAAAGGAGTTTTTTCAAAATTAATACATCACTTATGGTTACTGTCTCCATGCACAAAATAAGTTAAATTATTATCTCTAATTACTAATGACATTGAAGAAAAAAAATCACTGATTTAGTGAGAAATATGGCAAGCTCTTACAGGAAACTTAAAATAGTTGGGTGCAAGCGTGCACCCTAACAGAAAAAAAGTCTGGAAATATGCTTTAATCCTTCCAACCTGTACGTGTGTAAAGAGTGAATGCTTCACCTGTGCTCTCATACAGCACTGCAATAAGTTCATGTAACTGATGTGGGGTAGCCAACCCTACCACCCTTTTCCTTAAGGAACAACTCAGTGTAGTACAATGGAAGAGTCATAGCCTGACTAATTCCAGGCAAGAATTTGTTGGTAACAGATCCATGGTGCACACCTTGCTCTAACCACTCTCAGATACATACTCTGCAAGGCAGTATCAGCAGAGTCACTCTCCTCATGAATTCTAAACATCTTGTGTAAGTACTTTAAAAATAAAAGTTTAGGTAAATATTCCTGTAAAAATACAAAAAAAAGTAATAAAGACATTCAGGATCTCTAGTGCACCCTTTTGTTTCCAGCATAGAAGCAGCTCTTTAGCATGACTAAGAAGAAAACAGTCATACTGTATTGTAGCACAGGGCCATTAAAGTCATAATATGTTTAAAATCCTAAACACTACTTTACTGTAAGACTTTGAACAGCCCCCAAAATATAGTGTCTAACCACACTGTTCTCTCACCTTTTTTCCTCCCATGCTGCCACTCCATTACTACAGCACTGAAGCAGACACAGCTTGTAACAACATATTTTCCTCTGCAAATCAGTAATTCTGTTAACCTTCCTTAATCTTGGCAAGTGTGTAGCTCAATATCTTTCATTAATATTTATTAACTATTCTTTTCTACACTGAAAATTTAATAATTTAAATCCCTAACATATGATTCTATAACTACAGATTTCATGAGGTGCATGCTTCTTCCCACTGTTCTGGAAGTGGAACAGAGAAAATGTTAAGTAAAAACTCCTGGCCTCAAGATCTTTCAACTCCATAAATAAACAATCCAGATTAATAATTAAAACGAATGTCTTATCATCTCACAAATGTAATCCATATATTCAAAGCAAATACATAGTTTAAAATATTGCATATTTTCGTTTTGATCATTAAAAACCCCCAACAAACCAAAAAACAGCTTGTCACTAATATACTGCAATTTTTCGTGATTTTTCAAGGTTTTTCACCCACCAAAAAAGTTTTTTGATCTTCCATAAAGAAGGTGTTTTTTTTTCTGCAAAAATATTTTCCTCTAGAACACTCTAGTGCCCCCATTATTTTTCATATCATTTTAAACTCCAAATGTGAGAAAAGGCAGAATTTATGCAAAACCACACTCATCACAGGAGTTATCTGACATTTGGGGGGTGGGGGGAGGGGAGGGGTGTAGTGGAAATCAAGCTATTTGTTTCAAGAGAATTTTCTCATTCTAAAAATCAAATACATGATAAAATGACCAGCTCAGACCTCTCTTTCATACATTTGGAATAAGATGTCTAGTCACGTATCAAAAGAAGCTGTTGAGGGAGATGGACGGCAAAAAGAAAAGGGCACCAAAAAAAGCTGTAACACTGAACTTCAAGTTTATGCTGCCCAGGTGAATATTTCTGTATTTTTATAGGTTTAAAGTACAAGAAAAGCAAAATAATCCTGGCAACTTTCAACCCTTAAAGTCCTAAAACTGGTACCTGGACTCCTAGTCATCATAAGTAATGCCTGCAGAAAAAGTGAATTGAGTGCTGGCACACTGGAGGCTGTTTTCTCTTCAAAATATCAATAGGGAAGGCAACATATTTCCCCAAAATGCAATTGTCTTCAGCTGTCCTGGAAATGATTGACAGCCAGCATTGAGCTTTAGGGATGCTCAGAAGATATTTAATGTCAAGTTCAATGTAGAATACGCTAGTATTTTAAGAACAACACCTGTTCCAAAGCCTTTGAATACTATTACCAGTCCCAGAAAGCAGAAGGAGTCAGAAGCACTTGGCAAAATAAACTCCAAAAGAAGACTTTTCTTACGGTTAAGGAAGTCTTTCTCCTGTCTGCAATTTGAGAATGGTTTGTTTGTTTCTGTGTCCCACTCCTCCCCCACCTCCCTTTCTTTTTTTCTTTTTTCTAATTTATTTATTTTTAGATTGAGTAGGCAGGAAACAACATTACTTTGGGAGCAGGTTGTTGCTTGCACTCTTTTTTCTTCTAGTTACTTTAACACAAGGTAAGGTAAGCTTGCTTGCAATAATGCAAAACTGCTGTAGCAGCTGCTTTTGTTCACCCTTTCTAGGCAACAGCAAATGTCATACATGCAACTTCCTTTTCTTTCAAAAACACATTTCCTCAGAATAGTGCTAACGGCATTTAATGCTCTGTAAACCCATACCTTCCCTGATTTACTGTAATATATTCATGCATATATCTATTTGTTTACACTTCTACATGTGCTTGAAGCAGTGTTTTTGTTGTATTTCTGTTGTTCTGTTGCCCTGAACAATACTCTATGCACTTTCTCTTTGCATCCAGAAAGACTGGAAACATGAATAAGATTCCTACTTGCATAAACAAAATAAAAAACGTCCAATAAAATAAAAGTTGAATATATAAGTTCAATGATCACAATAAGAGAAATGTATTTTCAAGGTAAACTTATTTACTCATTGAAACGTAATCAGAGAAGAAAGTAGGGTATGTTTGGAGGAGGAAAAAAGGATAGGCTTACAGAACCTCTCTAGTGTGAATCCTGATAATCATCTTAGATTTAGAAACCCTCTAAAGACTGTCTTCCAGTCAAAGTACACGTTCATTCAAATATATGTCACTTCAAATATACAGATTTGTTTTGATCACTGCACTGTGTATCAGGTTTCTACCCTGAAGCCATGCAGAGGATAATACACTTGTATTATTCAGAAAAAAAGTCCTTTATTTAATTACTCTTTTCCATCTTCAATTTCAAATGCTTGCCTCGAATTCAAATACAGAGTTTATTTCTGTAGTAGTGATGTGTGTTACTAAGCTAACTTTACATTTAAAACATTAACCTAAGACTTAAAAGTGGTATGATTAGTGAATTATATATATCCTCTAAATGGAAGAACTGCATAATTACCATTCTATCTTTTTTCAGTCTAGCAAAAAATAAGAGAACACCACCTGAGAACTTGAATACATCAGTATTTTCTACAGCAATAACAGGTTCTCTGAACAAAACATACCATAATGATCATTTTTCATTATTTTAAAGAGCATTCCAGTGATTGAATATTAGCAATGGTGCCTGAACACATTTTTTTTTTTTTTCACCTAGACTTAGAGCCTTAGAACCAGAACTCAAGAAAAACAGTCTTAAGATGACTCCAAAACTTTCAGGTCTGACTTCAGCTCAGATTAGAATCAGAAGTTACTATAGCTGCTGAAAAATCATTGAATCAATTAGGTTGGAAAAGAACTCCAAGATCATCGAGTCCAACCTATGACTGAACACCCCCATGTCAACTAGACCACGGCACTGGGTGCCATGTCCAGTCTTTCCTTAAACACCTCCATGGACCGTGACTCCACCACCTCCCTGGGCAGCCCAATATCTAATCATCCTTTCTGTGAAGAATTTCTTCCTAACATCCAACATAAACATTTCCTCCTAGCACAGCTTGAGACTATGTTCTCTCATCCTGTCACTTGTTGCCTGGGAAAAGAGACCGAGCCCCACCTGGCTATACCCTCCTTTCAGGCAGTTGTAGAGAGTGACAAGGTCTCCCCTGAGCCTCCTCTTCCCTGGACTAAACAACTCCAGCTCCCTCAGCCACTCCCCACAGGACATGCATTTCAGACCCTTCACCAGCTTTGTTGCCCTTCTCTGGACCCATTCCAGCACCTGAATACCCTTCCTGAACTGAGGGGCCCAGAACTGAAAACAGGACTTGAGGTGCAGTGTCATCAGCGCAGAGTGCAAGGGAAGAATCACTTCCCTAGTCCTGCTGGCCAAATGATTCCTGATATAGGCCAGGATGCCTTTGACCTTCTTGGCCACCTGGAAACACTGCTGGCTCATATTCATCTGGCTATCAACCAACATCCCCAGTTTTTTTTCCACTGGACCACTTTCCAACCACTCTGATCCCAGCCTGTAGTTTTTGTCTTTGTGAGGTGGACCATTCTGATCATGGAGTCTGATAAACAACATTCTTCCCCTGGAAGTTCGGTTGTTTTTTTTCCAACATCTGACACTGCTACAATTCCTTGAACTTGTTTGAGGAGAACCACCAAGCAGCCAAGAAGCACTTTTCTGCTTTAAAGTTTCTGTGATATGATTAAGCAGCATGTTGACGAGCATAGAGAAGATAGGATTCACCCTGAATGAGACATAGAATTTGACAACAAAGCTGCAGAACAAGTAAGTGCATTGGCTCAACCTAGCAGACATCACCAGTTTGTTTATGAGACAGAAAAGCAAGTGGTTGGGGTAGCCACAGAAGAGTGGGGGAGGAATCTGACCCTGCAATCTGGAAAGATCACTGTACACAAAGGCTTCCAGCTCTGTACCAACTGATTATGATGCAAAAGAAACAACTTGGTTCTACCCACAGTGTCAGCAGAAGTACACTGACATCACATTTGGTATCTCTCAATCACACGTGAAGGTAACTAAAACAACCAGAAAACTGATTCCATCTGATCAGTAAGGCAAAAAAAATGTTATAAAAAATTGCTGCTTTGGTGCAAAGCTCTTTTTGTTAGTACTTGAGCAGAGTTTCACTTGGAAAGCATATCTGAGTGTAGAAATTGTTCAACAAATAGAGAATTATCAAATTATCACCACTGACAGTGAGGAAGAAGGAATTAACTCAGCTTGATCTTCAGATTAGACTGATCATGCAAGACCGGTAATAAGGATGTGAAGTACACACTTTGGAAACTGATCACATTTGACAGACGAGATAATTATAGAGTTTCAGTTGTCATTTTATAGTATAACCACACACAAAATTGTCCCTTTTTAAACACAAATTAATGAGGCTGTTTGCTGAATCTCTGTGAGCTTTGCTCCATGAGAGTGTCACAAATTTTCAGAAACAACCCCCCCGCCCTGGAGTGTATTTAATATATTTAAATAAATAAATAATACATGCAGAATATTTATTTATTTACATTTATATATGTGAAAACAATAGATCATCATTTGCTACCATGTAACTATTTCTGAGTGCTTTGCTTAATCTAAATAGGGTTAAGAAGCAAAAAATACGCAAATTTTCCATTTAAAAGCTTGAAATTAAATAACAGACTTCAGCCATTCAGTTTCATAATATTTGGTGGTGGGATTAATTACAGTCCCATATTTGAAATATTTTCACACTTGAAAATGATATTTTGTATTGAGAATCTAAAAAGCAAAACGAAACCCAAAATCAGCCAAAAAACCCTAAGTCACAACCCACCTGTTTGAAAATGCTTACATTTGTTTTCCAAATGGGCAATAAACACATTGCTAGCAGACGGCCAAAAAGTCTTTAGATGACCTGGTGCTTAGTTACTGGAGGGAGGGAAAGCCCTTTGAGAAATCAGTGGCTTAAATTACAATTTCAGGACTACAAAAGATATTTCAAGTTGTAGGAAGGTGAAGGTATAATGGCACATAGGCAGATCCAAGAGATCTGTCATGGAAATCCAGATAGGCAAACCTTTAATGCTGCTCTTCGACCTGTGCAACACAGATAACAGGAAGCTTGCAGGAGATCTCTACAATCTCCTGTAGAGTTAAGAGGCGTCCCAAAATTAATGTAATTCCTTTGTTTAGCACATATTCCCTTGTTTCATATGTAAAGAATATTTAGGTGCAACATACATAAAGCAAAATACCTACTGTGATAATTCTGAGCAACTGAAGAACATAGTTGTTATATACATTTTTTGAGATATGCAATTTTTCATAACTGCTAATTACACATAAATAATTGCAATAGTAAAATTTATAAAAATTATGTGAATGAATTTTTGAAAATTCCGTGCAAAGCAAAGCATATTTTCTGATATTATCTGGAATCCCTTCTTGCACTCTTGCCCAGAATTAGAATTATCCCTCTTCTGGATTAAAGATGCATTGGTGGATTAGTCTATCACTGATGACAACATAATATATCCTTCCCAGAGGCTTAAACTGAAAAGAGGTCTGTTAACTACAGAGTATATTAAAACAACAGAAAAAAAAATAGAAATAACACCAACAACAAAAAACCCAAGACCCCCTTTGACACAAAACGGTATTTTGACATTTAAATATCACCACGTGTGAGGTCAAAGCAGTTTGTGAAACATAACCTCAAGTTCAGTACCATATATCAGTCTTATTCCTTTCACAGACTGTAAAACTAGTGAGACACGGGACTGGTTCCTGCAAGGATTAGCTATCGGTATTCCTTTTAGATTAATTCACCTGAAAATCCTCAGGAATACCAACCCACGGGCAATCTAAATGAAAAATAAACTGTTTTTAATTTTTCCACTTGATTCTTGGATATCTTTACACATCTTGTGTAAACTTCTTGTGAAATTGTACTTCTTTATTTGATTTTTATTGTCAGTTCAAAAAGTATTAATTTTATATTTAAATTTAGCATTTCCAAAGCAGCAAAGGAGATTAGTTACTTCTAGAGAATTTAAATTGAGTTATGATGTGGAGTGATACATAGAACTTTGTTTCACATAGTATTAAGTTGACTCATTGTTTTACTTTAACACTCTAAATGAGATATTAATTATTCTGTAAATTAAGAGACATGCTACCAGAATCCCATAGAATATCGTCACCCTCCAAAGTTTTATTAGATGTAAGACTGTGTAGTTCATAAAACATCTTCCCTTGTGAACTTCTGGGAATATGTCACATGCCAATAATCATACCATGACAACTTCTAGAATACACGTGTTTAATATTTCAGCCAAATTCTGAAACACTAACTAAACCCAAAAAACCTTCACTGCCTGTGATAAAAAATAATGTGCTGTATTTTCTGGTGAACTTAAACATCTAATTACATTCTTTTTCAATTGCATCCCAGGAAAAAAGTAGATGAGTTGTTAGCATTAAATTTCAATGTAAGAGACTAGGGTCTGTCTCTTGTTTGAGAAAAGATCAGTCTATTTTATTTCATGAAGCTCAGTAAAATCATTGGCTTAAAAAGGTAGCTCCATTTGAGTGTACAATTCAGCTACGTAATAAACCTTCTACCATACTTGTCTGTTGGTGACACTGAGAAGACAGGGATTAGACATTTTCCTAGTGTTTGATTTAATAAAAGAGACCCGCATGTCATCATTAATGTTAATTTCTAAATTGGATCTTTGAAGAACAGTATAGAATTCATGAAGCATTTGTGTGTACAGCTTGCAGGATGTGTGTTCCTATCTTTTGATAGGAAGCCATTGTAAAGGGGGAGGGTCCTGGGCACAAAGAAGGGAAGAACTACTTTTCTGGAAAATGACAGTATCGGCTACAAAACTCTTATTAGAGTTGTATGCTTCAATATTTAATAAATAATACACATACACTTTGTAGAAAGAAAAGGGTGGAGGATGGGGGAAAAGGACTTGGAGTTCTGTAGTCAAAGGAATTTAAAGGTACGTCTAAGTAGTATTAAGAGAGATTGCTTTATAGTGAAGTATCAGTTACATACAGCCCTGGATAATAATTATCCTCAGACTAGCAGAACAGTTATAATGGAGTGCTTCTCTGCAATTGATCTCAGTGACTGTATCATTTTCTGGACGTTTTACAACTTATTGATTCAGTAATCACAGTTCAGTTGTCTTAATCCCACAGTAATCAAACCATCGAGGAAATGCCAATAGATACATAAGCAAGAAGATATCAAAATAAGATGGCAATATTTTCAGTCAAGAAACAAGCCAAGAGAAGCTCAAATCTGAGTTTGTTTTTCCTCCACTATGTACGTTTTTTAAAAGGGAATTGAAGGGAAGGGATCTCATTTTGGCCCAAATCCACTATCTCCCCCCTCCTTTTCCTTGCTTTAATAAAAGTAAGCCCCAACAAAGAGGAACCAAAACTCAAGATACAGGCGACTCCAAACCCTCGGCCGAAGGAGGAGCACGCCAGCCCCGCACGGGAAGGCAGCGCCTTGCCGGGGGAGCCGCAGGAGGAGCCGTGTGCGGGAGATGGAGCGGAGGGATGGAGCGGAGGGATGGAGGGGAGCGGCGGGACCAGCCCGGGGCCGGTACCTGTCCATGGTCCTGCAGCCGGGAGGCGCCGCCGAAGGGCCCTGCCCTGCTCCTGCTCCTGCCTCCCTCTGATACCGCCCTGCAACAGCTGCTGCCGCGCCTGAGCCCGGTTTCCAGCAATTCGCCTTTGAGGGAGATTTAATATCGGGGCTGGGGGTAATAAAGCCAAAAAAAACCCTCCAAAAACACCCAAAAAACAAACCCAAAAAACGCCAAAACCTCCTGCCAAAGCCCTGCCCAGGCTCTCAGCGTACCTTTCCCTCGCGGTCTCCCGGCTGCCCGGGGCGCTGGGGAAGCCCCAGCCCAGCGCACAACTTTCCTACAGGGATCCTGGCCGCGGCCCCCTCGGAGCCTCCGCACAGGGGGTCGGGGGGGCAGAGGGGACCTGGCACTCTCCTCACTTGCAAAGCTATGGAGAAGCCAAGCAGGAGAGCGGGAGAGGCTGGAAGTTCTCGCCTCCCTCTCCTCGGTGCCGGCTTCTGGTACCAAGGAAACCCCCGGTCGGCGGAGGGGAGGGAAGAGGAGTCTCCCACCATACGCACAGTGTTCCCCCTGCATCCCCTTCTCCGGAGCCCCAGCCCGGACTCACGTGTGCCGTCAAACCGGGTGGCGATGGTGTCGAGGAAGGTGTTCTGAGGTGCCAGTAATCCTTTCATAACCGGCATTTTTCCAGCGCGGTGCGAGGTTCCCCATCAAAGTTTGTCTACGAGGGTGATTCGAGAAAAAAGTGCAGAGGGCGCCCGGGGGAAGGTAGGGAGGGAGGAGGCGGAGGGATAGGGGGGAGGAGGAGGAGGAGGATGGGGATGCCACCGCGCCGCCTCCGGCGCAGGGAGCCCCCCTTTCGTCAGCCCCGGCGCCGCGCAGCGCGCCCGCCCCCGCCGGGGGTAGCGCGGGGCGCGCACAGGTGCGGGGCGCGCCCCCGGCCAGCAGCGTCCGCACCCCCTCCAAAGGGGGACCACGGTGAAGAGAGGCTGCGAGGCGGAACGGGCTAGAGAAGGGCTGGGCAAGAGGCACCTTTATCCACCTGTGGCCGCAGCCAGGTGGGGCGGGGCAGCGCAGCACGGGACTGGCGACCGCCCGCTGTCTGACCCGGACAGGTTTCGGCTCCAGCACATGAGAAGTTAGCTCACATGGACCCTGTTTTATGAGTAACAGTATCGCAGGGTAAAGAATGGGCTGTTACGTTGCTGAAAGGAGAAACACCCTTGAAAAATAACAAGTGCCTCTGTAGGTTCTCAGTGCAGAGCAAGACTAAAACATGGATAATGCTCCATCAAGTGTGTGGTTTCAGGAGTTACTTGTATTTTGAGGCTATTTCACTTATTCAAGGGATAGACATTTTGCTGTCACTGTGAGAATTTCTTTCAAAATTCTTCCCTGAAAAATTCCTTAAATACTTTTTTCTGCCAGCCAAAAAGAGAATTGATATTTATACCCAGCCAAGGAGCTGGTACTGTGGCTCTTCAAATGCTGCCAGATAACTCTCCATAGTACAGTCATTTCATTTACTGTAACAGCAATGGCAAAACTTCTCCATGTTTTTTCAGGACTACAATACAGTAGAGAAAAGAAGTAGGAGTACACTCCCTAATCTACTAAGTCACTGTGTAGAGGAAGCCTGTTGAACTCTTGCTACTTTAGAGTATTGCTATTTGTATTTTTTGTTGTTCCCATTTATTTGGGGTTCTCTTTTTCTCCAAACAGTTAGAGGACTTTGATTCACACTTTTTAGCATAAGCAGCCCGAAGAGATGTTCCAGAAGAGACAAAAACGGTCTTTCTTTATAACACATAATTGAAAGTAAAAAGACCCAGAACCTCAGAAAATCATGATGCGTAGAGTTTATAGCACAATATAAAGTCGACCCATGGTAACCCCATCTTGGTTCTGAAGAATGCAGCAGTATTTTGCTGAGATCATGAAATCTTTCCAATTGTTCTTGTACTAGAAGCCTGTACAGACTAGTTGAGTTGCCAGCTCAGTTTTCAGAAGTAGCATGTGAAAAGAGAGACTGCCTCACAGTACCTTGGAAGTCTCAAAGATCTCACTGTACTGTCAGTTTCTTAGCTAGCTGATAAACTTCAAATTCTTGTCAGCCTTGTCCTTAAAGTGTATAATTTTTAATACTGAATGCCAGCAATTTTTAATTTTCTGTAATTATTATTCTCACATCTTCCAGTTCAATATAAGTAGAGTCACAAAATTAATTTCTCTTGATAGTTTTCTACTTACTTTCACTTGTTAGTTGAGTTTGATGGTACAGCATGTACCTACTTGTGAAATAAAGAAAATCCTGTTCCAATACCTGGAGAGCCCACAAGAGCGCGATCAGATTTTCAATTCTGACAAAGTGCTCAGCAACAGAGGTTGTTAAGGTAAATCCAAAACTCTGAAATCTAACAAGGGCTATGTCATAGCCTGCATGTATTTTAGCTGGCATTCTTGTCCACAGCCTGCCTAAACACCATTTAAGCGGGGATACAGTGAAGGGGAAAGGAATCTATTCTTAATCCTACTACAGACAGTGAGGAGACAGTAACACTTATATACATTTTAAAATATAAATGTATTTCTCAATTTTGATTATCACAAAATGGGGAAAAGAGGCAATTTTTCAGGGGTCTCAAATTGTTATCTGATAACAAGCCCCCAAGTGACTAAGACTGAACTTTCTCATGCACGTCAAGTCTGAGCTGTAATCATACAGTTTTGAGAGTTCTATGAAATAACAACTTCAGTAAGTTTAGAGCTTTATTGAGAGCTCATGGAAATTTCACAACCACCATGAGGCAGAAAATGTTTCAACAAAGCATTAGGACGTAGTTTGTGCAAAAAATGCCAAACAATTATACAAACACACACCTCAGAAAGGATGGCTACATGCCAAAGGAGCTACATCACATATTTTGTGTTGATAACGGTGAACACAAATTACAGTTACTGAAATGTATTCACTGCTAGCCAGGAGGATGCAATAGCAGCGGCAGTGAAAGCTCTACCAACAATGAAATCCTGCTGAGGCACAGGAGAGTGGGACAATACCAACTTCTTTATAAGAAAACATGCTGAATGCTTCTTCATCTGTGAGAACTTCAGGAAAGAGGAAGTTTCCTGTGCTGTACTAATACTAACAACCATGGCATACTCTTATAAATTGGTTATGGAAATAACGACATACTATGAACAATTGGTAACAATTAAGCTTCCAAGAATTATGTTTGTGTTCTACATATCACAAAATAACCACTCAAACTTCTCTGAAGTAGAACTAATGAAATATATTACAAAAATGATGCACATGAAAAGTCTCAGACTACAGAAGAAATGAAACTGAAGCAGAGTTTACTATTGTGCGCTTGTATTTACCATATTCTACAACCTTTCACTCATAAGAGTAGTCCTCCTTAATAGAGAATGGTACTTCAGAGAGTTAGCTGCACAACACAGAAACTTAAAGTTTTTCAAAGCAGACAAATTTAGCAGGTTGAAATTTCAGTGACTTAAGAAGTAGTTCAGAAAAGCAGAGAAAGAGCTGAGAGTACATAAAAGGGAGATGAAGGAGAAGCTAACACGGGACTCTGAATAGTCACAAACAGATTTTAATTTTTTTTAATTTTTTTTTTTTTTCATTTAAGGGAAAGTAGAATACAAAAATACAAACTAAGGTGATTTTTTTCTTGTTTCAGAAAATCAGCTTTCATCTTTGCTATATTAATTCTGAATATCTGGGATATTGAGACACTGTCTCTAATATATTACATATTTTTGCTGGCAAGGACAGATAAGCAAGAGTTGAGAACTAACTTTGATTTTTGTGTATAAATCTATGTCCGATTAAAATAGCCCAATCCCTGTATTCCTGTATTTGTTGTGAGGAGCATTTTGCTGAATTCAAAATACAAGTATATGTAAAAAAATACATATAAAAGTTATAGAAAGACAGTGCCAGAGCTAAGAAACTAAGTACTACTTGCACCGCTGCTACTCTTCAGGTTGTCATTAGCATCCAGATATTGCAAATGAAATTTAGTCAGGGGGTTACAATTTAGACCAGAAGTACTATCTAAGAAAATGAAGTTTGTCATTTCAAATAACTCCACAATATATAAAAAATAATCTCCCTACTTATCCACTGCTACTTGGGCACTCAACATAGCACATTACATTGTGAGGCATAGTATAATCTTTTTAGATATTGCTTGTTACTCAGAAATGAGGGCATGAGCAGTTTTTCACAGAACATATGCAAGGAGCAGCATCTTGTAGCATTTTTGGTCATAATTGTACACTTTCTTTTCTTAATTTATAATTTAATCAGAAGCACGTATTCCAAAGTTCACTATTAATATTCCACAGTACTATGAATTACCTCACAAAATAAGAAGCTGTAAGTTGCTTATTGTTTTTCTGACATAACCACTTGACCTCAACTTACTTGCTACAATTATGCAAATGAAAATAGATAGTGAAAATCAAATTAAAAAGGACTGCCTGCAGCTTACTTTTGTGCTTGAAATTGCCACCCACTTATTTGTTTGTTAACCATGGCATTCAATGGAAGAAAGGGAAATATGAAACAGCCTGAAAATTCTAGGAAAGGGCAGACAACGGCAACCTGCTGTTCATCTGCCATGAACAGGCTAATTTAGCCTGAAGTAGTGTGTGTTAAGACCATTATCCTAATAAATGATCATTGTGCTTCAAGAAATGCTGGCCTTCACCTTTTGTTGTGCATAAGCCAACACAGACTTTTCAAGAACAGAGTTGCATAATTGAAGCTCTGCCAAGAAAGGGACAGTTTTGGGTGGCAGTTTAAAAGCAAGCCTAGCACCTCTGGCTCAGGAGAAGACTAAGTTCCTATAACCTGCAAAAGGTTGAAAGCAAGCAGAAGAATCCATACATGGTAGTGCCTTGAATGAAGCTAAAGATTCAAACCTCGTACTTCCTCTGCTGCTGGCAAACATCCATGAAACATTTTGGCAAAAGACTCATTTTTCTTTAGTGCTGGTGCAAAAGGATTCAAGCTTATCAGTATCATGTCACAGACATGACATTCACTAATGTACTGAAAATTTGGTGTGGTAGATTCACAAGGTTCTAACTGTATTAATATCACCATCATATTAGGTTGCAATTTATGTTTTTGTTTCCTTTTAAAATATATATGAAATCACACATCAGGTTTCATTTCATTAGACATATTGCTCAACTATTTAGAATAACAATCTATATGATATTTATTTTAGTGTAATTAGAATGCTCTTCATATATTCAGACCCAGGTTTCCCATGTGCATCAGATTTACAAAAAGAGTAGATGCTGTCTCTTGTCTTCTGTAAAGCAGAAGTAAATTAAGACCTGAAGATAGCACAGTTGTCTAACCAGAAAAAAAAAAAAAAGTCAATGGCAAATAGACTTTATCAGATCTCAAAATTAATAGGGTTATAACATTTCTATTTCTGTCCCCACTTTCCTACTCAGAAAAGCAGAATCATACTTTTCACTTCCAAGGACTGTGTGGATACTGCTAATGCTTGTGTAACAACAACATTTTGCAAAAACATCTGATAAAGCTAGGAGTAAATTAGCAGTTCTCATTCAAGAGATGTTTGGATAATCTTCAGATAGTTATTGAAGCACATTTCAAACAACAAGGAATTAAAAAGACACAGAATTGTTCTAACATTAATTGAGCACCATCATGTGGGGAAAAAATACTCATTGTTTACAGGAAAAAAATACTGCTAAAAAGATAAATGTACCTCTATGCACAGAATGAGCATCCAAAGCTGAATAAGAAATAGTTTGAGTCAATTTTGGTTTCCATCAGAAAACAAAACCAAAAAAACCAGCAAACTATCCAAACCCTTCAAAAACAATACTACTAATAAAAATAGTAGTATTAAATAAAAAAAATGAAACAAAAACTCATGCTACACTTCTGCAGAGGGACCTTATGGTTAACTAAATGGAAACAGAAGTTTTCTTCATAAAATCTATGTAATGAAATAAAGATAAAAAGAAGTTGGAGTCAGAAGAAACCAAAGCACTGTAAAGGCTTATTTTGTATTTCCTGGATATGAAAGTCATTGTTAGCTTGTTTACCTCACTGTGGCATTGGAGTGATAAAGGATTTTGCAAATTATTCTAAAGCTCAAAAAAAGTTGCTGGTTCAGTTCACCTGGTAACGAGGAGTGTTATTTTAGTTCCCAATTCTTTCCTTTGACTACTCAGTGAATACAAATGTAGCTGTTGAGAATATTCTTTATAGTAATGTCAGAACTTCACTTGTTTATGACCTGGAGATTAAAATTATTTCATTATAGAAAGTAATCCATTACCATTTACCTGCTTGAATTCAAAGAGTACCTGATCAGAATTCTTTGCAAGTTAAGACTGTGCTCAGTGAAAGCAAAGGAGAACTCAGTCTAAAAGATTAAGAGGTGATACTGATTGTATAAGAGACATAGTAGGATGCCTGGAATAGAGAATAATCACAAGCGCAGCTCTAGATATGGGATTTGCTCTTAAGCCTTAAATATGATCTTCCTACATGCAGATGTAAAAAGTGATTCCTCCCACAGATCCACTGAAGCTAATTAGAAATCATGCTGCCATGTTTCCACACAGATATCCCCTGAATGCTGAGAAAGAGCCATCTAAATTTTATGATTGCTTTCTAAACTCATTATTAAAATGCAGCTTTAAAGATAATACGAATTCTTTCATAAGTACACCTATTTTAAAATCATTAAGTGGAAAATCATTTACTGTCTTCTTTATCCGATATTTTTTGAGCACAATTTATGTAGTGCTGAAGCTTCTTCAATATCACCAAAATAACTCACATGACAGCCATATTTTTCATGACTTTCACCAGTGCAATAAAGAGCATGATGAGACACACCAGCTGGTTTAACTTTATTAATATTCCTGATTTGCAAAACACCAAAGGTAAGGTTAAAAGAACTAAACACTACAGCTATGCTGACCCCTAGCAGTGTTGTGCTGCTGTTTGAATTAAGATTTTGTTGACCATTCACAAAATTACAAGAGACCAGTAAGTGACAGGAACATTGTTTTTAATAAATCACTGCAAATCATGAAAGGCTAGCAAGACACAGAAGACTCAAAAGGAAACAGAATAGTATTTCACTAGATGTCATCTTCAGTTTCATTTTCAGTGCAATTGCTTTGACAGATGTTTCACTAACAAAAAGCCTGGGTGGCATTCCTGGGTTATATTCCCCATTTTCTCTTGGATTTTACTGTATTTTAAGAAGTGAAAATCTTGTATTGAAATATAAGATTAATAGCTAAAACATGTTAGATAACATTCAGAAATTCCAGGCTTATAATGTACAAGTATTTCTATTTTACTTCATATCATAAAGACACAAAATGTAGTGCTATGATGTATGTATTTTTAATATACATGTAAATGAATAAATAAATTAGACCTGACATAATTTTTCTACCAAAAACATTCTACTAGAGAGACATAGGTGCAAATTCTTTGCTGTTTAGGGATTTTGATGATAAATATGGATACCGCTCAATTATATAGCTTGTTTTGTGTGTGAAGTTAACAGTAAAAGCACATCTCAAAGATGCAATTGACATGCTTCACAGAAGTGAAGCTCTGACTTCAAGTATTGCTGTTAAGTTTTGCTTTAGGAAGGTCCCAATAGGGAAAATTCAGGTTCTCCCCCATTATGTTGGTATGATTAGTGTATTTTATAGTACCTTTCATAACATCTAAACAATCTGTGTTTTTGAATTTAATTCTTTTAGCATTGTTTTACATAGTAGGCATTCAGGGTTAGTACTTATGGCAAGTCCAGTGTACCTTCTACTTCAACAGACACTGTACATGACCTTAATGGACATATACTTTAAAGGTATTCTGAGATGTTTAATCTTTGCCACAGAAGACACTAAATAGAATGCTCAGAATTGTGATCAAATACAGACATCAAAAAGTGTGTTTGATGTATCTCTAAAATGTCAAAAATAGTGACTTAGAACACTTCCATAAATCATCAGAGGATAATGCTTTGTTACTCTAAAACATATTAACTTAGTTCCAAAATACCTGTCCATAAAACATAAATATATTTAAAACAAAAAAGGACAATTTACTGGTAGATGTGCAGGTTCATCAAGATTAAATACTTTTCCAAGAGTTAGGTGAGGCAATAAACTTTTCAGTCCACTGAGTGTAAAACCTTGTTTCCTAATTGCATAAGAGTGAAGAGGACAAGATAAAAAAAAAAGAGTACTAAATTAAAAATATTTAAAGTGAGTTAGACTTATTTCAAAAATCTTTGCATCAACTAGAATAGATAAAATTGCTAAAGATACTGTGATATATATGTACTTTCTGAAAGATGAGAAAACAAATAGGAGACATTTTCCAGTTTTTAGATAAAACTTTTTCAATTACAGTTCAGATTACATGACTTCTTCATTATACCAATGATCACTGTATTTTTCTTCCCACTTAAGTCAATCACATGAGAGTTTAAAAATAAATTAAAAAAAAAAAAAACCACAACAAAACAAACCCCACATGAAACTCTTTGTCATGCAGTAAATCTTATTTCTACATTACAAATTCTTCAGAAGACAACAGATAAACTGCTAGCAATTAAAAAACAAGAGTCTAACTTGATCCATCATCAAGGGTATAACAGATCAGCCTTAATACTGATTGGTTTGCTTTTTAATCTTCTCTAACTCATCAACTTCTTTTCCATCTTAATAAGAGTTTCATTAGTTGCTCTTCTCATGAGGCCATTTTACAAGTAACAGTAAAGATACTTCAGTAGTCATTACCTTGAAGATACTCGATATCTTTACAAATAAACTAAGCAAACTACCCTGTTTTCATCTTTATTAGAAAAGTGCACACCTTACTCTCTTATTTTGGACAGATTTTCATAAATGTGTCTTCACTGAATGTGTACTTTGAGTTAGACATTTGTGAAGAGGAACACTACAAAGGGATAGGGAGAGAAAAGGAACAGTGAAGGAAAAAAGCATCACTGTTAGTTTGAAGAAAAAGAACCAGACTCAATGAGTAAGGCATCATTGGCAAAGAAATCCTGTATAGATAGACAGAAGAGGAAACATCTGACAGGTGAAAGTTACCATGTTTAGCACAGGAATAAGCTTTAAACTAAAATCTGTTGTGCAACACATGTGACATCAGGCAAAATGACGTTTAAGTAGGAGGAGATGATATCTAGGGAGAGAAGAGTGGGCAGCACACCAGGCCTAAGGGAATGTACAGCAAGAGAGTCAGGCAATGCTTAGTTGTGCAGAGGCAAAAAAACCCCAACCAACCAACCAAAAAAAAACAACCCAGTATTTTGTCTGTCTGCAACTAAAACACTTGTGAGAATAAAGAATTCAGGATTAAGGTGAGTTTCATTCTGGAATCATATCCATCTTATTTTTGTGGGATTTCCTCCCAGCTAACTCCCAACAGGGCAGAAACAAGAGGTTATTTTCGGACTTTGAAGAAATTAATCTTAAATTCCAGTCAGCATCAAAATACACTGCACTAGTCCACATGACACATTGAACTGGGTGAATTCTTGTTTTTATTCAGATTTTTACCTTTTCCGTTTTCTTTCAGTATTTTAAAGAATTTGGGATTTCAGGTGTGTCAATCCTCTGTTCACTTACCTTCTATATAGAACCTTTTATATATATATTCCATCTATAAGCAGTGCTCTGATCCCACAATGGATCGAAACAAGTCTTTGGCTATGCAAAGCTCTCTGCATAGGAAAATTAGTATAACATAATAGCTAGGTGTAAAGATTAGACTGAGGATCATGCTACAGGATTAGGGCAAATATACATGCAATGGATTTTGTGGGAAATGACCAGCCTTGCAATAGATGCAGCCTCAGAGCCCTATTTATAGTATAATCTACTCCCCAGTCGGGTTGAATTAATATTCTTATCCTTTTTGCATATACTAGTTGGCATATTCTTGGTACAATTTTCAGGACTAATCTTTTATCTAGGATGGCACTTGCTGTTACAGTGCAGTTTAAAACTCAGTACAGAATTTGTGTCAGCACTTTTTGTCCCACGAAGAGCTGAAATTAAAGTATTAAAGCATAGATAATGCAGCCATTGTCCCCCAAAAAACCTCACAGCTTCTTCCAGCCTCATAATAGATGAGCACACTAAAATCCATGGACACATTATAAGTATTTTTTGATATTTCTCAGCCATGGAAAAGGTTTTCCTGCTCTATTCTTCTGAAACTATTATTTTCCAAGAACTGGCATCTCATTCTTCTTGGACTAAAAACCTCTTCAGACTAAGGTTTGAGCTAAATGAATTTGTTTCACACTAAGGGACAGAAACCTGTGAATACCTTTATGTATTTGATCTAGTGTCAAACAGCAGAAGTGAGAACCATTCTATCTTTAGCAATTTAGTAGGATCAATGTGGAAACAGGGTGAGCTGAAATATACAGCTTGAAATTAAAGATTTGAACAGGCATTCATTTTCCCAACTTTTAGTACCATTTTTCTAGTTAAGTTGGTCTACTAGGTTACCCATCGGAAACAACAACCAAAAGCCTTACAAAAGTAAGCATCACAACTTTACTCAAGTGAACTAAGAAATACATTGACATTATGAATAAGTTTTTATATATACTCCCAATATGTGATCACCTGTCAGAAGATGAACATCAACAATTAAGGGTTAGGTATTTTGAATCTTTATCATTCAATTGGTTTGAAGCCATAAATACCTGTAAACATTTAGGTGCAGTTTATGCTGTGTATTTTATCTGAATGGTATTAACTCACAATTTTCCTAAGTAAATTTTATATTACCAAAATATACTTTCCAAATAGACTTCCAGGTTCCTGTAATCCAAAATCTGTTTTTTCATTAGAAATTTAGGTCAGGTATTTAGTAGACAGGTTAGCAAACACATATTATCTATGCTCTGTAAATGGCTGGAAATATATTCTTATAACTAGAACATTATAGAGCTTACTGGACTGGGGAGAGAATAATAGCTCAAAATAATTTTAATTTGTTATCTTCTTTTAACAATTGAGAGGAGCATTTGATATTTTCTCCCCTAAATTCAAAATTTATAGTTTTTGTTTATATTTTCTGATAAAACATATGGAAAACAAACTCTTGGAGAACTTGTAAAAAAAACCAAACCGTGTCTCATAACTATTGCAGAAACTAGGGTCTAGGAGATGTGTTGCATTTACAAGAATAAAGGAATTATTACAAAAAACAATAAGTGAACAGTCCATGAAAATGCATGCTGAAAAATCCAAGGATTGCACTGATATAACATCTGGTAAACAAGAAAAACAAGCATTTGGCAGTCAACAGGCCAAAGCTGGTTATTAGACAAGTAAAATGAGAGTAGTATTGGCTTATTCTACCATTTTTGTTTAATCCCCACTGTGGCAGCTGAGGCTCATTTTCTTACTGGGAACACAAGACCCCATGAACAGCCGTCACTCACACACTCCGAAGTCACACCTCTAACAGTGGGAGATTTTGCTCTCTAAATTCTCATCTTCACAAATCCCTTTGCATCTCCACCTGCTCAGCCTTTTCATGTGAACCTAAGACCAAATGCACACTTTGGGATAAAACAAAAGAGCTCACCTATATCTGACAAGGCCTAAGAGTGAAAGGCCCAATAAGGTCTCCAAGATAGGGTAGAGACACAATTTTTGGAACAAATATCACCCCAGAGTACTTTCTTGTGACCTAGTTACTTGTATAAAGAACTTCAGCAAAAAGTAATGCTTCCTTCTCCTTGTCCCCATTCTAGCTACATTTTCCTTTCCTTCTCTATGCCTCAATTTTTTCTTCAAAGTCTAAATTGTCATCAAGACCTGCCTACCTGCCTGCAGAATGAATTCTGTCCTCTTTGGTAAGACAGCTAGGCAAAGTTATTGAATTGACACTGTGGTTCTCAGATTTATTGTAACAACTTTTGACTAATCCTATTGTTCTTCACAAACATTTAATTTCAAAACACTGAATGCCTCTTCTAAATTCAGGACATTTGTATACTTGAGTACACTTCAAAACTTTGGAATGAATATTCTACATTTGTCATAAATGCTAAATATTGTTGTCTTTCTCTTGTAAGCCCATCTCATTCAACTTCATATACTAACAAGCTCATTCTAACAGCTCTGATATTTGGACCTCTTATCCTACCTAAAGTGGAACAAAATGTAAGACTGCATTTGTACTTTCACATCCTTTAAACCAAAACTGGGACCACCATGCAATTCATATCAAGTGTTACTTTCTTATTTTCTTACTCTGAAGAAGACACGGAAAACTTTTTGCAATTTACTTTGCTAACCTTTAGACTATTTGTATCTTTACTAACGTATTTTTTTAATAGGAGAATTATAGGAGCAAATGTCCTTGCAAATGTCCTTTTATCACTGTTTATTGACTAAAATACAGTGCAAGAATCTGCTGCAACCTCTTCATACTTCATTTAAGTTCAGGTAAAACATTGAGTTCAAGATACTACCAGCTAAAGGTCAAATTTACAAAGGCTTTTAGGGGCTTAAAGAGGGTAGGAAAGGTATGGGATTTTCAGAAATGTTTAATTGCTTTGTGTAACTTTGCCTCATGGAGATCACATCAGGTTTTTTTTTTTCCTGTAAATCCCAATGGACACATGAGAAGGCGCTCTCACGTTCTCCTTGCCTGTGCATGAAGGAAATTATTTACAGGCACCAGGACTCCCACTCTCTTTCTCCTGGATCTTAATATCTCCCCAATTCCCCCATATAATCACTCTATCACCTTTGTTTACCCAGCCCATTTTGACAAAGATGAGTGAGGTGGTCTGCTTGCAGGAGCACCATACAGGGCAAGCCTGAACAAGTCATCAGGCAGCAGAGTTGAGTGTTTAGGGCAGAAACCTGTTCAGCCACGCAGCAGCAACAGCTGAAAAGAGGATGCAGTCAGACCCTTAACACTCTGGAAGCCTGGCCCAAGTCATATGTGATCTGGGCCTTTATTCTCCGGTATAATAATGTCACTAAAAGAGCAGCCTCAATATAAATAGCACATGAAGCAATTGTAAATGAGAATAAAAGAAGCATGTAAAAGATTCTGAAAAGAATTAAGTTTAAAAATATGCTTTGAAATATTAATTTGAACCAACTGCTTCCTTAGGTGAAAATGTAAGCAAATGACCTGCTGATATCAATTTCATCTTTCATAAAGTTTTAGGTTATGGAAATGTGGTACAAGAAGTTGGAAATTAGCTTCACAGATACATGTGCCTCCATTTCTATAGCTTAATTGGGCAGTACACCACTCTGAATCTTACAACTAACAGAAATTTATTCAAATTAATATTTTTACTGACTACAGCTTGAATTGCAGGAAGGTAGCTTGCATAAGCATATTTCGTTCCGAACACTTCAGTACAGTAACACACATGGCTGCTGCAAATATTCTGAAAACAACTTGTGCTGAAGTAAATGCATGCTTTTTTCTAAGCTCACTTTCTAAAAGAAACTTGGAATCAATGCTCTAGTACTATAAGTACAAGCTTATCTTCTCCAGAGCTGATCCAGCAAAACATTTAAAACATATACTAATATAGGACTGGTAATATGCTTAACATTAAGCTCTGATTTAGTGAAATACTTTTAGCACTTGCTGCAGTGTATTTTGTAAGATAAGCATACCAAAGTTTTAAGCTCTCAACTTGCATTTTTCCAGGACTGTGGTCAATGTTTCCTCCAGGCACAGGATGACCTGGTTACTTATATGTTTGAAAGCTCCTAAACAGACAAAAAGTCTAGGTTTCTGCTGGTGTAATTGCACTGATGACAACGGAGATACAATACAGCTTCCAACCAATGGCTTTAAACATTATACAATGTACACATTTTGTATGTTCCCAATGAGTCTAGTGCTGTCACTGCAGGTGTCATGGACTCGGATCAGATGAGCATTTAAAAGGTTTAGGTGGGCATTCAGAGCCAGTACCTTAACCTAAAAATAAATAAATCAATAAATAGCTACATGGATTTGATAAATCCATTAACTTGGCTGTAGTTGATCTGGCTTTAAAAACTACATGGAATTTTTCTCCCTTATATGTTTTGTGTTTTGTCTCACAGCAATTCATTCCACATTTCCTTCGTTATTATTCACACTTTTTATAAAACTTATGTATACTGAAATTCCCATGTCCCATTTCTAACTCTATTTTCTCCTATTTCCTAATTATATAATGGATGGTAAATCAGTAAGAACCAAGCATAAACAGGAAGGTATTATTTTATTTGAGGAGTACTGTTCGTATTCACCAAACACTCTTATTACATTAGCAAGTGCAGTATAGTGTGTAACTCAGTGTTATTGTTTGTTATTGAAGGTACAAGTGATATATTTCACCAAGACATCAGTAATGAAGCAAACTGTAGAGACGGCAACACGCAAGATGCATATTCCCAAGACCTATCATCTTTCAGAAGTATAAATACTGCTATGAAACTGTGTGCCATAAAAAATTCTTTCATAAATCTGTCTCTGCGTAGCTCAGTTTCAGGTGGTTACATAAGTACATGAATGATGTTAAGCAAATGAGTTACTATAATGAAGTTAAATACACAATTCATATCAAACTAGTGTTTAAACAGTTTTTATGTCTTTGTACGTTTTCATGGAAAATTTAACAAGGCTTAAATCTTTTACCTCTTATTAAAACAGAGCTGCTCTCATATGCAAAATCTAAGTGATCAGCTTAAAGAGAAAAGATTAGACAATAAATGAAATATTGTTTTCTTGAGCACCCATGTGGGTTTGAATATTACAAAAGCTGCTTATTTGCATCACAAGGGCCAGATACACAAAAACATTTAAGCACTGAATATTCTTCCTTTTCAGCATGATAAAATTATCATATTAGAAAGAGAATGAGCAGCTGTTAGGTAAATCTGTCCTAGCACAAATCCATACAAATAAATACATATTAAAATAAAAGAGGTACCTCACCCAATTCATGGCACTAAGTTTCAAATGCTGCTTACTCCTAGTAGTTCCCACTCAAACTTGAGTGAGTCCTAGCATTTCAAACAGTACTTTTAGGGGTGCCTGAGAAATCTGTACTTAAATCATACTGAAAGGGTATTTCTATACACAAAACATCAGTGGATAGGAGTAAAGGGAAGGAAGTTAGGAACCTTTTGGAGGCTGCTAAATGAGCCCTGAGAACCTTTGTTGAGTCTGAAATGAGGGTATCTTATCCAAGTCAGAGGCATACTGATGAAGTATATTAAGACTGCCAGCTTCAGCTACTGATCCAATTTCCCTGTCATCCACTCCCCAAGACTTCTACCATTCACAATTTCCTTCTGCATTATCACTTAGATCCATCAGCAACTCTTCTTCATTCAAACCTTTATTTTAGATTCCTTCCACCAAAGACACCTGAGTTGTTTTTAAAAACTTTTTCCTAGCTAAGCACATAATCTGACACTCTGTGATATTGAATGAGATGGCTTAAGCATAGTGTGTCAATACTACCAATTAATTTCCTTCCTTTGAGTGCTTTGAATCATAACCTGAACAGCTTTTCAATCTAATTTTCAGGTTTAATTATTTTTGCTTCCCACTGGTACTGCAGACAGAACGCAATGAACATTCAGAGGGCTCTGAAACTAATCCAGATTCTAAGAAAAGCCTTCAGCAATTTGATTTTGCTCATCTCTCCTGTTTTATATAGGTCTGTCTCTGTCTTGCAAAACAAATTCCAAACTCAAATTTCAACTAGGATTTTCACTATATGGTACTAGTAAGCTTCCAGTATATAATACTCACTTCAGAACTTGTACACATTACTGTTTACTTTAAGTAAAAAAAAAAAAATCCTTCCTTGGTAGTACTGCACATGAGTCTGAGTAGAAAAGAAATTCTAGGAACTTTCCAGGCCAAGTGATAACACATACTAGCAAGCTTGTGGTTCACTGTAATGTTAAAGTAGGATGCCACCTACTGCTAAATACCCTGAATTAAAAAAAAAGAGAAATCAACTGCTTAACAACATAAACCAACCTGAGAGACTCATGACTAATGTTTCATAATGCTGTTGCACTAGTCCAGTTCTCAGTAAAGAGATTCACAGCCAGCTTAAAATGAAAAAATTGGTGCTCTATGACTTCTACTGCTGGGGAAGCAAAGCTCTTTATAGTTAATTGAAAGAGATCATGCACTCCAAAGTGAAGTTTTACTTATGGAAAGTGGCAATTCTTTGTGAAATAAGATTAGCTTTTGACTGCCAAGTTTGTTTCCCATTTCACTGAAGTTAGCGGAGAAGTCATTGGATCAAAACTTTGTATCAAATCCCTACACAGTGAGGAACTCAATCATGCTTGCTTTGATATCTAAAAGTTTGATGAAGTTTTTTTTTTTTGGGGGGGGGAGGGGCGGGGGGAAAGGAAAAGGAAGGAAGAGATACATTGCATTTATGTATTCAGCCTGGGAGTTTACTTTAGGCTTCAAATTCAGCTAGCAGTGTATCTAGAGAGGTACATAAATGTTTACAGTGTTCCTAACTACACCGTATTCTGTAAGTCTTTGCCTTCTGCCATATAATCTAAGGAAAAAAACCCAAAACAACAGAACAAAACCAAAATAAAACAATCCATTACTATTACAACCAACAAACAAAGAGAAAAGTAGCCTAAAGCAAAACCAGCTTGAGAAGTTCCTGAGTTGATGTTCCTTCTAACCTCTCTAGAAAAGTTTCATCCTCAATTTTTGCAGTAGAATTTATTGAGTAGCTGCTCAGTAAATCAAATCAGCAAATTCATCCAGATTCAGAGTAACCTTCCAAAACCACGGATTTTTTTCAACATCTGTATCATCTCTGATCCAGGTTATATTGTAGCCCTGGCAATATCTTGTCAGCACAATGCAGGCCTTAAGGATCCCTACCACAAAATCTGATGGCTCAGGGATTTTTGAAGCCACCTTTGCTTCCGGAGGCAGTTAACAGTACAATTTCTCAAAGTTCTCCTCTGCTCACAAATTGAAATAAAACAGACATTTCTATCATAATTTAATTACATGTGACCTCTTCAACACAGGAAAGAGCTGCAGTAATTGGACATTTTATATTTTTTACGCAAGGGAAGTGGTGAACAGAACACATGAAGAGCACAAACCCCCCCAACCACTTCCATTTGTGGTTCTGCATGCCATGCAGCATCCTCAGTCCAGCACTTGCATTTGCCAAAGATGCTGGCTTATAAAGGAAAATAATTACTGATTTAGAGGATGGAAACCCTGCATGCACTCACCCCCTAAGGCCAGCAACAAGAAAGTACTTTGCCATTGCCTTCCACTAGTTTTAAACAAGGTTTGTGCTACATCTCTAACAGAAACAGACAACTTCTCTTATTTGAATTAAAAAAAAACAAAACACAAAACAACAAAAACAAAACAAACAAAAACAAACAAAACCCCCCTAACCCAACAAACAGTCTATATTGAAAGAGTGGCTTTAATCTCTCTAAAAGTCCTCTCACTCACTGAAAAAATGAACTTTTTAAAGAAATACAACAGTATGAAGTTTTATTAAACTTCACAGTGCAAAAGCATAGCCAGTTTGTTTTGAGTGATTAATCAAGGCATTAAGAAAAGGATGCAAAGCCCCTTTTGGGGGAAGCAAGACATTAAATTACTGCCTTGCTGTATAACAAGTACTTCCTAGTTATCCAACAGCTTGGTTCAGAGAATCCAAACAATGTCTTTCCTCCTACATAGTATATAATCAGTCTTTGTCATATCTTCCACCTATCACGTGCATTAATTACCAAGCATGCACACATGCACACAAGTTCCAAAAGTGTGCAACCAATTCTGCGAAGATCCAACTGTACTGCCATGTCTCAACATACAGCAGCTTGAAAATGTAACAACGATCACAGAGTCTTTCACTTTGAAATTATTGGCTCTCTAAGGAACCAAGATATTGTCATGATTAGTCTAGCATCTAATCAGCTACCACACTAAATCCCCAATCCCTCAGGTCATTTAGAGAACCTTTTGTTTCAGTTGCATAATTGCAATAATTAAGCTTCATATTTCTGGATCTTTATAGCATTGCTTTAGCCTACAGTGGTTTCCTTCAGCGATAAAGTGGGAACACTTGCGTAATTGCATTGCTTACTCAGACCCAGCCTTTCTTGTGTGGAATGGGGCTGTCCACACGTTTCCTCAGAATCTACCCAAAAATGTGACTTCTGATGTGACGACTTATACCATTATAAGCACATGCAAAAAGGGACCCGAAGTGGCATACAGCGAAACACTGTGTGAAACTGTTCAGTGAAACAACTTGACCACTCAGCTGTGTGAAAGCAAGAGTTGGCTGAAAAGACACAATTCTGTGAATGTGGGAGCTCCAAAAGCTCAGGGTAGGCCTCCTATCCATCCTGTACTTCACCCAAAATTATGGGTAGTTATGTCAACCCAAGTAGTGAACTTTTTGAGTTTACTAGTGGGAGAATTCTGAATATTGACTGTCAGATTGAAGACTTTGAGGAAGAAACGTAGTAAGAAGCTTAATCACCCAATCCTAATTAGCAATTAATATAAAATTAATAGCAATTATGACAATGAACTGATGTTCAATAAACTAATGTGTTTACTTCCAATGGGCGTGAATTACAAAATCATTTCCAGCAAAGGCTTTATTTGTTCTGGAATCTGATTTTCTGAGGGAAAAACCCAAAGCTTTGATGTTTTGCCTCATTACCTCAAACTCAATTTTGTCTGTCCCTTAGAATACCCCCTTCTGTTTCAGAAGCAAAAATTTTAGATTTATCTAGTGCTGGATGTTTTTCCTTGGCAAAATTGGGAATTTTGAAAACTTAAATACTCCATTAAAAATTGTCTAAGTCTGAAATGAAATTTTCAACATTGTTACTCTTCAGAGGCAGAATATTTCACTGGTATTTATAGTTTGAAGGCTTCATTTATAACCCTCTTTTGAGGATGACCTCAGGATTTTATTTTTTGGTTTTTTTAGATGGCTATTTAATAATTCCTTCACTGCTTTATTTTCTCTCACATCCACCCACCTCACCCTTTATTTAACATGGCTTTTCATATGTCCTATAAACAAAAAGGATGACCCCCAAAACAGTGTTTGGATTTATCTTATAGAAGCAGTATTCAAACACTCTAAGACATATTTTGACCTACTTCAGGTATAAGGTAAGGCCAAGTTAACACTCTTCATAAGTACAACAGTGTTTGATTCTAGATCAAAGGGACAGGCATTCTAATTGGTTTCATCATATCATATTCCTTGTAAAAGTCATCTGATGAAGTGTGAGGCTCATTTATTAATCAATAACTACTAAGTCTTATTTTGCACTTTAACTGCAAAGTCAAGACAGTAACAGAAACAAATTGTTTAACAGAGAACCAGCAGATCCAACACATATTCAAGTGTCCCACTTGGAAATCTCCAGTTATAAATTACATCTCCAAACTGTTGAATTTCTATTGCACATGCCTAAAAGCATTCCTTAGGTAAATTGTTGCAATACAGATGGTTTAAGCAGGGTTACTGAGGTTCAAGAAAAAAAAAAAAAACACAAAAAACTAACACAAAAAAACCCCACCAAAAAAAAACCCACAAAAAACCCCACAAAAATACCCCAAAACAAAAGAAAAAACAACAAAAAACACAAACAAAAAAGGCAAAAAACCCAAACCAAAACAAAAAGCAAACAGAAAACCCCCACAAACCAACAAAACCCCAACCACACACAGATTTTTATTAAAACACTTTTGTGGATGTTCTTTTTAGCAAGAATGAGGGCTTTCAGCAGCCCCCCCCCCTCCTTCATCCCCCCCTCTCTGCTTCCCTCATTAAGGACATCCCCCCGCAGGACGTCGCCGGACCCAAAGGGGACCATGTGCCCGTCCGATGAGCGGCGTGGCACGGCCGCCCCCTGGCGGCGCCCGGCCCGCACTGCGGCTCCCTGCGCTGCGCACCCGCACGGCACAGCCGCGGCAGCTGGTTTGTGACAGCGCCAGGGAGGAGGATGAAAATTCGGCCTCATATGACCTTTTAAGCATAATTTCTACTAATTTTATCTGTCAGCCGAAGAGTAAGCATTAGATTATCTTCTCCTCTTTACCACGCGAAGGATGAGGGAGTCATACTAAAGGAAAAGACTTGATTTTAAGGTAGGAGTAATGAGAAGAGTGACAAGAGAAAGATAACAAAAACTGTGCTTTGCTGTTACATCCACCACCGGTACCTTGTGACAGAGGACGAATGATACAAATGCGTTAGTGAATTGCAATGTAACTGTAGTCCAAGGGTTTGCATGGAGCAGTATTGAGCAGGGCTTGCTTTTAATCTTTACAAGATACTGTCTAAAACTGGCAATTCACATTTTCAAAAGGTAAGAATGAGAAAAGACACAGAGATAATCGGGTCTTTCCTTTTTTTTAGAGGTCGCTTGGAAACATATAGAAAAATAAAGCAGCTTAAACTGTGAATAATGATGTGTCAGATAATTGAGCAGACGTCTGAGTATCAGAAACTAAAGCTTTAAACTCTCAGGAACAAGCCTAACTCTTAGGATTGCACTCAGCAGCAAAGTCCCAATGGAAACCAGTCACTAGTGGTCTAGCCCAGGGTACTGTTGCCAATACTACTTTATGAATTAGGTGGATGATAGGACAGAGTGCACTATCTGGAAGTTTGCAAGTGATACAACACTGGGAGGAGCAAGTGATACACTGAACAGTTCAGTGGGCCATCAACATGCTGGATAAAAGGTCTGATAGAAAGAGCAGAAAGTTCAGAGAATCATAGAATCAACTAAAATGGAAAAGACCTCTGAGATCATGGAGTTAAACCTTTTACCCATTACCACCACATCTACTAGACCATGGCACTAAGTGCCACATCTGGTCTCTTCTTAAATACCTCCAGGGTTGATGACTCTATCACCTCCATGGGCAGCCCATTCCAATGCTCAATCATTCTCTCTGTAGAGAACTTCTCAAGGTGCAGCCTCATCAGTGCCAAGTATAGGGGGAAGAATAATTTCCCTGGGCCGACTGGCCACACTACTCCTGACACAGACCAGGATGCCACTGGCTTTCTTGACCACCAGGGCACACTGCTGGCTCATGTTCTGCTTCCTGTTAATCAGAACCTCCGTGGTCCTTTCTGCCTGGCTGCTCTCCAGACACTCTGTCCCCAGCCTGTAATGCTCCATGGGGTTGTTGTGGCCACAGTGCAGGACCTGGCACTTGGCCTTGTTGTACCTCATACTGTTGGATTCAGCCCATCTATCCAGCCTGTCCAGGTCCCTTTGCAGAGCCCTCCTGATTTCCAGCTGATCATCATTCTGCCCCAATTTAGTATCATTTGCAAATTTGGTAATGGTAGACTCAATCCTTTAATCTAAATCATCAATAAAGATATTAAACAGAACTGGCCTCAAGACTCATCCCTGGAGGACGCCACTAGTGACCAGCCACCAACTGGATGCAGCCCCCTTCACCACCTCCTTCTGGGCCCAGCCATCCAGCCAGTTCCTAACCCAGCACAGAGTGCACCTGTCCAAGCTGTGGGCTACCAGCTTTTCCAGGACTGTGTTATGGGAGACAATGTCAAAGGCTTTGCTAAAGTCCCCGCAGACCACATCCACAGCCTTCTCCTCATCATCCAGGCAGGTCACGTGGTCATAAAAAGAGATCAAGTTGGTCAGACAGGACCTGCCCCTTCTAAATTCATGCTGGCTGGGTCTGAACCCTTGTCCATCCTGTAGGTGCCATGAACACACTCAAGATGATCAGCTCCATAACCCTGCCAGGCACTGAAGTCAGGCTGACCAGCCTGTGGTTTCCCAGATCTTCCTTCTGGCCCTTCTTGTGGATGGGTGTCACACTGGCCAAGATTGGGAATACTGGGAGGCTTAGGAGTCCAGAGAGAACATGAAGAAGATCCTGATGAAGGGGAAGATCCTGAAAGTGAGAGAAGATGCTGGAGATGAGGGAATGTTGAAGACAAATGCCAGGGCAATGAAGCCTTGGCTGGTGACATTCAGGACTGGTAGCTGTAAACAGCTGCACTCTGTAAACTGACAAACCTTTCTGCCTGACCCACAGGGACCTGCAGCCAACTCCCTGATGAGAAGTGGAAGTCAAGACCTAGTGACCTGGGGGAGAATGGGGAAATGAACAAGCATCCAGGATATCAAATAGGAAAAAAGCTTTAATTTCATGTGTTCCTAAACTCTTTGCATCCACAGCACTGAACATAGTGTTCTGCCTGAGTGAGGAGTGGCTCATAACTACATAACTCAGCCAGTACCACATGGCCAGCAATATCTGTCTGGGACTTAGGAAGATCTCTGGTGTCTTATGGTCATTTTTCCAATTTGATGACTACACTAACATAGCAAAGGGTGGCCTAGCACCTCCACCGTAAAAGTAAATGCACCTGAGAGCAACTCCTGGTGGAAAGAGAGTACGGAAACTTTCACTCTCAAAATAACAGGCAGTTATCACAGAGTTCTCTCAGCCAGCCTCCCACAGGCAGACTATAGGTGTTTAGCTGTGAGTCTACCCTAGAGTTATTGTGCACAGTATGGGAAGTAGAGCATGTACCCTATTTCTCTGTCATTTCCTATTGCTTAACAAAGCCAAATACACTACACAACCTTAATTTACTGCTTCTACTTCCATTTTGTTCTTACCTATAGTGTCCCTTACGAATCTCTTTCTCCTCTCCAATGCACTTTTTTTTCTGTAGGTTTCACAACCCTTCTTGTATTATGCAGGCACACTGGCATACATTTTCTGATCCAATAATGGTATCTGTCTCAAATACTCCATTGCTAGCTCCTCCAACATTTTCAATTGTTTCTTCTGCATTTCCTCACTATTGTAAAATACTTTCCAGTTGCCCACAAAACTCTTTGCTTGGAAACCAACTCCTTTTAACCATCATGACAAAGGCAGGTCCAGAATTAAAGCCCAGAAAACTGCAATTGGCATATTTGTGCAGCAGTCAGAAATAACAGATTTTATTTATCAATTAGTATCTGACAACTTCAGAATGAAGCAAAAATATCACAGGCAAGCAGCAGGACCCTATTTCAGTTATTTCTGTTAGCCTGTTATTTACAGGCTCCTTTCTGTTCTTTTTTTTGCTTCTCTTAATTACTTGTGCTTTGTCCTGCATTAGATTATGTTTTCCTTGAAGCAAGAGTCTTACTTATCTAAGTACTAATGAAACCCTTGGACATTCAGATTAGAATTTTCATGTGTGCATAGAGGAACAACAGATGATAATGAAACAAAAGGTAACAGGTTACTGACTTGTGGTGAACTCAGATTTGTGATCCGTGTTTTTAATTTAAGATTAATGAATGCTGTAAGGAATTATACAAGTTTAATAATTAGGGTAGGTGTTTTTGACAGACTGGTAAGTTAAATACTTTTTTTTTTTTTTTAAAGTGCTGAGTTTTACTATTTCAGTCATTGTGGACTTTTGTCTCCTGTAAGATTAATTAGTCATCTTTCAATGCAGAAACTATTCTCAGAAAAAGCTTCCTCAGGATGTCTACATACAAGTCTTACCAACTAAATAAAGGTACTGCGAACAGTGCTTACACTTTGGGGGCACAAAGAAACTCTTGCAAACTCCTCCCTACTAGCTGAGTGGTTACTATGGCTACTTCAGGATTGATTTTAAACATGAGTTCAACCTTATGTTTGAGCTCATACTCATCTCATACAACTTCTTTGGACACAAGCCCAGACTGTGGTGAGGAACAAATCCTGTTTCCATGGCACTCTTTAGCACAGGTCTGAGCAGGCTTTTGTCTATGGTGAAGAGTAGTGCATAAGAACAGTAGTACTTTCTCAGTCCATGTCTCTCATGCCATCTCCAAAAGCATTCCATATGTGATTGAGGAAGTGGAAACAAGCCCAGAAACAGTGCATGATTGAGGTGGTAGAGGCAAACTTGCTCTACCTTCTCACTAGAAGCATGTGCAATCAGGTCCTTCCAAAATGACACTCCACAAAACACATGCCACCAAGACCTGGCCACCCATGGAGACAGGTCCCAGAGCAAACCATGCTTCTGCCATTCTTGTGCTTGTGCCTTGGCAAACGGGCATAATGGTTTACCAGAACAGAGTTGCGTAACATCTGCCTGAGGAGGAACTAACAAAGAAGGATTTCTGGAAGATGTACAATATAAGAATATGAGGGACTGAAGTATTAGAAATATATTTCAATCCAAGGAAAGTTTATGAAATATATACTGTACCAGTGCTTATCCTGACACTAATGGTAATTAGGCTCAATAATAATTAGCGAAGTTAGAAGCAAGGAGAAAAACCACACTTGTACTGGAGCATATTGAAAATTGTAAAATAAAGGCTTTGCAGGTGTAAAGAACAATGGAAAGATCTGCTGTTGTTTACTTCTGTTACAGGTTTATCAGCCTTCAACTTTTCCTTTGCTGCTAAAGACATGCAGGACAGTTTCTGCACACTTAAATCACCGTACACATATATGTAGAAAAATTCTATGAGTATTTTTCATTCTAAAGAAAGAAAAAAAATCACTATTAGTGACACATGGCTTGATAGGAATCATATTGTTCATGACTGGAAGACATTCAGAAACAGGTGCAGTGTGAAAACAAATACCTTGTTTCATCATTTCACAGCTAAGGTAAAAAGTAAATGTCAATGTTATTTTGAAAATAGTGGATTTTTTTTTAAAACTTCAGCAGCCACGAAAAATGGTGGTTGCTTGGGTTTTTTTTTTTAGTCCTCCCTGACTCTACAAAGCTTAGAGTTTTATTCATACGAGAGAAATCCAAAACAAAGCTTGCTACCTGAAATATGTCTTTGAATGGCATAATGTAAAACTACAGGGAGAAAATAATCTCTATAGCTACTTCAGTAAAACATTTATCTTCCTAAATGCTAGTTTTTCTGCACCGCAGTTGTAGTTTTCTGAATGCTTGTTTTCATCTCAATCAGCTCTTAACACACAGCATACACATACCTAAATATTTAGTTCCTCCTGTGATCATGTCTACATAGGTGCTTTTAAAAGAAATCTTACAGCATTATTAAACTGAGGTGTTAGTTTTCAGGGTAAGAATAACAAATATTCATCCTCTAGTAAGAGTCCTTGTGAAAGTTGTGAAAGAATCAGTTAAGCCATGTCAATATACTGTATCACCTTCTCCCCAACAGCTACTTGAAGGAATTTGAAAGAACTGGTCTGACAACATTGTCACAAAGCTGGAGTAAAAGCACAAACAATAATTACTTTACGATCCAAATCTAACAGTTCCTGCAAAATGTTTCAACCTAGCTTCTAGTAGTGCACACACACAAAGACATCCTTGTTCTGCATTATAACAATCAAATCAGGCATTTAACCTGCTAAACTGACAAAAGTTGTCCTCACCTTTGTTTGGCTTCATGATCTTAAAATTCTTAAGGCTGCTGTTTGCCTGCTTCCCTAATGCTCCCTGCAGATTGCCAGCTAGATCAGGAGCTGATGGAAGTCAATCCAGCTGCACCAAAGCCAATGGAGCTGTATTGACCTGCACCAGGTGGAAACCCTTATGGCCAGTGGAGCCACATTGACAAATTCTGCTGAGAAGCCATCTCCATTATCACGCTGTGACCACAAGTAAGAAACATATGGAGGCACACTATCAGTCCTGTCTTGAACTCAAAAGACTTCAGTTCACAAAGGTCAATCAGATAATAAATATGTTGGCTTTTCTTTGTCTGAAATGAAGTTTTCTGAAACAGCTCTTTGCTACTTCATACCTTCTCAAATTGGAGTTACTAAAGACATTTCAAAAGACAGTATGTAGGGGGAAGAAGCACAAAATATTGCAAGCACAAAGAAAAGATCATTAGCAAGCATGACTTCTGAGCAAAAATTCCATCTAGGAGCACATTCAGCTTTTAAGTAGTATTTAATATTACTTAACACATTTTTTAATGTATCAACGCAAACTATAAAGGCAGTTTGAATATTTTCCATAGAGAAGATACTTGCTTCTGCATGACAGTCAATTTAAGTGTCTGTCTGTGGGTTTTTTTCTTTCATTAAGTGGTAATTCAGCTCTTCATCTTTTCCGATTTTCTTTACTCACTTTCAGGCAATTACTGCTGGGGGCTCTGATGTTAATGAGTTATACACAGCATATTTAGAAATGAAATACGCTTTTAGAGTATGAAGTTAAGTTAATGGAAGCATCAGCCTGAATAGATGCAAAAGCCAGACATCTTTGATATCAGTGCTTGATTGATTTTATAAGTCAGGTGTTCACATGAATACGTAACCCTTACTTAGCTCAAGGAGCACTTTGACAAGAAATTTGCACTGATGAGCTATGAAGGCAGCCTTTTTATAAGACTCTGCTTTGCATTGTCCCACATATTTTTGAACTTGTTTGCTTTCACTCTTAAGTAATCTAAATCCTTATCAACATTGCAGATCTCTATATTATCATAAAAGCTGTCATAAAGATACTTATAAAATCTCTGCAAATTAAGAAACATGTGAAGCTACTGATGTGAAAAGGATGACCCTACTTCTGCAAATATTATACTTTTTGTATGAAGGATTCTTTATTGTCTTAATTGCTGCTGTGAAACACAGCTTATAAGTGTTGATCAAGTTTTTTCCCAGTGAATTCAACAGTTGACATTTAAAGTCATCTAACTTTTAAATACTCTTACATCTATTATTTATTTAAATTGACTACAAACTTCAGAAAATAATTTCAGTAATAAATTTCAAGAGGTATTTCAAGTACCATAATGTGTAAAAGCATAAAAACTGGATCTATCTTACTAAACGTATAAGTTGGCCAGATTTTGCAACTTATTCTTTTGGTTTTGAGCTTAATTTTCTCTTCTAATTTAGCTAAATCCCTAACCTGGAATGAAATTAGTGTATTAGACTACAGACACAAAATCTACTGACAAGGAATTGTTACTTTCTTACTAATGAATATCTATCCCTTTATCATATGAAAGAGACACATATGATCTGCTTCAGATATACAGCTACAGAGGCCGAATGTGAACAGACAAAACCCTAAAATTACTTTTTTTTTTTAATAAAATTTTTGCTTCTATTGCAAGAAGGACAAATTCTAGTCTTCACTGAAAATACCTAGCAAGTTCTCCTTCTCTCCAACACCCCATGCCCTCTTTGCCCAAGGTCCTTTGGAAGAAGTAATATTTATCCAAAAAGTCACACAGTGTTCCAGAATTATTAACCAAGATTAGAAAATTTGTGGAAGGAGAAAACTAACAGACAAGATGCATTTATTTGTTAATCACAAAATTATATAAATACCTGAAGAATTTACCCATAGGAGTTGCAGACTTTCTACTCCTTGATGAGTTTAATCCAAAAAAACCACAACAAAAAACCAATGTAAAAATCAGAGACCAGAATAGTTACCTAGGCCATTAGACGCCTGGAGACAGAACCACATTAATTCAATTTATATCCTTTTACAGAAACACTTGAACCTGTTGAAGGATTCACCGTGTTTCCAGGCAGTCAGTGGCACTGTTTCACTTAGGGTTATAGGCTGCGCTCAGCTGGTTAGTCTGGTGCTCATAACACCAAGGTCTTGAGTTTGATCCCCATATGGCCATTCACTAGAGCTAGAATCAATAAACCTTGAGGGTCCCTTCCAACTCAGAATATTCTGTGATTCTGTAGGTTAGACCTGAATCACCTAAGGAAACGACAAGGCCTGTGCTAATTTCCAGGTGGCTTACATTAATAGAAGAATCTGTCTGTTTGGAAATCTGTTTATCTATCACCATGTGCATTACCAAGACAATGTTCTATGCAGCCAGCAGGTGTCACTCTATGTAATCAAAAACTAAAAATGAAAAGTAAATCTCTTCCTTCCCAGGTTTCAGCTTAAAATTGCTGTTTAAAAAGAAAGAAAGAAATAATGAACTTCCCAGAGCCTAACTCTTGTGAAGGGAAAATGAAGGTTTTTATATAACACCATGAACACTTGAATTCTGCCTGACTTCTGGCAATGGTGAGTTACACAGCCAAGGCTGGATTATTGCCAGAGGCAGGGAAGAGGGGCTGAATTTCTAGATTATGGCTTTGCCTTTGAGCTTATTTATTTTAGTTTAGTTTATGTGATATAGTAAATCAGGGTTCAGAGCACTATGAAGTAGAGTAGAAACACCACAACATAAAGTCCAAAACTAGCTATGATTT
Source organism: Anabacerthia variegaticeps (assembly GCA_035583185.1). NCBI lineage: Eukaryota > Metazoa > Chordata > Aves > Passeriformes > Furnariidae > Anabacerthia > Anabacerthia variegaticeps. The sequence continues at coordinate 36,197,331 of JAWWEW010000078.1, read as the reverse complement.
AACTTGTTATTCACATTTGTTCAAAACACTGTGGAATTATTTTTGCCAGAAAGACATCATCCCCCGACTAGGTATCACCAATCTACAGTGCTTCAATATTATGCTAAATGTGATTTTATCTGTTCCCTTACAACCAATATTAATATTGATTTATGTACTCTAAGCAATTCAACCCTAGTTTTGGTTGCGTATACTGTGAAGTAACCTTACACTTCACAGACCCAAATCTGTTACTACACAGCTAAGCTGTAAAGCATATATATATCCTGGGTCAGGCAAACTGAAAAACAATATTTGATCTAATTGAATGGCAGATCATGAAAGAATTTGCAGATAAACACCTAGGATTTTTGCAGCTGTGTCATAAAGAGCAGAAAATGGCTTATGTGCTCATGCCATTTCAATCCATCCTAACTCCATCTTGTGAAACAGAGAGAGATTTTTCTGCAAAATGCAAATTGAAAATACTTTGAATATTCCTTTTGTATAAATCTCATCTTACCCCAAACTTTCAGATAAGCAGTTGGTCCTGGTATGGAAACCATCACACCCAGCATTAAAACTGTTAATGTGTTTTAACAGCTCTGGGCCAAAAAGCATGGTTAGTGGCAGACCCTATCAACTCTCTACCTGGCAACTGCCCTATTGCACTTCTGAAACATCAGATGTTTAATAATCTGGGAGACTTTTCTTGGTAGAAAAGGTGGGCAAAGAGGCAAATTTTCAGAGTACAGGCACAGGAAAGACTGAATTCATCTGTGTCCTCTGAGGAAAGTCTGCACAAGTATCTGTTATGCAACCCCAACATGGGAGAACAAAAGGGCAGCTGAGCACTACAAAGAGGGATTGCTTCTCCATCTGCACTGCCTAGCAGCAACAGCACCTGATGTAGTCTCCAGGGCAACAACATTGCCACAATTCACCACTACAAACCAGGGTGAAATGCTGGCACATCTGACTCTGGTGGAGCTCTGACTTCAGCAAGGCCAGAATTCAGCCCAGGTTCTTGTCACGAGGGACACAAAAGTGTGCTCACAGATATGAAGTACAGACATTTATACTACCACAAGCTGTAGTTTGTATTTTTATTTTGAAGGCAGAGTCTTATGGAAACCTAGTGGATGCTCATGCATTATTAATTTTCTTCAGCTATAAAAATATAAACTGGAATATACAATAACATGTTGTTTATTGCTTGTGCCGGTGTGATGCTCAGAAACTCGGATCTCCTGCCAGACACTTACAAGCAGAACTGTTCCACTTCATGCTGATGACACTGCTCCATCAAACAGCACTAATCAAATTGCCCAGGGCCTTCCAAACAAACTGTTAAACTGCATTATCAAAAAATAGTCCAATGGAACTGCCCATCTTAGTCTTCTACTGAAAGTGTGGATTGGAAAGCCTCCAAATATATTACAAAAATATAATAGGTTCTGCAGATTTGCTTCTGAAATTCCAGCCATTTTACATCACTGTCCTTAAATGAATGGCAGCTGATAGCTATCACAATATTTAGAGGTTTGTAAAGAAAAATGTTCTACTTTAAAGGTAGCAATGTGTTAGCATCAAATTTTAACATGCTTAATGACAAAGATTCCTGCATATCTGGAAACGTCGCTAATACCGGTCTGCTGGTTACTCTAAACATTTCACAGTAATTAAAAACATTACTTCATTCCAAAGAACAAATGCATTCTGTTTTTCTTAGTTCCGTACCACAGAAATACTGTCAGAACACCACCTTCATACCATTAAGGTTTTGGTTTGTTTAGCTTTCTTTCAAGCAGGCATTTCAGTCAATACCACTGAAGTGGTGGAGTAAAGCTGCCCTCTTATGAACCTCTTTGTTTCAGTGAGAAAAAAAGGCGGGGAGCTTCTTTTAGTTAGTTAATCATCTTCCTCTTGGTAGTTGTCCATCTTGCTTGTGACTGCTGGTTTTTCTCACAGCTTTAGCAGTGATTTCAAGAAGATGAAGAAGGAGCAGCTTGCAAGACCATGTCATCATGGACAGACAGCTTTCAGACTGGAGAAAGACTCCAGAAATAACATAAGTTGTGGGTCTCCCAGGAAACTGGAAGTTGTTTAACATGACATACATGAATAACAGGAGAAAGTTAAGAGCCTTTCCATAATACAGATTTCCCACTTGGAGAGAGTAGCAAGGATTTATGTGGATGGTATTCTTATTTCATGCAATATGTGTATCCAGTTGCTAGCAGATCCCCTGAGTTATATGGTTTGCCAAGTCTATATTAGCAAATAGTGTCATATATTAGGAGCAGGTCTGTGAAACAAAACAGTTGATGCTAAACATCTGACATGAACACTACATGAGAGTTTTGTGCACACATTGTGCATTAGGGAGCACAACTTCCACTTCAGTTTCATCTTTTAAGTTTGAACCCTTTCAAAATGCAAACAAAAGCTTGGTAAATGGGTATGTTTGGATGATTCACTGCAAAACCACGTTCCCCATCTCTACAAAAATGCCTTTGAAAGCCTCTTCCTGCTTTAGCCTCCCAAGCCCTATGAGAGCCAAACTGATGTCTCAAGAAATGAAAGAAACATATTCTGTCTTTCAGACTTATCCATTGTTGGAGAGGACTTCCCAAGACCGAACTTACTTGTTCCTACCTAACACTCAGTTCAGTTTTGTTTGAATGTGGTCAGTAAAGCAAATAAACAGCAATATTTAGATGGTAGAGGTGGCCTATTTGCTGTAAAATAGTGGCAGGCACATCTGTATTTTTTTACCATTATGTTTTCACCTATTTTCCTGGGTGAATTTGATGAATACAGTATAACAGCAGCAACAGAGAGGCTTAGATAGGTCCTGGCACACTGGGAGCATGTGTTGCATTTGCTTTTGCTGGTAGTTTTGCCAATGGACCTCAATCCCTGTTTGCAGAGCTTCAGATCTTCTAGGGTTGGACTTCTGTGTGCAGAAGCTGCCATCTAAGCTATTGTGTTACCATGGTGTGGATACACAAGAAGTGCTGGAAATCACACCCTGGTAGCAGATAGTGATATATAGATCCTCAGTTTTAACATATGAAAATTAGACCCTTATTTGTTTGTTTCTTTGTTTGTTTTAGTCTTGCAGGAAATACATGTAATTATTAAAATTATTAAAATATGTTCTGCTTTCCACATACATATATGTCTTACAGACTAGGTGCAAAGACCTGCTACTGCACTTAAAGATTTCTCAGGACCAACACAATTCATGAATACCACAGAATTACATTATTGTTCCAAAGGTAAGTACATGTGGTCCATTTCTATTTTCATTCTTATTACTATGTTTTTCTCATTCCCCAATCTCGCTTTAAGAGAAATCTTAGGCATTGTCTTCAGCAACTGTACCACTGTAGGATATGATTTAGCTGATATTAAAATAGCCAAATAATCAGAAATCTTTTTACCAAAAAAAGTATAAAACTCATAAACTTTGTTTGTTCTCTGCAAATGCTATTTTTTAAATACTTATATACAGATACATTTTTATATTAAGACATACTTGAAAACATCTAGAAAGCAGAAGTCAAATTTACAATATATATAATTCTAAATATATAATTAATTACCCAGCTTAATAGCATAACTATCAATGTATAACAGGGATTATTTCAGAATGGTAAAATCAAAATCCAAAAAAGCCCACAATTCTCTTATGAGGGAAAGGTTGTAATTAATGCAAAAATAAAGCGGACAATCTATTAACATAATCTGAATAAAACCCTTCCACAGTTAAATGCAGACACTAAGTGCTAGTATAATACTTTATTAATTAACAAAGTATTTATCCACTGGGAAATGAGGATAAAAGACTGTACACTTTGTCAGACTGCAGAAAAATGTGTTAGCTCTTCATAAGAAATGCATAAAACTCAAACAAAAGAATGATTATCTCTTTAAACCAATTACATTTAATCTCAGAAGAAAGAATGAATAAATCTGTTCCTTCATATTACTATGATACACCACCAAATTTATGGAGATCACAGTTCTTATAAATTTCAAGGCTAGTATCCAGCTATTCTCTTGAACTGTTGAAAGTATTAGTATACTACATGGAATTCCAAGTTACAGGATTTTTTTAAGAGAAGGAATAGTTTTATAAATGCAATACTTTAAATGGAACTATTTTCTAGGTTAAAGAAAGACATAATGCTTTCTAAATGAACAGTCTTTGTCACACAGCATAGCCCTTTGTGCCCGATACCTTTGTACACTATATCCTTACACTTGCCATGTGCTCTGAAAGTCTTGCTTTTCCTTCACTTAAATTTTGCAGATGTTATGCTTTTAGATAATCATATTTCAATTAATTGGAAATAATCTTACTTGTTTCCTGTTTAAAAAAGAAAAAAAATAAAAACAACAAAAAAAAACCCACCAACAAATAAAACCCAACCAACCAAAAAAAACCCCAAAAAAACCCACCAAAAAAACCAAAACCAAAAAAAAAAAAAGAAAAAAACCCAAAAACACAACCCACCCTCCCCAAAAAACAAATGAAAAAAGGAACTAACCAAACAAAAACCACACAAACACTGACCTCCCAAGGGAAAAAAAAACATTTACAAACCAAAACAAACACAAGTGGACAAACACAAGTGAACAACCTACTCAGAAAGTCTTAAGAGGAAATATTTTATATAAAGCAAGTGAAATAAGAATAGTAAGGATAGAAGAGTGTTGCTCAAAGGAAGACAATGATCATTGAAACCTGGTGGGTATATAGACTAAGCTAGTCTAAAATTACTAGTGCACAATTAACAAGTTTCTAACACAGCTGCCTTCCAATGTAACTGATTTTCAAAAATGAAATGTTCCCAGTCCCATAAGAGATCACTCAACCATTATATTTTCTGCTATTGATTCTGAACCTGATCCTTAAGATGTTTTGTAGTGACTTTAAGAAGTCCTATATCAATTTCCACTCTTTAATCCAGATGAGATCATTGGAGATTTGCAAATACAGAATTCTCCAAAAAGCTGAGTCGCTTCCTATACACCCTTGCTCAAGGTCCTGCATCATCCCACGAATAAGGAAAGGAGCAGACAAAAATTTATTGCTATCCTGAGAGCAACTGCATCATTTCAATCTTCCTGAAGTCTTTCATTCTCACAGGTATCTTGCATTTACACATATCACATTCTTTTAATTATGACTAGATTTGGAAAAAGTGAAAAAGGGAAAAAAAGAAAAAGAAAAGAAAAAAAAAGAGGTTTTCTAAAAGTAATCCAAAAGTTTCTGTTCTTTTTTTAAAAACTGTCAAATGTTTATTTGAAAAGCACATTGATATTTTCCGTTAGGAGTTCTAGTTATGATCCCTCATGCTTCCAGACCTTTCATGGGCTTGTGCCTCAGCTAGACCTTATTGTAATGAAACATCATAGAACTGCATTGTAAATAGTAAAATCTGCTTACAGCATAAATTCTTCAGAGCATAACTTCATCATCAGTTTATGAAATCTGAAGTGTTAAAAAGTCTCGGCGTAGAGACCATTCCATCCTGAATGTGTAGTGTGGGAAATCTTATTCCTCCCTCCAAGACACTTCTTTCCACCTGGTGGGGTGCTTTGAATACCACTTAGTGTGACAAGATGCAAAGTATTCATAATCAATAAGAGATAAATAATTTATTTACTAATCATGAGTACGTATTGACTTCATATTATTATCATTTCTCTTTTATTTGATAAAATTCTCAAAACAAAAACGTGAAAATAAAACACCTTCAGATAGGAAAGATAAAACTTTCATTACAATGAGTAAGTGCTGTTTTTTACATTACTGTTACAGTAAACTAATCAAAGTTTATTTTTGCAAGGGCTCATTGTCAAACTAACGTACAAGGATTCTGGTGACTAACTCAAGTAACCTCAAGTTTCTAAAACTGAATGGAATTCTGTGAAATTCAAGGTCGTCTGAATTTTTCTCTGACTTGTATTCATAAAGAATATTTTAAATTATCAAGGTAGTAGATGACCTGACTTTTTTTCTGCTTTTTGTTAATCTCTTATTATTACTATTGCTCCATTCCACAGAATTAGAAGTAGAAACTTTTCCAAATTTGCAGAGCATCTCTTGCTCAGAACCAGAGCTAAAAGTCAGAAGGCCCTAGCTGGTGTCTGTACTTCACATACAAGTCATTGTGTAGCAGCCTCAGTAGATTACAAAAGTGCTTCTTGGAGGTTCAGATCCCTATGGATAGGATGAGAATGATAACTTCCTTCACCTGAAGCCTTAATATACAATGAGAAGCTCTGTCTACCAATACTTGTTTTGTGTAGCACACCATCACGGGGGTGTGCTACTGTCTTTCTCCTAATGTTTTTGGGTTTTCAATATCCTTCTGATACACTTTTGTTAGATATTTAATGTTGTTACAGGTGCAAAACTGTAATTTCAATCTTGAATGCTGTTGCACATGTGCCTCAAAAACACTGAAGGCCAAAACTCTGCTGCTAACACAGATTGTGGGTCAACAACATTTTTCTTTGCTTGCTAATGCTTTATTGTCTCTTAGTATACATTGAAATAATAATGGTAATTTATGCAGATATTTTGTATGCATAGCAAATAATGAGAAACACCTGCAGAAATTTCCCTCCTTCTCTGAGTTCAGCAACTAATTATATTTTTAAATAATGGCTACCATTGAACACAATTATCTAAATCACTTTAAGTAATGGAATCTTTTAAAGGTGTTTTTGAAAATTTTCACACAGTTTTTAAACAGTCTCTTTATATACCGAATAGGAGACAAAGAACATGGTAAGCAGCTTAGTAACCCAAAAATGTTTTGGCAGCTATAAATCACACAGTGATTTTTCTTCTGCAGCTAATACTTTGCTGATTTAAAGGAATTTCCCAATACCTTCCCATCCTGATTAACATTCATGGGTGCTATATATTAAGAAAAAACTACAGGGAAAAGGAGAATACTGAGCCACTTCAGTGGAAGTGACTGACTCAGCAAATCTCACCTTTTCAAAGGAGAGATTTGAAAGCAGAAGCAGGGATGGAAAACGGCAATCTTATGAATAAGGAATGAGAGCGTAATTTAAGAAGAAGAGTAGATCCAAAGTCTCAGAAGACTGAGGTAACATCCACTTATCTGAGGATACTCATCTTCGTACCTTGCATGTTGAACATTCCTTCCAACCCTCTAACTAAATGGGACAAAAGTGTTGGCTTTAACTATACTGTCCTTTGCAAGTTAATAAGTGAAAAAGTGTAAAAGAAAATCACATGACTTCTACAGCAATCAGCTCAGCTCATGGATTTCATTCTTTACATCTGCTCATAAAGGAGAGAAGTGGGTCAGTTTTAAGTCAGCACATCTTTCTGTTTCGACTTCTAAGCTTTCCAGAATTATATAGCAAAGAACAAAACTGTTTTAAATACATCTAAAAATAATACACCCCAAAGCAATAAATGAAAGCAAAGATTACCCAAAATCTGTACAACATTTTCTGCCTTATATTCAGATGTTTAACTAGAGTTTTCCTGCATTTCCCTACACCTGGATAAGTATGTGACTGTAGTTGCTGTATTATTCAAACCAGACCCACCATCAGGCATCTCAGCAGTTAGTTAATACCAAGTTTTGCAACCCAAAGGTGACAGATCAATATTAACTCAAAGTCATGATGCTCAGCTATGGAAAAATAAACATATGAATAAAGGCTGAGGTGGCCCAAACAGGATGGAGAGAGTCCTGTGTAGTCAAATCTGGAGATGCATTGTTACTATGGAGTAGAGGAGATTCCATAGAAAAATCCAGCCCACAGACACTGTCTTGCAGGTCCTAATCTAGTCCACTGTAGCACACAAAGGCAGGTCAGTTTTCTAAGGTGCTACTGCTTTTGTTGGGGATCCCACACCTAGGTCTACTTTTCTTCAAGGCTTAGTAGCCAGTTCCTGACTGTATAGATCACACTTGGCTGTTCTAGTTTCGTGACTCCAGAGTTGATGGATTTATGTTTTGTGTTGTAAACACAGCTTACCCTTTAACAGCATTGCATTGCACATGAGAAATCTCACAAACCACCCAAATTTCTGGCATCTAACGTGCAAAAGTTGAGGAAAACACAGCAACATTCTAAACTTGAAGCATATCAGACAAATGCTGAATTTTAAAACTCATTTGGATCACTCAAGCTTGGTCACTTGGGCAAGAACATGCCTACACAAGGCATGGCTGCATCAGATTTGCAATTCATCTTTTTCATCTTCTGTTGCTAGTGGAAACAGACTTGATGCTCCTGGAAGTGGACAGGGATGACAAAAATTACCATTACAGCCTCAAAGAAGCCTATTTATCTCTAATATTACAGGTGCATAGTACAGTGAAATGGGGCAATTAGAGTTAAAAAGGAGAGAAATTAGGATTCAGTTATATGTAAGATATTTCTGTGTGAAATGAGCTGTTATTCTAACTCATTTCCCTGAAGCTAGGCATCCACATCATATAAATGTGGGAACTGATACTTAGAATTCACCTTCTGAAAAGAAGCCAAGAATTAATTTCTAATTTTGAGTTAATCAGAACAAGGATAGAGCAGTTTGGAGAAGCATTGACACACCTTCTTACACACTTTATAGACAAACAGTAGAAATTATTCTCCAAGGCTTTGTGTCAGTATCTTGTGCCTGCACACAGCCTCATGGTGTGACTTTGAGAATCATGCGTCTTGCACTAATATTTTCTTGCTTTGTACATTCTTGTACAAAAACCATATTGTTTTTACAGGCAATACATGGATTTAGTAATTATATTACAGATGTCAGAAGCATTTGAGTGACCGATTTTAAAATTATATCCATTACTTCAATTTTGAAATTTGCATTAAAACATCACACTTCTGGTTTTTTCCTGCAAATGTCTTATGCTTTGGAAAATTAACAAAAATATTCTGGCATGTGCCACAATGGAATCCCTCCTCACACGCAGTGTTAAATTCATTTTGATAGCTGCATTAGATATTTACACAAGCTTTACAAAACATTTTAAGGTGCTAAAATAAGTCAGTAGATAAAAAATTTCTGCTTCCAGCCTAATTTCAAGAATTTCATTATGTCTTTTGCAATTCTGAAATTAAGACTGATTTTTATTGACATCTGCAAAAATGTCTTGTACCAAGATAAATTTGGAACCTGAGGAGCAGCATATCCTTGTTGTATTGATGTAGGTCAGATACTGAAAATTGTATCTCAGAAAAATGCCACTTGTCACCTGTCCTCAGTCTTTTGTACGTGAATTTGCTAACTGGTTGATCGAACTATGCTTTCTAAAAGAAAGATACTACAGGGCTTTCGAAAGGCATCTCTTTGAGTGCAGTTCCAGCCTAGTCTTAATTTCTGAAACAAAGCAGAGAATGTTAAGATTCAGAGCCCAAATATGCTTACAAAGGATTAAAAGGCATTTAGTTAGGGCAAGTAGATACAGAAAATGACATGATATCTCTCCCGTTCTGTGTAATGTTCTGTGTGGTACTGTACTGCAGAGGGAGAAAGCAACCTGATGACACAGAAGCAGGCAGTGTAAGAACTAAATAACACCAATTTAAGGAAGAGAAAATCAAGGTAAGTTTTGGAAATATGCAGTGAACGTGCTGCCTGAAACATGGCAGTGGGCATTCAAGGGAGAAGGAAGGTGCTGTGGGAATAGAATTCTCACACCCAAGCAGATTACAAGGATTACTTTCTGTTTCCAAATCCCAAGACTAGAGCCAGGCTTTTTTGTCTTTCAGAACCAAACACAATCTCAAGGTATGAAAGGCTGATGTTTCTATGTCCATTATAATCTCATTTGACTAATTTATTTACACTAACTTGTACTTTACTGAGATGAAATACTAAATTTCTAGGTTATGGTGAAGACTGAATAAACAGCACATAATACTATTATAAACTTCCCTGTAAATATCTACTTTCACAGTTTAAATATCTTAGAGGAAAGAGAAAAGAAAAAGTGCACCCCCTTGCACAACGTTGAGAAAAAGACCTTGCATTCCCAGCTGCATTTCCCACAGACTTGGATAATGGTGAGTGTTGCTTCTCCACTCTGTAAGCAAATATCTCATGTTTGGTGCATGGAAGAAGCAAAATATAATTTTTTTTAAAACTTCTGTGACTCTTCAGCCACATTTTTCGAACTGCAGTAGCTTCCAACGTCCATGAGAGGGAACTATTGTTTAACAGTTGAAGATTCATATCCCCACTCCAGTTCATTCAGTGCAATTTCCCTCTGCTTATCTGAACCCTGCCAAATGGGATGTTCAGAATGTAAAAGGACAATCTCGATCCTCATTAGAATGTTATTTTTGAAAGCTAAACTGTTTTAACTTTTAACAAGAAGGATACTAAAGATGGTGCTACTAATGGGATTTGGTGTGCTACGCAGATGGAACCAAGTGACAGACGCCTGATACCAGAAACCAGAGACATGATAGCAATAGACATCATAACAAGAACCCATTTACTACATTCAGTGCTTTTTAAGGAAAAAGACAACTTTTCCTATGGATGTATTAATTTTAAAAAGTGTAAAATAAAAAGAATAGCTTGGTATTCATCAGATTCCTGCTTGACAAGTAAAACTAATGATCCGTAACCAGTACAATGTAAACATATGCTGTGAAGTATTTTCCTTTACAATCTTCCAGACCACTGCAACTGGCAAAATCCAGAAAATACATTAAGCAGACTCTTGGAGATTACACAGTCTCCTTCTGTATTCTGTCCAGCCCCCACAGTAGCAGAACTACAAAAAAAGTTGGAAAATATATGCTTCTTTAGGGTTCACTGTTTTTGTGTTTTTGTTTTTTTTTTTTTTAATTTGGTTTTTGTTGTTGTGTTGGTTTTTGCTTTTGTTTGTTTGTTTGTTTTAGCAGAGAAAACAAATATGTTCATTAATCTTGACAATCTCCTGATGTATTAGAACATTGACATCCATTCCTTTTGTACAATTTGGCAAATGATCAATAGAATTATTCTTCGTGCAGGTTGTCTCAGACTGACTGCAGCAGCAGGTACAAAAGACATCATACTAGATTAGGGTTTGGGATGAATTGACAACATGAAGGGACTTCAGTTTTACAAACCAGGTTGAAAAGCAGTGAGTAGGTTGATAATGTAGCTGAAATTCATGGGAGCAAAGTCTTTTTGTGAAATTCATACTGTTAATTATTTTTTTCTTAAATAAGTTATACAGAGACACATAAAATATAGGTTTTTTACCCACACAGCTATGAGAATTGGTAGGCAAAAAAGAGGAAATGCTGTTATAAACTCTGCTATTTCCTGCCTTGCTAACTTTGTATAAATGAGTAGTCCAGCTGAATTTAGTGGGGGTAACTGGTATTATTTTGCCACTAAAGTTAAAAAAAGCTTTGCAGGTTTAAGTTACATTTTTTGTGCATTTTGATTATGCAGCTATTTTTCTAGTGTATAAAATGACTCTGAAATAAACAGAATACCTCCAGAATTATTTAAATATATGTTGATTTAAAATGCCACATATTTCCTGGTCTTAATTTTGCCCTTTGTTTGAAACTAATAGTCATCAAAATTGCAGTTGCTTAACCGCTGTCTTTAAACAAGAAAACACTCCGCATTTGATTAACAGAGAAACCTCCTCATCAAGAGTTTTTTTGATATTCTATTTTTTATTCCTTCATTAAAAAATGCAATGAAATAAGATGTCTTATAAGTAAAAAAACTATCACAATTAAGCCCATTCTCAAATTAATTAAATAGCACTGTCCTCCAAACATTTTGTTCTAAAATATAAAATCCCTCAACTTAAAATACCCTGAATTAACATTTATTTTTTTCTATTAAAAAGACTCAGCTTCTCTCTGTGCTTCAAAACTGACATATTGTGCAATAAACAGCAATCAGCCTAAAGATGCTATATTAAACAAACCAAGTTTTGTTTTGCTAAACTAAGCAAAATTAGTTGAATGCCCTAAGTAATAGTTGCTGGTATTTTTTTGTAAATTATTTCTCCACTTGTTTTTGTGTCTATGCATAAATTAAAAATCTGCTGAAATTTATTATTCATCTGAGATGTAATTAATATGCAAAAATATGCAAATTAAGATGCAATTAGGCTTCAATTCTCTAGTGGAATTTTCCATTATAATTTAATACAAAGTAATAGAGTAATTGGTGTCACGTGTAATTACGGTTACTCACGTGTACTTGCAGACGTGAAAATGGTGTGGTATATGTTAGTTATCCTATGCAAATGTACCATACAGGCTCTTAACACTTGGGAACTAGGTAAACAAAGATTGTCTTAAAAAAGAAGTGAGCAATAGTGACCCTTCTTTCTTGTCATGTACTGTCATTTTCAAGAACGTGAATAATTGCAATTAATTTTTGCTGTGTTTATATCTTAGAATTTATAAATAGGTGGCATGATGCAATACTAGGCTTTCTCATTTCAATATCTTCTTTAGGAAATTGTGTTTGGCCAAACAAAATACTACCATCAAAACGGCAAAGACCCAGAAGATCAATGATACACATAGCACAAATTTGTCAAGTTTTTAACACAAAATATATTTTCTGTCTTAATGTGATATGCAATCAGTTTTAATTGTTTTATAATTCACTACTTCTTACTATACAGCTTTGCACTACAATCTATAATGCAAAATCAGATTCGTAGGGTTTGGCTGGAGGGAGAACCTCCAGACAATTGTGGACACAAGTAAATGCACTGGGTGAGCAAATCGCACTGAATTCAAGTTTTCTGAAGTGTTAACATCTGCAGGATCTGCCTCGGAGTTCATATGAACTGTCAATGTAAGTGGCTATCTGTGATACTGCAAAATAATTCACAAAGTTTGTAAGTCTTTTTCCTGTCCTGAAGTATAATTCTTGCTCTGCACTTCGGGAATTTTGGATATAGCAATAAATTCTTCAAATCATCCAAATAATCTCAATGTCATCATTTGCTGAATAGCTACATATCCAGCTGGATCAAAGGGACAGATTGCCATGCATTTGAATTCACAAAAACAATAAAGAAAAAAGGATGGGGTAAAAAATCCAAACAAACCCAGAAAAATGCTTTCCAAATTTTATGGTATCAAAAGATGAAAACTGAACAAATACAACATATATTTGTTCTCAGCTCTGACTCCAAACTCATCATTCCCTCATAGCAACATACACATTTCGTTTTTAATACCTTAACAGCAACACACATAAACCAGTAACATGTGTGCAAAAGAAAAGGAATGATTCCAGTCTACATCTTTTTTTTTTTTTTTTTTTTCAGGGTTCTAAGGCATATTGTAAAACCATGCTTTTGTTTTAATGCTATCTCATTCTCAAAACCTTTTTTTTTTCCCCCACACAGGTTGGAACTTGTTACAAGTTTAATGCGTATGGATCAATAGGTAGGTAGGTGGGGTGAAGAGAGGGAAATTGGAATGATTTAATATAATGAGTAAAGAGCTTCAGTGTGCCAAACTGGTCTCCTTCTCTTTCTTTTCATTTGCTTCTGCTGCCTCTGGCTAATTATTTAAAGGAAAAGCCATCTATGTGAGAAAATAAAATCTACCATTAGTCTCTCTTGCTGCACCCTTCCGTAGCCCCACCCATGCATCCATATGTAGCTTTTCCATTCACTCCTGTAATACCACCAATTACTATGCAGTCAGGACCATTCATATTCATATTCACATCTCACTGTGGACATTTAAGCTACACTCTGAGCAACACTCATACCTTAAACTACACCTATTATACAGCTGTTGTACAATTACTGTAAATGAAGTATACAATATGGGGCTCAGCTTGTATAATAATTTGTAATCAGTGATAGGGGAAGAGGATTTTGCATACTTCTGCCCTGCATACCTTTTGGTCTCCTTCTTTTCATCATTCTTCTCTTCCTTCCTCCCCTTGGGCTTGGTTCAATAAAGGCTTATTCTAAGAGACACAATAAAGAGATTTTCATCTGGGGTAAAATAACTTAGCCCTCCTGCAACTACACCAGTTTATGCCAGCTGAGACAGTCAGCCTGTCTGTCTCAGCACATAGCACTGATCTCTTTTGCATCGTTCTTTACTGAAATGGACTTACGTTTGATTTATATCAGAGACCAGAACAAAATACATAACCTATGTGTGACAAGACGATCAGAAGAAAGGTTAAAGAGAATCAGTATAGGAAGCACTACTAACTAAATTAATAGGCTTCGGTTTGGCTTTTTTTATCTGTTTATAGGGTATTAGCTGTTCCAACAGGCAAAAGATTACAGATTTGATGGATCAGTGCTCTGATCCAGTGGCAAATCTCAGGCTGATAACAAAGAAAAGGATATTAAGTAGAATACTATATATGCAGGCCAGCTATCTCACTGCTGGGCTGAAGTTTTCACAGCTTTTCCTTACTTGTGATTTTGTCACTTGAAGTTCAGATGTATTTATTGCTAACAAGATCAAAGCAATGTGTGCAGTATCTTGAAAGTTTCCCCCTGCTACCCAGTCTATGGTCAACATGAACTGTATTTTGCAGAAAACATAAACCGAGAACTATGATGGGTGGTTTACCATAATTTATTTGCATTGTTTCCTGTTTTATAAATATGTTTATAAACATACCATTATAAGAAAAAGTTTGACAGTTGTGGAGTCTTGACTAGTCTAGAAAAGTTCTTTAATAGCATGGAAGACCATTTCAGTATCACTAGACATTTTAAAACCTGCCAGCAATTTAAGACTTTATACCTTTTTTTTCTGTTATATAGAATGTAGCCCTCATACTCCATCCAATATTTTCACAAATACCATATACTTTATATGTGTCCCTTCTTCTACACTTACCATTACCTTGTTGTGTCTCCCTTTTGTGTTTTTCTCTGACCTACAGATTCCATACATCTGGATAATTTGTTCTTATGACTCTCTTCACAAGACTGTGAATTAACTCTATGGGAACCAGTCATATATATTCTCCTCAGTAATTGTTTGCAAGAGTATAGCCTTAAGATAGGTTGTCTGTCTTAGTAGTGCTGTAGAAGTCCTGCCACCTAACATGCCATGTTCTCAAATAGAATTGCAATGCTAATAAAATTTAACAACATTTTAATAGACATTACTCTTCTAATTAGAGCAGGCTTTCTTCCTTTCTCCCTTAAAAGCAGAAGGTTACAGTCAATATTACTGACGCCATCCAATTGGGTAACCTTTAACCGATTGTTGATTTCCATACTTCTCTCATAAGTGGATCTACTGATAGAGAGGTGGTGTACATCTTTCCTCCTTCTTGTGTGCCATGTTACAGGGAAGAGGCTGCATCCCCGCCCCTCATCAGTATTTTGTTTATGCACAACTTTGTCTCCCTTCCTTTCTCTCTCAAGACTCCTGCTGTCCCCTGTTGTAGGAGGAAAAAACTGTTTTCTGTTAGAGACTAATCAAAAGATCAGTCATTCCATTTGTTCCTGTCACCCAAGATACTGTAGTTCCTTGGGAAGGTAGTTCCTACCACAAAAAGGACCGAATAGACATTATTTTTTTGTTGCTGCTGTGGTACTTCTTCCCTGATTCACTTTCACATAGTAACTATCATTCTTACATTCATGCAGCAATGGCAAAGAGTTTACACATTTCTAACAAACTTGTATGTTTCTGCAGTGAAGTGTGTTAGTTCAAAGAGTTGTCAGCAAGACAGAAAACATTGTCACTTATGGGAAAAAAGTATGCATGCCATTCAAGTGGTTAATGGTTCAGAGTTGTGTTTGCCAGGTATACCAAAAGATAGAGCATGAAAAGGGAAAAAAGCTCATTCTTAGATAGCCTTGTAGAAGGCAGATGTTCCAAACACGATTATATATCTACCACACCTGCTACAATTCAGATATCTCAGATAGTTAGAACCTCACATGCAAGGTAGGCTCAACTGCTTCCTTTATGCCTGCAGTAAGGTCTCTCTAGCCTAGGTTCAAGTTACAGTTATTCAAAAGCTTTGCTCATCCTGTAGATTAAGAAAGGCCTTGAGATATATAAAATCACTACTGGTTAAGATAACTCCTTATGCAAGCACCAAGAGAAACATTGATATATAATTTGGATTAAAAGCTTTTGATAAACTAGCAAAGATCTACAGTTAACCAGTAAGAAAAAATGTTCTTAACTGGAGAGATATTTTGGATGCTGAGTTCTTATCCAGTGACTTATTCACTCCAAACTGATCCTATGTCTCTCTGTGTAGGTGCAGGTAGGGGTCTACTTTTAGCTGTGCATTCATGGAAAGAAATGTGGCCTGCATCATGGCGCTCAGAAAAGTTAGAGTCCAATGAACAGCGGTCTTGGTAACACCACCATTTTAAACAGCTTAACTCCTCCCTCTTGTCCTTCCGGTCCCTGGCTTAATGTTCCCACACCATTTATACCCTTCAGCTACGTACCCAGTAGCAAGGGAATGTGACAAACTGACGAGGATTAAAAGTAACCCATTAAAACCAATTTGTTTTAACTTGGCTGTGTTAGTCATTCTGCTGCTAATGTCTCAAATTACATTCCTGCTTCCTCAGGCTCATCCCCTTTCTGCTTTGTCCTCTAAAGTAACACAGACAGTAAACTTAATTCATAGTCATTTCAATAGAATTCAGAAGATGATCCAGATCACACTCGTCTCTTTCATCTTTCCTCAATAGCAGTACATCTTGCTGCTCATCTCATCATGTTAACAAATGTCAGGTGCCAAAATGTGTTACCTGCAATATTCCATTTTTACTTGAATGATCTCCTACTCTTACTTTCTGTCTAGGAAGCATCATCTGTCTTGTTAGTCATTCATTGCTATAAAATCCCTCCCTCCCTTCATCTTTCTCAACTTCAGTAGTCTACAGTAGAGTTGTAATATCTTCTTCCAATGACTATGTAGTAATGGCCTCACTTTGTATTGCCTTATCTTTTATTGCGGATCTTCCTGGTTTGGCCTTCCATGAAATGTCTACAGTTCAGAAGAGTTAGGTAAGATTCTACTGCTGTAAAATCTTAAAATTTTCTAGAAGTTTCTGTGCATTTTTGGTATGGAAAATATAAAGAGAAAGAGAGAGTGACAGAGAAAGAAAATACCTCACTTATCATGAGAACAGTCAGTGACCCATGTTTGCAAAGTTGAAACAGGGTAACAGGCTGAACCTCAAGTGCAACTCCAATCAATATTTAATTAATAATATAGAGCAGAACAAGGTTCAACAGGAAATACAACAAAAATCTGCTGGTAAGTTGGAGCTTCCCTGAAGACAGAAGCCCAAGCCATGTCTTGTGTCAGTCCATAGGAGATTTACTTTTGATTGACTGGGTGACTATCTGCTCTGTTTTGTTATTTTCAGTGGCAGAGCAGGACCGTAGAACAACATCTCTTCATAGAAGAGAAGTTCATCCTTAACAAAACTGAAACATTTCAAGTGAAGGGAGATTTATAAAGCAAGAAGCAAACATAAAAACAAAACCAAAAACCTCCCCAAAGCTTTCTCAATTCATTAGGAAATTTCTAGTCCACTTTACATAAGACCTCTCTTCCCTTCTCCACCCATAACTAGTGTGCAGCTTCTATCTGAGGCCATTTTACTAATTTTTTCCACTGAAAATCTGTATTTTACCACATGCTCAAGACTATTTCCTCCCCCCAACTGCTGATCACCACTACTATTCTAACAAAGATGCCATATAACAATTAATTGCTTTGCTTTGTATTATAGCTCATCAACTTGTTGGGAGCTAGGAAAAATGAAATAATGGGGGTCACTTCTGGAAAATGAGTTTATTTTCATGCCAGCTGCAGAAAATGAGCAAGGCTGGCTTCATGCCAGTTAAAGGGATGCTGTAAGAGGTTTCTTTCTGTTTGCGTGAAACACAAGTGCCTGTCTGAAGAGTTGTGCGTGCACATGCACACGTCTGTTACACACATGCAATATAAAAAAGTATTATTGCAAAAAATGGGCTAAATTTCACGTCTTGCTATCTTTTGCCCTACATTCCCTCCTTTATGTTTTCAACTTACATCAAAAACTCCTTTTCTTGTGCATTTACTCTTTTGAAAATGGTTTACTAATTTAAAACAAATACCAGCCAACAGGGGTTTTACAGCTAAATGACCTGGAAACCAAATATTATTGAGCTGCTTTAGAGGTTGCTTGAAGTTTTTAACCTTTTAAAAACAAGTCTGATTACCTGTTTCATCTATGTATGAAACATTAAACAATTAAAAGTTTGATACAAATGGAAGGAACCACACAGATATTTTCAAGCACTCAGCACCTGTGCACTGTATTTTGATTAATGTGTCTTAAATCCCCAAGAAAGCTGAGCTCTATAGATTTAGCAGATTACTTAATGGCAATATATGTTAAGGTACTGCCATAAGTCAGTTTGGAAGTAACAGATGACTAAAGTCTTCATCGGGGAGAGAGGATACAGTTTCTTTCTAACAACAATACAATATTGAAAGTAATTTCTTCACAGAGACACAAATCTTTGTGTAGCATTTAACTTGGACATTGTATGTGGCAGTGCCCTTAACTTCCATACTGCCATATATGAAATGGCTGTTTCCTGTTATAATTTCAGATAATTTGAATCAAGAAAAGAAATTATGAGAAGTGAAGGAAAACCTTTCTAATATTAAAATGTGTGAGCCTTAATGGCAAAGAAAAAAACAACCACAGAGTGTAACTGATAAATAAATGAAACAAGGTGTAAAGAAGTATTAATGTTTTCATTATTTCATACCATTTCTATTCTGTTGCAACTGATTTCCATAGTAATATAGTTAGCTCAAAATCTGTCTTTGCACATAAGGTCTCCATAGAAAAAGCAAATGTGAAAATGGCAATATTTTCAACATTTCTTTTCTTTAATAAAACTAACATTTTCAAATCTGCTTTTATTAAAACACAATAAATACCATCAATTTTTGACATGAAATCTCATTACACACTGTAAATATTTATCACTTTGCAGAAAGAAGATTATACATTAGTTCTATTCATTCAATTCAAATCTGAGTAAGAATGAATTCATGTTTTATTTTTCTTCATCTATTTAAAAAGACCCAATTGCTGTAAGAAAATGAAAGAAATACTTTTTGTTGCTGGTGACAGATAGGCACAGAGAAATATCTCAGAAGTAAGTGCTCTGACACACTGTTCCTTGACCCTGCAATTACTCCCTGCCAATGCCATTTATGATCTCACAAAGTCCCATTGATTTCAAAGGGAGTCAGTCCATGAACACCTCTTTGGAAAAAGAAGATACTAACCTCACTGATTCTGGAATTTGGATTCAAAAATGGACTGAGGTTACAAGGGGAAAGAAAGAAAATCTGATTACTTTATTCTCCTTTTCCCTTTGTAACAGAATCACTGTTATATTAACTGGTAGAGTTCAGAACACAGAAAAGTCTCTGTTCACAAAACTCAGAATTGGAATAGCAGTGGTGTAACAGCAGGATAAGGTGAATAGACGAAAAAATTGTGCCTGCCTGTACTAACCAACATGAGGACTCTTTATTATTCTTTTAATTAAATCTAACCCCAAGCAATTTAAATGAATGTTTCAGCTTCAAATTTCTAACCTGTGTAAGTGGCATGTTTTCTGAGAAAACCATTCTTGCAGATCTGTTGCTCTTTGCGTTTATGGTTTTACCTAGATAACAATATAGACCATATCCTGTTGCACAGTCTTTGAAAGATTCTGCAACTATCATTGTTTAGTTGCACGTGTTCCATAACTCTCACTCCAAAGCTTTGAAGAATGCTTTAGCTAACCTACATACATTTAAGAACAAAGAAAGTGGGCTTCCTCCGCTTTGGGGTTGCAAAGTCTTTGCAGAATAAAACAATTTCATCACATGCAAATAGCATTTGATACATTGCTCAAGCAATCTCAAATTCTGCAACAGCCATTCAACTACTCTGGTAATAAACAATAAAGCAAATAAATAAAAGTGTAGAGATTTCCACCACAATTAACTCTGATGCCAGGCTCAAGTATAAATTGTAGTGCAGAAGCAGGAGAGGAGTGACTGGAGAGTAGTCCTACAGAAAGATATCTGGGGGTGCTGGTCAGCAGTGGGCTCAACAGTGAGCCCTGTCAATCCACAGGGCAAACCCCATCCTGGGGTACATCAGACACTGCATCACCAGCCAGTCAAAGACATGATTATCCCACTGTATTCAGCACTGGTGTGGCCTCACTGTGTACAGTTCTGGGCCCCAAAGTTTAAGTAGGATGTGAAGGTCCTTGAATGTGTCCAGAGAAGGAAAAGAAACCTGGTCACAAGGCTTAAAAGAACATCTTGTGAGGTGTGGCTCACAAAAATGAAAGATGAAAGCTCTCTGTACTTTCCTGGGGAGGGGTAGTGAAGAGGGAGGTGCTGATCTCTTCTCCCTGGGATCCAGTGATGGGACATGTGGGAATGGTTCAAAGCTGTGAGAGGAGAGGTTCAGATGAGACATTAGGAAACATTTCTTTACAGATGGAGTGGTCAGACTCTGAAGCAGGCTTCCTAGAGAGGTGGTTGATGCCTGTTAGTACTTAAGAGGTATTTGGACAATGGTCTCAAAACCATGCCTTAACTTGTCAGCGGTGAATTGGTCAGGCCATTGGGCTAGGCGGCCATTGTAGGTCCATTCCAAAGGAAATATTCTATTCTATTCCATTCCACTGCATTCTATTCTGATAATAAGATATCTATAATTGTAAAGTGAACTTGAAAAAATAATACACTTCTGAGTGGTGGCCTGAACACAAGAGACTATTGAGTAGAACTTATTTATTTGTAGTCACCAGAGAATCTAAAAGAACTATGGATTAATTCAGTCAGGATACCAAAAATTTTTAACCAATGACTTCATGATTCACAGAATCACAGAACTTTTAGAATTGGAAGGGAGCTGTGGAGATCATCGAGTCCAACCCCCTGCCAAGGCAGGGTCACCTAGAACAGGTTATACAGGAATATGTTCAGGTGGGTTTTGAATGTCTCCAGGGAGGGAGACTCCACAACCTCCCTGGGTGGCCCGTTTCAGTGTTCAAAGTAAAGAAATCCTTCTTCTTGTGGAGGTGGAACTTCTTGTGGTTTACTTTACGGCCATTGTTCCTCATCCTGTTGCTGGGCACCTCTGAAAGTAGTCTGGTACCATCCTCTTGGCACTTGCCTTTGAGACATATATATGGATTAATGAGATCCCCTCTCAATCTTCTCTAGACTAAACAGCCCCTCAGTCTCTCCTCATAAGGGAGATGATTCAGACACTTGATCATTTTTGTAGTCCTCCACTGGACCCTCTTGATCCACCTCACTGTCCCTTCATCTAATCCACGTTTCCTGAGATTACCTATGAGGATGTTATAGGACTCAGTGTCCTAAGAGCCTTGCTGTAGCCAAGGTAGACAACATTCATTGCACTCCCCTTGTGGACCCATTGTGCCCTCCCATCATGGAAGGCTTTCAGATTGGCCAAGCATGATTTCCCCTTGGTGAATCCGTGCTGACTACTCCTAATGATCATCTTTTCTTCCATGTACTTGGTGATGACCTGCAAAACAATCTGCTCCATCACCTTTCCAGGGTGGAGGTGAGTCTGACTGGCTGGTAACTTCCTGGGTCCTCCTTCTTCACCTTTTTGAAGATGGGAGTAACACTGACCTTCCTCCAGTCATTGGTCACCTCTCCCCTTCTCCCTGATTTTTCAGAAATGATGGAGTGGCTTAGCAACAATGTCTGCCAGCTCCGTCAGAACTCACGGCTACATCCCATCAGGCCCATGGATTTATGGGCATTAAATCTGTAACCCAACCCTTTGTGACCAAGGGGAAGTTTTCCTTTCTCCAGCCTTCTTCTCTTCTGAGGTCTGGGACTCCTGAGGGCTGAATTCAGCAGTAAAGCCTGAGACAATAAAGGCATTCAGTAATTCCACTTTCTCTGTGTCTTCCATTACTAGGACACACAACTGTTTCAGCAGCTGACCCACATTTTCCCTAATCTTCCTTTTCCTGATGATGCAGTTGTAGAAGCCCTTCTTATTGTCCTTGATATCTCTTGCCAGACTCAACCCCAAGTGGGTCTTGGCCTTCCTCATTGCAGAAGATGGCAGAAGTTTAGTAAAATGAAACAGTCCTTTTATAGGGATAGAGAAGAGTAAAGGATTTTTTTTCAGTTGTGAACTTCATTCCTCTGGTTATTTAGTCTCACAAATTTGTCATAACCTGTCTGATTTGTTTATGGTCCTCTTTTGCTGTTGCCAAAAGTTGCACTTTGGAAGACATACAAACAACAGAGCTATTCCTGTCTTTTTAGAAGAAGTTGAAGTGAGTAAAGAAGAAGCAAAAGATAATTTAAAACTTAACAGTGTGAGGACTGTGATAGTCCCAAACTCCACTTTTGGGCTGATGAAAAAATTTCATCATAATTTCACCTCCATGTTTCTTTATCTTGTTGCCCTTAGTGTCAACTATACTAAGCATGACAGGACGTTTCTAGACCCAAGAAAAGCTGAAGATACTGTTTTTTCAAATCAGGGAGAAATTTTTAAAATTATACATGGGCAACTCAAGGTTTTACCACACTGGAATTTCCCTAAGGACTTATCCTCTTGCAGTTCTGGTCCACATAACTGTGCAGAAACTTGTTATTTCTATTACTTCTGTTGCCATCAGCAAAGTGTTGAATACTATGTATGAAAAGCAGTCTTTTGAAATTCACCTATCAAACAGTAAGAACCTTGAAAGATTACGAGTATATGAACTTTCAATATTTTTTTTTTCTATTCTGAGGGGTGTTCCAAAGTTAGAAGGTAATTCAACTGGTTAAATGACCTACAGTTATTGTTTGGTATTTTTTAAAATCCAGTATCCTGCGTTTCCCTATATTTAAAAACTATACTCAACATATGTAGGTAATCAAATTTGCCCCTACTATTTGAGTGTCTCTTTTAGATGGTGATTTTTTTCATGTAAAAATGACTTCCATTTCCAAGCAAGCCTTAGCAGCGCAAAAATAAATAAAAACTAATTAAAAATAGCAATTATAATAAAAACACAGAGAAATTATACTATTAGAAGCCTCGAATGTATGCTTGAGGTCTAAAAAATGGGTGAATATTTATCTGCAGATCGATGAGTTTGAATTTCATCTGAACAAGTCTGTCCATCCTTAGTTCTTTCAGTCTTGGAGAAAATTTACCTTCATTATTCACATACCTAAACAACTATGTTAACAAGTACTTCTAATTGCCATATGGAAGTAGAGCTCAGAGAGATATTTATATGAAACAGAAACTGTAGAAAGGGATATTCTCTTCTTTATTAATCTGATGCCAACATTTTGCTAATTAAACCACCACATGTCTCATGTCACTTCCTACGTAGGTCACTGGAAGAGGAGATACATTTGGGCAACCTTAAGGATGAATCCCAGGGGAGCATCCTACAAACGCATGGTATTTAAGCTTGCAAGTTTATTAAACAAATCACAGAATATATTGCAGTCTAAATCACAGACGTGGCATGACACAATTAGAAGATTTATTGATTCTTTGGGCTAGAGATCTCACAGCTTGCACTGGGAGCACTACACCCACCAGAACCAACAGATTTGCTTCATCACAAGTAATATTTCTAAACCAGTGCAAGGAAGTTTATAAAGTTGAAACTGCCTGACTTCAACTTTGCTTGTTTTCAACTTTGTTTCTATTTTAACCTAACTATGAACTGAACACATTTTGTATTAGTTTCCCGTCTCACCACCCCAAATTACTGGCACCCAGCCTGCAATTTCAGAATCACTGTATGAAGCAAAGGAAAAAAAAATTAATACACAATATTTTCTTCAGTCTATCTACCATCTGCTTGTATTAGAAGTTCTTACCTCTTTATGTAGTCCTTCCTTGCTTATTGAATAACAGTAATCAGAATAATGGTCAGGATTACTACTTCTTAACAATGCTAAAAAAGGTTGGCTATATCCTCCAATACATTGTATCTCCAATAAAAAAATGGATGATTATGGCTGAACTGTATGTTTCCAAGAACTCAGTCTTGGTATGAAATGGCTCTTTCCAATAATGTCTTGGACTTCATTACTTTACAGGAAAGTATATGGACATTTCTTTTGAAAATCTATTTTACTTGTCACAAAGGAAAGGAAAAAAGTGCCAACATTTCTGTCAACAGAAATACTAACTTTCAGTGAAGTTCAATGACCAGTCACAAGGATGATTTCCTCACATATAAGGAAAGGCCAAGAGAACTGTGACTGTTTAGCCTAGGAATGAGAAGACTAATGCGGCATTATTAAGGCATATAGACACCTGTAGAGGAGGTACAAACAAAACAAATCTAACCTCTTTTCAGTGGTGTCCACTGACAGCACAAGAGGCTCCATTTAAGCATAAGAAAACAACTTTTTTACTGTGCCTGAACTCTGCAACAAATTGTCCAGAGAGGTTGTGGAGTCTCCATCCTTGGAGACTTCAAAGCAAAACAAATATCTAGAAATGTTCCTGGGTAACTGGCTGCAGGTGTCCCTGCTTGAGCAGAGAAGTTGAAACAGATGACCTCCATAGGTGCCTGCCAACCTCAACCATTCTGTGATTGCATGCTAAAATCTGTCTGTAGTGGAACAAATTAACTTCCTTAGGCTATTTGGATCAAGAAATCCCTGTCAGTTCTTCACAGGCAAGCAAGTAACATTATCATCAGGTTTTAAGCTGAACCATAAATGTTAAAGCATCATACTAAATTTGTGTACTGGTGCAGGCTTACCTGCCATGGTCTCATCCATGCCAGTGGTCCATGAATCAGTCTTTAGCTCTGAGCGTAGTCCTTGCCATGGCTATAATTTAACTGAAAGAAACCAATCTTGTCCATCTTTCTTCTCTGATGCAAAGAATGAAAGTCATCATGGAAGGGTTTGTGTTGGAAGAGACCTTAAAGATCATCTAGTTCCAGCCTGACCACCATGGGTAGGGATACCTTCCACTGGACCATGTTGTTCAGAGCCCCATCCAACTTGGCCTTGATATCACCATTCAGGTACTCAAGACTGATGAGATAAGTGAACCAAGGTCACTTAAATGATAAAACTTTGAGTCTCAAAGCTAGTACCTGTCAAATACCTTTGTGATGGCAACTGATATCAGACATGGCTGGAGTGCTTGTGTTGAGGTCTTACTCGCTTTTGTATAGAGTTGTGCTTTGTGAAAAAAGGTCACTAGCAAAGAAAAATCAAAATGCCAAGGACAATAAGAGAAGATCTAAGGAAAAAGCATCCTGACTTTTACTTTCTGGTGGTGTTTAAAAGTGAGGTGCCCTAGAATCAGTGGTAGCTCAAGGCAATTTCGAATGCCTGACTGCCTCATCTATTTACATCAGCTTTTGACCTTAGTATTCACAGGATACTAATAAAAGCTATAGCATCTTAATTTTAGGTATAAGAGACTCTTTTGACTTCATTAAGGATGAAGGGGTGCTGGTCTGGATGGAGCAAGTACTTGTGTGTTTAACTTTATGCACAGAAGTAATTCCACTGCTTTCGTTGGCTTTCAAAAGTAAGACCATGCTTGAATGCTTTACTAAAACGGATTTCAATATGGAATTTCTGATGGTTCCCCAAAGTCATAATAATGGAAATTCTAAAAACGGGGTGGGGAGGGGGAGAAAAATGGAAGATTTATCAGTTTTAGCATATATTAACTAGATATTTACTTTGCTTAAAGTGTTTTCTGAAATAATTATGCCACTGTTCTTCTGTATGTTTGTTTTTTTCTGTTGTTTTGGGTTTTTTTTAAGAAATATTTAACATCTGCAGTGGAGCATATTTCATATGTACATGTGTTTAGGAGGGACTTAACAAATTTTTGTTTTTAAATGAGTGAGGTTTTTCATTACATTTCTTTTTTGTCAGTCCCAATCTTCTGAACATGTGAAGTGGCCATCTCCTCAAAATTAATTCAAGCCTTTTCCTTTTAAAGTGTTCAATCCATGCAACAAATATCTTGCTTTCTCCTGGGAAGCTTTTCCTTTTAAGATGTCAAATTACATGTGAAGGGCTAATTTCCATCTGGAGACCTTATCAGTGAGGATCTTTCTTCTTCACAACCTTGGGAGGGAAATGCTTTCCTCTTGAATAATTTTTTTTTTTTTCAATTCCAGGCCAGTCTCTAGAACTGTAAGAAAGTGTCTGATCCAGACTGCAAAACCATTTCCACCCATCCATTTCATCATAGGTTCCATTTAGAGCAAATCTGCAAAAGTGGGTTGCTCATATTCTCTAAACATTTGAGAATTCCCTCAGGGTGTTTCTGAGTTTTCACAACACATTTTCATGTGGGAAAATTATCAGCCTTTTTTATGGTATATATGGTTAAACTAGTTTTGTCAAAAAACATTACTTAAGCCATATGGCTAAAGTCATGTCTTTATTTCTTCTCTACCCTCAAATACTGAAGACAGCACTACATATCAGCCCAAATCAGAATAAAAATTATGGTTCATCAGAAACTGCAAGAGCTGCATTTTAGTGCAATTCTCTAATCTGAGTTTGTACAAATAACAAAACATCCATTCTTGTAGCCCTTTGCCTAGCTCTAGACTGTGTCACAAAAGTATATTAAGTAATTTCACTTCCTGGATTGATGACTGTTATGTTGCCTTGTAGAAGTAACCTATTCATCAAAAAATTTAAAATCAGCATTCCTTTCACTTAATTTCTAGTACAGCCTACTCAGCCTCACCATCTCCCTTCTCTCATATCTCTGTATATTCCTGGAAAAATAGTCCCCAAGTTGACTCCATGCTCTGCAGTCAAACTAAGGCAAATTGATTCACAGTAAAATATTCTAGGCTCCCAGTAAAACTAATTCACTGTGTTCAGGAACAAACATGACACATAACTCACAAGTTAAGTAGTGGCCATAATATTCATTCTGAAGTGCTTTCAAAGCAGATTTAAAAGTACAATTTGAAACTTATAGTTTTTGACAACTAAATTGTATTTGTACAAACTCAAAGCTGAAAGAGGGGAAAAAATGCAAGAAATTTCTATTTGATTGGTTGTTTTCACTCCCAGTAGAACATTCAAGTTTGAATTTTTCACTTTTGGTCCAAATTTATATTTCCTATTAATGTTCTACAACATATGCTTTTCAATTTTCAGCTACTACCCTTGGTATTTCAAACAAATATGTGACAGAAGAAATTATAAGGTGACTTTTCTTAGCTTGTGTCAGCACAAGACTCACATTCTCATGCCCCAAAAAATTTATAATTTTTTTTTTTTAAATATCTATATTGGTAGCATGAAGACAAAGTCTTGAGGTAATTGTATAACAACCATATTTTATGATATTATTTTATTATTTAAGTCTTTACCAAATATCTTAAATGAGGAAATAAAAACTCAAAGGATTTTCTGTAACACAGTTTCTATCTTTGAGCTTCTAAAACTAGCTAATCAAACAATGACCTTATTTTTTAATAGAAGGGGCAATTGAAAATCATTGAACAACCCTACCCCCTAATGATTTTTTTCTCAGACATAATTATAATAATTAGCATTATAAAGTGCTAATTATCTTTGGACACGAAGGATTTACACACCAGAGACAGGAGTCCACATTAAGTAAAGAGGATTTTGCTTTCTTCTGTCACCATTTTTTTCCTTCTGTAAAGAGGTAAAGGACACTTAGCCCATCACTCCTCCTTTCTGAATGCTCACATTTTGTTATTGCTGGATGATTGACACCAGTACAGAAACAGATCCGTCCTCAAAAACCATATGAACTGATCCAGCAGGCCACAGGTCTAGACCATAGATCTGAACTAATCCAAGATTATCTCCTTATTTTATTGGACTTCACATTGTCCAGTAGCATTGGAAAGACCTTGGATTATTGTAAAGGGTTGCTTCAGTTCTAGTCAGTCCTGAAGGGATTGGATTAATTTTGTTAGCAGGCAGTATCATTTTCTCATAAATTCTTCCTTATTGATACAGGAGGAGGAAGATTTCAGTCCCCTCAAGAAATACCAGAGGGACATTTTTAAGAAGGACTGTAATGCACATGGCATTTATTTTAAAATCAGGATTGAGAACATCATAAGCATGATATAGAGAATAAGACTGGGAGTTATTTTTCTTTACTTCCTGTACTGAACCTTACATCTGTCCCTGGCTAAATAATGTTTCTTCTATCCCCCACACTGGATAACATTGCTTGAAGCACAAATTTATCTTTTGCCAAAACTTTTACTCGCCTTTGCTCCTACAGGCTATAAATACTGTTCTATCTGCATTTTCCCCTGTGTGTTGGCTGTCCTTTGGCAGTGAGCACTGCTATTTCATTCAGCTGTTGTGTCCAGTCCTTCATCTATCTTCCACGGACTTCTTTTCAGTGACTTCAGTCTAATTCATTCACCCTCAGAAAATGTCTCACACTAAAAGGTGATATTCATATATGTGTATTTACTATAGTCATCTTGGTGTCACAATCATTACGTACGTATTAAAAGGTTTATTCTTGCTGTATGTACATCTAAGCTGTCTTCACTGATGACTTTCTGCATTAAATATGCATAAAATACCCTCTCCTTTAACAATAGCAGGTTACGTGTCCCAAAGAAACTGGCAACCACTCATAGCATGTGTGGAATGCACAGATTGTTCCGGGTATACAAGGTAATAAATAGAATGACTGCAAGAGTTTGCTCTCAACAAATAGGTTTTGTTTCTGCTACAGAATACCTACTATCCACCTCTCATAATATTATCTGAGCTATCTGCAAGGAGTCAACCTTCTTTTAGCTAGGACAGTATGAAACCACTCTCTAAACACCAGCTGAAACATCCTCGAATAGTATTCTTCAGGCAATTTCCACTAAATTCCTTTGGAAAAGACTACATGTTTTTCAGATTGCTATGTTGTTTCCCTGAGTCTCAGCCAACAACTCAAATTTTCTTTGAATATTAATAGTCCTATCTGCACTCAGAAGAAGACATCTTTGTGTCAGCTGCTCTGCCTTTTCTTCCATCTCATTTTTTTTTTAATTACAAGTCACTGCTTATCAGTGATCACTTTTGAAGGCAACACTGATGAAAAGTTAAAAATTACCTGTGAAATTGATATAAAAAATGCTCTCATATTCTCCCACAGTACGGCTAGCAGAATAGTTTTGTCATACAACTCTCTTGGTTTATCATCCAATCAGCTGCACTGGTCATTTAAAACCACAGGTACTATTATAGCTTTTGATTGAATGACTATGATATATATTTTTGGTGTATATTTTACACACACACACACGTTTCCCTGACTTTTCTGTTTGAGAAAAAGCTTTGGGGAAAATAAATGGAATAGTAAACAGAATATAGCAAAAAAAAAAAAAAAATTGTTAAAAGGGTCTATAAAATCTCTGCTGAAAATGTATTGCAGTATGCTCAAATTCTCTTCAGCATATGCATCCACTTTTAAATTTCTGATTCCACAGGTCTGCTTGGTTAGCAAAGGAACTTCACAGCAGTTAGTAAAAATGTGGAGTACTGATTGTGTGTTAGATCAAGACAATGTCATTCATTAGAACAAAAAAAGCATCTCCTAATAGTTAAGACTATCTTTATTTGTATCTCTGTCTTTTTGTTTATTTGGGGTTTTGGGGAGGTTTTTTTTTTTTTTTTGGTGTCTTACTTTTTTTTCTTGTTTGGAAGGTTTATTCCTTTTAATAAAAATATATAAGTACAAACCTAAGGATAAGAAGGAATTAAAGAAATATGATATGAATAAAATGCATCACACTAAGCATCTCAAACTATATACACTCACAGGAGTAATGAAAATCAAATATAGCATCATCATCTACTTCCCATATGAACAATCAAGGGAGTCAAAATCTAGCTAAACCAGCAAGAATAAATAGTTTAGTGATGAAAAATTGATATAAAAAGTTCACTGAAAATATAAATATCCTCTGGGCTGTCAAAACCAATTGGTTCAGCTCAATCTGGTAAATCTACTTTTAATGATAATGGCAACAAGTTTTGCTTTTTATTACACTTTACATAAATTTATGAGCTCTATCACTTCAAACCAAATAGAATATATTTGTCTCTGTATCAGATTTTAATGCTACTATGTGTCATGGAAACCTACCTAGAAATATAAGAATACAATGGTGGTTGTCACCCATATCTGCTAGGTTGGAAAGAAACTTCTTGTATAATAGCATTGCTGGTAATTAAAAGGAAGGGGATGAACATATCAGGACAGAAGCACTTTAAGTGGCATTTAGTTTTCTTACATAGCTAAAAATACTCATTTATCACAGTTATGAGAAAACTCCTCCCATTTAGAATTGAGGGTTTGTTTTATTTGTTGTGAGGTTTTTTTTTGTTTTTGTTTTTGTTTTTTTTTTAATAATGCCTTTTACACTAGACTATATATTTTCAAATTACCTTGGCAAATTGCATGGAACCTTGTCAGCTCAATTCTATAAGTAGTCAGATTTTTGAGGCCTTTCCAGTAGATGCAGGAAGGTTATTTGTGGTTATTACATTCCAAATATCTGATAATTTTTTCCCCAAGAAAACTACTGAGGTCAATGGTATGTATCCAAAAAGTGGGGACCTATAAATCAATAGCCATATATAATACTACTGGGAATATTACTAAAGATATTTGCCTTTACTAAAACATGAAGTAAAATATTGGTAAATGTTATACCTCAATAACAAATCAATGCTATTTAATAAGCAAGCGTACTACTAACTTCAATCCAGTTCACTTCGTTTTTGTGATATTAATCTTTTAACAGTGACATTTTGTCTGGACTTAAATGAAAAGCTGATGTCTCCATGAGCTAATTAATTATCACACCAATATATTATACGAAGTATCAGCTACATCTAAGTCTGCAGATATTTCAGTACACAGTGCATCACATCCAGTCTGAATATTTACCCTGTTTTCTTTTTTGTCTTAACCTTTGGCCAGCCAAGCTTTACAGACTGATGCTAGAAAAAGTTACTGTTTTGTTCTTCATAGTGTTTCTATTTACAAGGTAATATTACTCTAGTTTATCATCTGGAAGAATGAGAACATGCATTCCTATTACATTTCTGCCACTATTTCTAGAAATTACAGGTACATCTTACAAGCATTATATTTCATGCAGTCCTAGTTTATGAGAACCAGCTTCATGTTTCTCTGCTTCTGTCTTGTTCCAACTGTTAAGCCAAATCCAAATGTGCTTAATCGGAGCATCAGAGTAGGTTAAAATGTCCATACAAATGTATTACCTTTAGGAAATAATTCTGTTTCCACATCCTGTAATGTTGAGATTGCAGTGAGGTTTTTTAAGTTTCTCTATAAGCAAATTTTAAATATTACACTCCACATTAATTTGAAATAAAGAAAAAAGAAAAAGACTCCAAGAAACTACAGTCTTCTCATGCATTAGTCTGATAATACATAAACTCACATATGTTGTCTGTGCAGAGTCCTCATATTTAGAAAACACAAAACATCCTATATTTAATTTGCCATTTTCAGCGCTGTATATAACATAGAACTCATATTCAGAATCTGTAGGACTTTCACTGCTGCAAATCAATACTATGCATTTCCCCATTTCTTTAACTTCTTTCTAGTGGGATTACAAAAATTGCCCTAAAAATACCAAGGACAAACCATTTTGATAATTCCTTTTTCAGTATTTGTGGAAGAGTAGAGGAGTTGGTGACTCAAAATTAATGTTTTTATTTTTTCTAGAATTGGTGTTATTTGACCTCAGCTGTGTTCCTCATGAACTGAAAATAAATTTTCTTATTAAAAATCTCATATGTACAAAGACAACCTGAATCATTATTTCAGCACAGCGTGGCAAAATGCCTCAAACACCCATAGAACTTAAGGATTATGCTTGCCAAATAAGGATTTAGGAAGCAAAACCCAAGTAGGAAGTGCTACATAGAATTATTTTACATAGCATAGAAACTGTTATGCAATATGGCTAGCTTCGCTTTGCTCATGTCTTTGTGTGAGAGAATAAGGTTGTTTTCTAAATATAGACAAAAATATGTTGCTCTTAGCCAGTAACTCATGACAGAGAAGATGTGATCATAATGTGATCATAATGCAGTGGGAGCTGCATGACGCAAAGAAAAGATGAGCAATACCACCTTCTAGAGTTACAGCCCCTTATTGCCATTATAAAG
>JAWWEW010000078.1:36133110-36164974 GCA_035583185.1 Anabacerthia variegaticeps | reverse complement strand
GTGGGAGCTGCATGACGCAAAGAAAAGATGAGCAATACCACCTTCTAGAGTTACAGCCCCTTATTGCCATTATAAAGCATCTTTATTGGAAGGGAAAATGCAATATTTTGGTAGAAAGAGGAGACGAAGTACCAGGACAAGTAAAATTTCTCATGGAAAGCATTTGAATTGACAACTTTTTGTGTGTGTCTTGCTGTGCTCCTGGTCCCTCAGAAGATAGATGGCTAAGGGTGTCATGCTTGATATACAAGGCAATGATAGGGTGACATTTTTAACCTCAAAACAGAGCAAAGTTATTAAATAAGAAAATACTTTGGTGCACAACAAGCACTGAAATTCCTGTTCTCATCTCATCTTTCTTTTTTCTTGAAAGAATTTTGTTTCATGAGTGTTTAGTCAGGAAGGATAATTTTACTGTCTGTCACATTTCATCTCAAATAATATAAACTGCTAAAATAGACTCTAGGGTCCAAGCTTCCATTGATTTTAAAGGGAAGGCTTTAGGCCCAAGCTGTTATTCTCTTGTTTGTTGAGCAGGAAACTGAAAACTCAAGCCTGCCAATATTCTTTTGAAATAATATATGCATTCAGTTTTAAGTGCTTTGGTTATTAACTGATGCAAGGCAACTCTACTCTTGCTCCAAACTCCACTAAAGCCCATGATAAAAATCAGTTTTATAATGTGAACCTGATTACAACACATGAATTCACTGGTACTCAAGATCAGCCTCAGGGAACAAAACAGAAATATGCTGGATCTTTACTTTTAACCAGTGCACCTGAAAGAATGCTAGCTCAAATATTTTCAACTCTCTCAATGGGTGATGGGTTCCTTTGGCCATTCCTACCTTTTTTTCCTATGTATAAGGCTCTGCACAACTTTAAGTGAAGGTTTATTGAACAACTATTTTTGATTCTTTAGCATTTAGCCTTTGAGATGAGTTCAAATGAGAAAACATACAGATTGCCTGCGAGCAAGTGTGGCAAGTCAGGTTTTAAAAAAAATAATTTTTGTCATTAAGAAGGTGTTTTTATATTTTCTATGCCCTTTCATACCATATTGCCTAGTGTACCCACTCAGGCTATGCAAGTCAAAGACAGACATAGTGTCGACATTTGCACAGACTCTAAAAACCATTTCTGAATACAGAGGAGTTTATAAAAGATTAAAACAACTAATGCAGTGTCCTTCATTTTAACAATTAACTATATAAAAGAAATTAATTTAAAAAATGAGATCCAAAAACCACTTTGAGCTGTGATCTGGAATTAATTTCCACAGAAACCCCATCACTGAGCTTCTCATCTCTGTACTTTAAATTTTAAATAGAGGTAGCAGTAAAAACCAGCCCTCAATTTTGTTTAAAAATAATTAAGGCACGCCACTACACCATGAGCAACTGGTAAATTCTCGACTTTCGTAAAGAACAGTGCACCACAAAACCTTTGTTTCTGGAAAATCATAGACACTTTTTTCATCAAGCTTTCAGAACTGAAAGAATTAGGAAAACCAAAAGCCCTGTTGAAAAAAAACAACCTATATTGACAGTGCAGAAACACCTGCAGCTTGACACATGTAACTTAAAGGAACTTATATGAGGATTTATGTAGGTCATTGCTAGTTATGTAGGTGTGTGTGGAATATACTGGTCCTGATACAAATGATAAGAACATCTCACAGTTTTATGCATACACTGGTCAGCCAATTCATAGACTGGCAAAAAAAGCTCTACGGAAGCAGAGTTAAAAGGGCTTGAGAAAATGTGCAAAAACCTCAGGTGTTACATATTTAGGTTACCGTGCCATCTACTCAGATTTCTATGATCTCTCTAAGTATGGGAAGTTGTAGGTGTGCGTAGGCTGCAGTCTTCGTAAATCACGGGTAAGACTCCAAGCCTCCTCACAGACTTGGTGTGAACCAGCATGCAGCACTCTGAGATATATAATCTCAGAAAGTACTCAGTTGTCCACAAAACTCTTGCTACCACATATGAACAGTAGGATAAGTGCATGTTCTACCGCAGATGTGAGATAATACCCATAGCGTGCCATCAGTAGAGACGACGTACATAGAATGAAATGTGGGATGAGTGGTAAGGCAGAGATGTGTTAACTCAGTGTAACGTTCCTGACAAGGTGGTGTGCCATCTTCCCCTTTACCACTAAACAAACTCAAGTAACATTTTGTATTATCCGTTCTACCTGAGATATGAAGCCAATGGTTGGTTGAAGGCTCCCTTAGAAACATCTTGAACTACATGGTAAACATAGGCATCTCCTTCTTACAGAGATGTGCTCTATCTTGCATTAATCAGAGTTCGTACATTCGTACTCTTTCACAAGCTGACCCTGTGTTAGATTTCTTTTTGCCCGGTTATAGCATTCTCACATTCAGGGCCTCGCATCTGCCTGCAGAATTGTGCTCTTAAGTTCCCAGACAGTTCAGCTGGAACTACAGATGCTCATCAGAGGACAAAGACCTGAAAGATTAATTCTTGGATAAAGTGGAGAATGTACATTTTGCTTCTGTAATAAGTAGTTATTACAGTTACCCACTGTGAGCCAAATACTGTAGACATTATTTGCTTTTTCATCCTGGAAGATAATAGACGAAAGAGTTAATACTTCTACTGCAGTTGAGAATAGATAGCTTTTTACTAAATAAAGTTTCAGGACATGATACTGTTTTATGCAGATATGCATTAAAAATTACTTTATCTGTACTTTTATACATGATTTATAAAAGGACATCTTTTATTATACTGGATTAGATTTTGCTTAATTTCAAACATCTCTGTGTAACATGTATGAAAATATCATACTTAATCCAAAAGTCCTTCTATCCTATTCCTTATTTAGAAACACCCTGTATGTCAGCCAACAGATTCAAAGCAAATATAGTATCCCATAACAAGTTAGAGATGAGAGGTCACTTTTTTTTTTCCCCTGAAGAGAAAGAGAAGCACAAGAAGGAAACATAGATCCATGGTCTAAGAAAAATAATATTTCTTTTCTCCTCAACCCTTACAACAAAGAAATAATGAACCTGAAGAATTTTTCTTTTCTTTTAACAAGTGGGAAGGACAAAAACATAATAAATAAAGTGGTTACAGAACTTTCTTAGAGGACTCATCATAATGGCATAATGATTGTCAACTGAAAATGTCAGATGGGATCTTTAAATGGCAATTGGTTCATGAACAGAGATGTCAGCAAAGAACTAACAGATCAGTTCTTAAATGTTGCTAGACTGACCTTATTAATGGCCTTAAACTGCAGTGATTTCATAGTCAGCACTCCAAGGCAGCGATACCTAATATAAAAATGCTCTGCAGAAAGAAGGTTGCAGTAGCTCAGACTAATATGAAAAAGTACTGAGCAAGAGAAAAAGCGCAATGATACTTCATGCAAAGAGCATTCCAGTAAGTAAACTTCGGAATCACAATGGGATTTATTGCTCTTCCATGTTCGGCCTGGATAAGTAAGAATGTAGCTCCAGGCTACTCCATTGTGAACCAGCAGGCTATCCGTGCACAAAGCACAACCAAGAATGGTATTCAAATGGACATCAGTACAGAGGTGGTCAAACTTTCACTGAATAAACCAGATCATGTCGATCTGCAATATGTTGTCAGTGATGCTAAGACTACACCATTTTCGGTGTTGACTTTCACGGCCTGTACAAAATTCCAACTCCTAAGTTAGTTAGTTCATATGGATCCAGCTAGAGTCTAGCACAACACACATCAGACACATCCTAGACCAACACATGTTTTGCAAACAAATATTCTGCTGGGAATAGATTTGAACTGTAATAACCAAGTCAGCTGCTCCAAACTCCAGCTGTTTTTAAAACATGGTTTAAGCATCCTTTTCATAAAATTTTCTTAATATTTACAATATTTCACATTAGTTTTGTATTTACAATTTTCAAGTTTTTATTAAAAGTTGGAAGGAAAGTGGAGTAGTTCTTCAATATATGATATTTTTCCAGAGATGTCTGAATATTAGTTTATTTTGGCTAATACTGCCTACTAAATCAGAGAACAGAAATTAATAAGCACTGCTAAAGTGAAAGTACTCAGAAGAGTTTCTATTGTCCTCCTGTCAAGTATATGTTGTTCATATGTTTATCCATAATAAAACAAATAACATCCCAAACAAACACACAAAAGTATATTTGTCAGCACTCTAAATTCTTTTATCAGAGAAAGAATTATTCCAGTATTTGGGTTTGTCACATGTGTTTGTATTTGCAAGGCCAGATTAAAAATAAAATAAAGAACCAACATTTGAAAGTTTACCATGAGTTCATGGGTCAGTCACACAACATAAAACAGATTTCCAAGACCTCCATGTGCATTACAAGAACAGTTTTAATCACCACTACTTCTGCTTCTAATATCCAAAAAGACTGTGTACAATTGAGGTGATATTGATGTGCCCAGAATCTCCTTTCCTTTTGCTATCTGGCCTTGCCACTCTCATACAGTTTCTGTCATTTTTGACTTCTCAGAATATCTGTTAGCCTTAAACAAGGATTAGTATTAGAAAAAGAAAAAAAATAGTCCTGTTTTTAACAAAACCAACACTGTGAAGAAGGTAATATCTCTCCCATTTTACCAATGCTCTGTTAGCTCTTTTCAGAAAAAAACTGAACCTAAATAGTCTGGCACATATAGATAGGGCAGTGCTAGGACCTACTAAAGAAATATTTATATTGTTTTTATGGAAAGAATAGACTATATGGGTCTCTAATAGAAAATTGAAAGGGAAATATTTGCCAAATCCAGGCAACTCATGATGTTTCTTCTCCAAAGGTAATGTTCTCACATACCAGTATACCTTCCCTTGTCAGAGGTTCTGGGTCACGTTCCATTCTTGTACACATGTGACTGGTCTGTATGAAGCTAATGAGACAGCTGTTCTTGGATGTGAACACAGTCTTTTGCTCTCACATAAAGCTCTCAGTTCATATATAAAAGACTTATTAAACTACCTTTTTACTAACAATTTGGTAAAATAGCTGTTATTTTCTTTTACTATCTAAGCAAGTGACAATTTATATGTATATTAAGAGGGAAAGGATTGTCTTATGTCAAAGGTGTAATCAGTTTTTTTAAAAGTTTATGGTGTCTCCAGACTTTAGTGTATTTCTGTTTTCTGCACTTTGATAAGTCAAAGATTAAAGAGACCTTAAATACCGTTTTGAAAAATCTCATGTGTTTATTTACTTTTCTATCATTATAAGGGAGAAAGAAAGAGTAAAGGGTGACCTTCAACCGACCTGATCTTCTTCAGTTGACATATCTTGTTAAAGTATAACAAAGTTTTTAATAGCAGACTCACAAACATTTCAATACATATAATATTGATGAAAATTAAGGGTCAAGATGAACAGCACAGAGCTCATCCGTTTTGAAATCAGAATTTACTGACAGTCGTAGTGAAATGGATAAGACGATCCTTTTTAACTAAGGCTAATTCAGTAGGGAAAAATTATAATGAAACAGTTAAATGCCAAATGAAAGGGTCAGCTCCGTGTAAGATTAAACGCAAACTGAATTTTATTTTTCTTCTGGGCCTCCACACTGGAAATTTACTGCAATGCTTTGGAATTAGGTGCCTTTAAAACTGTGGGCCAAATTCACTTCACACGTACTCCATTGGCTTAATGAGGCTGTATCTAGAATAAATTTGGCCCAAGGGGCTTTTAATACAATCTGAACAACCAACTAACAATAATACAGTGCCACTTAGTGGCAAGGAAAAAAGTTTTCAGTATGTGAGATACAAAGACATTCAGGCATACAGATGATTTTTCTAGTGCTATTTGTATTTGAAATTCTGATAGAATCTTATCTGATAGCTTCCAGTTACATTAAGCTCATTATTGCCACAATATTATATGCATCTTTTCATATAAAAATACAAAAATGTCTGCAAAGAGGGAATGAAAGTGAGCCCTTGTAATTAATGTAGCATTAAGAACACTCCCTTCACATTATATCTTCAAATTATAGCCATTTTCTAAAAAGGTTAGAATGTCTGTAAAAGGCATAAATATCTTAAAGCTATTTGTATTTCTCATGGTTGAGTAATGTATGTGTCACCTTCCTTAAAAATTATTCCTCAAAAAGGTCTACAGTATTTCTTTTGTTTAAGTACCTATAGAATTACAGTTTTGGGGAGCAACTATACTTAATAGCATTTTAAATGGTGGTATGTAACTCATCATTCAGTGCAATACTCTTCTATTTAAAAAAGAAATAATAAAGACTAGATGGTATTTCAGTAGAAATAATACAAAATAAGTCCTAAAGGATCCACAATATATCATCAATAAGAATGATCCTTATATTTCTACAGGAAGAGCCACTGCAAAGGACTGTACATTTTGGCAATTTCATAGAATCATAGAATGGCTTGTGTTGGAAATGACCTTAAGGATCACACAGTTTCAATTCCCCTGCCATGGGCAGGGGTGTCTTCTCTTCTACTTGATCAGGTTGCTCAGAGCCCCATCCAACCTGACCTTGTGATGCAGCAGTCACACCTTCTCTGGACACACTGTTCCAGTGCCTCAACATCCTCACAATAAAGATTTTCTTCCTAATTTCTAATCTAAGTATACCTTCTTTCATTTTAAAGCTATGACCCCTTGTCCTATTGCTCCATGCCCGTGTAAAAAGTCCCTCTCCAGTTGTCCTGTAGGCCTCATTTAGGAACTGCTCCAAGGTCTCCATGGACCCTTCTCTTCTGTGTCTCTGCTTGGGATTTCCCTGACCCACCTGGAGGACCTTGCGCTTGGCCCTGTTGAACTTCATGAGGCTCACATTAGCCCACTTCTCAAACCTGCCAAGGTCCCACTGGATGTCATTCCATCCTTACAATGGCACTCCAAGCTTGGTTGTGTTGTCTTTCGCTTGTCTGAAACCAATGATGGAATTCATTAATACCAACAATAAAAATAATATACCTATGTGTATAATGGGTTTAAAATTGGTCTCTGTCTTCAGAATACAACAAAGAGCCAAGTATGAATTTTGCAAATAATACTTAGTTGTTTAAAAGCACTAAGGCTCATAATCTCTGATTGGGTTAAACAATCCTTTAGCAACCATTTAGCTGCCATTCATACTTCAATCTTTTCTTTTATACTACAAACAAAATTTGCTGTAAGAGGGCTTTAGTCATAATTTTGCAGTTATACTTTTGATGAGACTTGTACTTTGAATGGGCACACTATTACTATATCCATCTTTGAACATTTAAAGCGAAGAGACAAAGAAGCATTGCCTATCAGATATGGGCAACACATAAATACTATCCTGTAGAAAGAGTTTTGTAGAATGAATTAAGATTACATCTAGAAACTTCTATATTTATATATATTCAGTATCGTCAAATCTAATGTCCATTACAGAACACACAATACTGAATCAACTGACCTGCAGTAACACCAACCAAGCAATAATAACCCGAATTTAGGGAATACACTGTAGTACTACAGCACCACAATGTTAGAATAAATCAAGGATGACTCACCAGAAAAATATTGCATAAGTCAGGAGGCATTTACAGTAACATTCCACTTCAAAATCAGAACAGAATTTTGAAGAAGGTGTTCTGACTCTTCCCCTCTTACTTACCAAAAATCACAGAACTATAAAATAATGAAGATTTTTAAAGGGTTCTTAGGAGGTTCTCTAGTCCAACACCCTACTTGGGGCAGGGGCATTTAAATCAAGTTGGTAATGTTTTGGTTTTCTCCAGTTAAGTTTTTAAAACCTCAAAAAAATGGAAATCCCAAAACCTTTCTGGGAAACTGGACCCAGTGACTAGCTACCTTCATGGTCAGAAAAAGCTTTTCTTTTTGAGTTGGAATTTGCTGCTTTCCAACTCCTGTCTGTTATCTTTTGTTGCAAAATTTTGTGAGACAGGTTCTGTATTCCCTAAAAACCCCCAGCAGCTAGTCAGGCATCAATAAGATTCCTCCTAAGCCTTCTCAAGGCTGAATGAATCTGTTTTTTTTCATACTCTCCTCATTGTGTGCTCCACCTGCCTCAGTCTCACTCACTCCAGCAACATCTTTCTTGTACTGAAGAGATCAAAAGGGCCATAGTAATTCAGAAATTATCTCAAAAGTGCTGAGAAAAATTACTGGTCTTGATCTACTGCTTACAGACTTGCTAATACAGTCCTGCCTTTCTCTCCCTGTGCCATTCCCCTCATCCGCTTCTGTCCCCTCCCTGGTGGGAAGGAAAATTGGCAAAAAGTAAGCCTTGGGGGTTAAGACAAAAAAAAACTTAATAATTGAAACAAAATACTATATAATAATATCAATAATAATGATTCTAATAATATCAGTAGTAGTAATAGTAATGAAAAGTAGAGAGAGAAGAAGAAAACCCAAGATGGACAAGTGATACACACTACATTTGCTCATCACCTGCTGATTGATGCCCATCCTGTTTCTGAGTGGCAATTGGTACCTTTTGTCCAACACCTTCCAGTTTAAATACTGGACATGACATTCTAAGGTATGGAATATCCCTTTGGCCAGTGTGGGTCAGCTGCCCTGCCCACATTCCCTCATGGCTTCTTGTGCACCTCCACGCTGACAGAGCATGGAAAACGAAAGGTCCTTGACTTAGGCTAAGCACTATTTAACAACAACTAAACATCAATGTGTTATCAACATTATTCTTATACTAAATCCAAAACACAGCACTGTACCAGGTACTAGCAAGAGAACTTACTCTATCCCATCTAAAACTAGGGCAGTATATTTGTCTTTTTTCAGTCTATGCACTGTGGAATAGCCTGAGAACACAACATGGATTGCTTCTGGATGAAACCAAAAGTTGGGCTTCAGGAGTGAACATAATGTACTCCAGCTGTTAAAGTGCCTTCAGTTCACAGGACCACCATAGAGTGACTTGAAATTAAAACCTCCAAAATGCTTCACCTCTAGGCCCCAGCATCAGTGGGCCTGGAGGTTTAAAGGTAAACCAGCAGGAGAAATGAACCCAAGTCAAAAAGTGATTACAAGTCAGAATTATGATTTAACAAAAAGATCACAACAAGTACAACGATGCAGAGGAAAATTGCATTTAACCCAGGAAAAAAAAACAAAAGAAAAAACAAAACCACACAACACAGCACACTGGGGCACAAACAGAATGGAGCTCACCAGCTCCCATACTGAGCACCACACGGCCCTCCCCCTTAACACAAAGTAAAAGGAAAGAGAAAACCTGTTGATGAGGATGATGTCCAGTCTGGTCAAGAATGGCAATGGCATTCCTGTTGAGAACCTGATCTTCCTCTGGATCCCACAAGTGGCCCCAAAGGCCCCAACCCCACAAGGTCATATATGCTTGGGATCAGATGGGAGTGCCCAGTACCTCCCCCAGGGCAAGGAGTTTCACAATGGGTGATTTATCACACCTGGGTTATTGGTGTGGAGATAGAAAAACTTCCTTATCTCACAATGTTCCTAATCACCCGGCTTGTAGCCTGAGGGACCAGGTGTGCCCAGGGCAGCTGCAGCAAATGATGCATTATTTGGTGTCCGTCAGAAATGACATAGAGGGTGTAGAATACAAAGCCATGGCCACACCCACGCAGTGAGAAACTGGTCCCAGCCACTATAACCAGAACAATCCGACATTCCCTAAATGGTTTGCAACTTGTTATTTGCTGATATTAATATGCTAGACACAAAATTTGTCTTCTATTTACAAAGTTTTAGTCAGGATATTCTGAATGAAATAAATTGATTTAATATTTTGATAATATTTTAAATGAGTAATTTATTCCACATATTATATGTGGGTGAGTGCATTTATTAATAAAGTTTCAGTTCTGTGAGTTAGAAATATGTAACCTCAAGGAGATGGTCTACTGTGAGTACTATCACTTGCTTGAGGGTGACAAAGGATTTTCATTGCATCATACAAGGTCACTGTAGTTTCACTCTATTGGCAATATTTTTTCACTTACATTTTTATTGTCAATGTCATTAATGATTCCTATTTTAATTGATTTTTTGATGTTTTTTAATTATTGGGTTGATTTTTGATATTTATTTTTCCCCCAGTTTATTTTAATCAATAAATTAATTAAAAAAACAAGTAACATTTCCAAAATGTGGAGGCACCTGTGAATGGTTTTGTTACACTATGTTTTGATCTCTAGGGAAGCAAGAGTTTTTGCATTCAATAATAATTTCTTTTTTTCTGTTAACAGTTTGAGCTGTGTAAACTTTTACAGACAGCCTCAAATAGTGCTTAATTAAAATGGTTCTAAAATTATCTTTCTAC
The DNA here is from genome assembly GCA_035583185.1 of Anabacerthia variegaticeps. Classification (NCBI taxonomy): domain Eukaryota; kingdom Metazoa; phylum Chordata; class Aves; order Passeriformes; family Furnariidae; genus Anabacerthia; species Anabacerthia variegaticeps. The sequence goes on along the minus strand of JAWWEW010000078.1, from coordinate 36,154,646 downwards.
ATTCAGATGCCATGTCTGCATCCAAAGTGAATGACCCATTTGTTCTTACTGCCCAAGTTTTCCTGCTTATAGGTTAATCATACAGGATTGAGTAAATCTTCATCTATAATAATCTTGTAGAACTCAATTTTATTTAGTCCTCTACCAATCTGTCAAAAAGATTAGTTCTTCTTATTTTTCTGCTATCCTTAGAAAAGAATCATGACAATTTACTATGCATTCAATCAGAGCCAAGTGAGTTACACTAGTAGATTTGCTGTTTCTGGACATGAAACTTGAAATCCTGGAGAGTGCTAGGAAATGAAAATTATTCCAGAATTCTTTTCTCTTAGAACATTCTTGAGGATTTAGGTCTTTTTAGGTGCATTCTGTAAACATTAGGCTTGAGTAATTTTCCACTGTCAACAGGTCTTCTGATCTAGCTTTACGTTACAAGGTATACTGATTGATTTAAATAGATTTCAAATTATTTAACTCTATTCCATACATTAGTATCACCTTAAGATAAGTGTTTTCCAATTTAAAGAAAATCTGTCCTCTATGATCTACATGTGACAACACCATGAAAACGAAATAAACATGCTTTGAAAGACAGTATTAATCTGAGTAAATTTATATACATCTGCAACATTAGAAACATCTCTTAGCTCTTAATCCTAGTTTATTGCACTGTTTCTTTCAAATGTATAGGAAATTAAACTACATGAAAACTGTCCAAGGTGGTTTGAGAAGTACATATGCAAATGTTCTCTTGGATCTTGACTTCACATAACCAGATCTTGCATCTCTACCTCCCCACTAAACTGAACCATTTCCAATGTTCAGTGAAATTCAGCTCTACAGACTGTACTCTAAGAACTGAAGTTTTGTCCTCTTGAGCTCCTCAACACACCAGAAAATTCTGGAAACTGTTTCAGTACAGGGTCCATTAATTAATTCCTTAATTGATACCTTTGAATGACACTGTTTCCAACCAGCAAAGATTACTAGTCTTAAAAACATCTCAGAAATCATTATTACCATAAGCTAATAACATGTTTTACAGCCAAAATACAGACTAAAATTAGAAGTATAGCCTGTACCCACTAGAAAGGCATTCGGAATAGCCATTTTGGGGGCAAAAAACTTAAAAGGCTCACAAGTGATAGTGGGATGACAAAAAAGGCTTAGAACTGGTTTAAGTCAGGTGCAACTAAAGCCATTGATCATGGTGTAAACAAAGCAGAGCCAACACTAAATATTTTAATAGTCTTACCCTAGTGCCTAAATGTATTATTAATCTTTCAAATCTTGAGACAGTGAGTATGTAGTACAGATAATCAGAGATGTTCTACCACACCTCAGTCAGAAGACCTGACTGACACAGACTCTTTAATTTGAAGGTTCTCTTTGTCTGGAGACACTGGTAAATTAGATAGAACTGTAAGATTTTTAGCTCTCCTTTCAATAAACAGAACATGTAATTTTAGCAGCATAATTATAGAGAAGCTAAACAGGTGTCATGTTACCAGGACAGGTCATCTGAAATATCTTTAGTACTAACCAAAACAAAGCAGAGCTTTTTTAGTACTAACCAAAACAAAGCAGATCAAGGCTTAGCTTTCAAGTTACAATTATAAACACAAAATTAGTTCTTCTTAATTTGGTATATACCAGGTCTGCATACAGCATTAGCCATTTTCCAGTACATTTCCATTAGTAATGTCTTTGCTGATTAGTTTTTTTCTAAATTAGCATGTTTATCCATTAGCATATCAATATTGCTGCCAACCATCCTCTTAATTTTTAGTTTTCTTGTTGCAACAAAAAAATTGCCAATAAAAGCAAGCTTTACTTGAAGCCTTAATTAAGTCTAGTACAATTCTTTTTTTTCTTTCTTTTTTTAAGCTTTTTAAATACTGTGTAATATTTAGTCAGATTATAGATTTGCTTTGCTCAATAACACCACTCCTTTGTAGAAACAAAAACTTCATATTTTGGTTTGGCAGCAACACAAACTATAGTATTTTGCATAGTTTGGAGACATTCTAATAAAAGCCCTAAAAATCAGAAAGTCAACATCACCACAGTCAAAATAGTTTGACATTATTTTTGAACCTGTTCTTAAGAAAAAGAGGTAAAGAAAGACTCTTATGCATAAACACAGCAAGACTTATTCTGATCTCTTTCATACAGTCCTACAATTCAGCTCCCACATTAAGCTACTGAGATGTTTCTGATAAATGTCTTGCGTGTGAGAGAAGGGCCAAGCCCAATTCTTCCAAAAGTTTCTTTTTGATCATATTCCTCTGTTTTTGTATTATACATAGTTCTTTTCAGTGCTCTGATATGTTCAATTATATTAACCTATAGTCAGCCACAGAGAATACCTAAGACCGTGTTTAACCAAAGCATACAGAGAGCTAGCTGGCTTGAACATACAGCAATGCCAGCTTCTACTGTTGATGCTTTTATTCAGGACAGATAACTTGTCTGACATAATTAAATCTTGACGGTAATTATTTCTGCTGATTCCTGGTAGACTGCTGTTAAAGATATGCTTATCCACTTTCAAACACACTAACTTATTAAACTGAATGCATGCCAGTAATTACAAAGCTGCACTTTTTAAATTTGGGCTTTTCTAAAATTCTTTTTAGGATAACAAGATAAAACTTTCCCTAAAAGGATCCCCTGTGTTTTAAGACCGGGAGAGCCCAGGCACTGCCTGATACTCCAACACCTGATCAGAGAGAAAGAGAAAGAATTCATGCACAGTACAGGTTGTCAGGAAGTTTTTATTTTATAACTCAGCAGGTCAATTTGTATTAAATTTATAAGTGTTAATTCTTACTGTTCATTATAACTTCTTCAAATAGTAAGTTCCCCTGAGCTTAATATGTTTCATATGAAATGGGTACCTATTTATTTCACTGTTTGACAGTGGGAGATGGGGAGATTTCAGATAATGGTCATGCTGACTCATTAATATTTGTTTTTACCTCATAAGGCTATCAAAACATGACAAAAATAAGTAAGAAAGGAAGTTCAGAAAAAAAAGTCAGATGAGAAAAGTAAGATCAGATCTGCCTCAAATGTCTGAATATTATTATTAAAGATTACCTTTATACTTCTCCAGTATTCATATCTAAGAACATAAAATATTTTCACAATACGAGTACATTTAGCATAAGCAAATGTTTAAACAAAAGAACGAGGAATCTTAATGAAACACCCTCAGGAAAATGGTTAAACTTTGCCCTTAAGTTTACTTTGTTCACTAATAGGCTTCTATTTCTAGTACTGAGTAGGAAGGATAGGTTCAATGTGTTAATAAGGAAAAAGTAATACTATTTAATTAATTCTGGCTGAACACACATGGTTTAATATACTTGGCAATATCATTCTATCACATGATATGATAATTTAATGGAACTTTTTTATTTAAATTGCTGGCAAGTTTATGAAATTATAAAGCAAATAGGCCATGCACTTGGGTGTAATTGACTGTATAAATGTGTTTTATACTATACTGTTGGCAAATTAGCCAATCCCTGTCACAGAATCAATTATTATCTAGCTGTATTCTGCAAACACAATAGCAGAAATAGAACATTTATAGAAAAAAAAAACCACTACAATTGTTAATCTTATACTGTGCATCTTAAAGTCAGGCAATAAACATTCATACGCTGTATAATCATCTTACAATAATGCTGCTGCCAAATGAGTGCACATTTAAAGATTCCTTGTTGTTGAAGGAATTCCTTAACTGGAGGTGCTATTTTTGTTTGTCTTTTTCACATCAGTGAAGTGAGTAATACATATATCAGTGACTCAAAAGATATAAGGCTTGACTACATGACTGAAATTTTCAAAGCTACTTAAAGGGCCTTGGACACAGTTTCTCTTGGTACCTTATTCACTCTAATCTAACGACAACTTTGATAATCTGAGTACTGCAGCAAAAATTACAAAATGTAGTGTCCATGTTTTTAATGTATGTGGTTTTTAGACATCAGTGGGGGATTCTGAATGAACTGGACATTTAAAATATTTCCTTCTTGTTCTTATAATAATATGAAGCTGCTTGTCTTTTTTTTATGTCACCTTCTGAGTAGGCCATATCTACATTATAAGCAATGTTTAACATAACAACATCTTGGTGTAAACATAGAAACAAAGATGCACTCACTATGCTGCAGAACTCAAAAACTGTTGTTCATGGAGACTATATTGAAAGCATTGTGGTTCTGAGCAAATGAGAGTCAAGAAGTCTGGACTACCACGTCACCAGTATTGCTCCCCCCTTCTACATCTGAGCTGTGCAAAGACTGGAATTAGGAGTTTTATGGAGTACTGAGAAGCTACAAGCAGTTTCTCTAGGCAGATGTAATAGTTATTCTGTTCACTGGAAAGAAACTGCAAACTTTTAGACAGATAGTATAGTTCTTATGAATGTTACTGTGTACCCATAACTTGGTTTTTGTACTATGGTCTGCACTGCAATTACAGAGGGAAGGATTTTCACTGTCATCCAGGTGCACAGCACTGCAGCTTATGTGATCATCTTTCCACTACTGGTGCACCAAAACAATTCAGGTATTATAGCAGACAGCACAAGCCCACCAAAACACTGACAGGTTCTTGGCAGCTGAAGCCTACACTGCTATGACTTCAAGACAACAGAGTCTCAAGCTATATGATATAAAGCTTTCTCAGGAAAGCCTGTACATACCTGTGAACAGATGCATTGTAGATATCCCCAGCACTCTTAATGACATGCGGAAAGCAAGTTGTTTAGAGCTTTGAAAGGCTCTGCAATTCTTTAATGTATCTTTACAGCACTTATGTGGGAAAACACCACCATCCAGCTGAGAGTCATCAGAAACATTCTGTTGTTCTAGGGCTCCAAACTCAGTACTCTCAGTCTCAGCTCCATTATTTACTTAGACATTATTCTTTCCATGGAACCAAATTACTGATACCTATTTGAAAACAAATCTGCCAAAAGGGAAGGTATCAACCATGTGCTTCTGTCTTAGAATCAGCTCCACTGAGGACACTCATGAATATATTGTATATATTTCTTATGAAAATGAACCATGATCCAGCTAGTAGTCTTCTTAGAATAGTACTGTTTCCAGTAATTTGTAAGTAAAGTGCTCATCTACAAGTGTCCACTCCCACATTCGTCATACTAAAGGTTTAGATCAAGAACTTTCCCACCTTCAAGTGCTCTTATGTGTGATGTTTCCAGCCAAACTGTGTTGGGTTCTGAGTTTCAGGCTGTGATCTGAAGTTTGGACACAGTTGTTTTCTGGACCCTACTCTGCCATATGTTGTTAAAGTTACAAGTCTGGGGTGAAATTCTGTCCAGAGCTTCTCAAACAATACCTATGAAAAGCATACAGATTGTTTTACTGACAAACAAAGCTTTAGCAAAAAAGTATGAGAAAACTTAAGTACAAAAGTGGGAAAAAAAAAAAAAGCAGAGGTTTTCTGTCACAATCAGAATTTGGCAAATTTGTTCTCAGTCTTGTTTCAGTTCCTTACTCTGTTTGGTTGCTTCTCATTCCTCCTGGTAAAATTTTGTCACCTATTTTATTCAACTTTAGTGGCCTCACTTGTTGGTGAAGTAATTTTGAACTCTTGTGCCTGAAAATATAACTTTAATTGCATGTAAGGAAGAAATATATCAAGTGTGGGGATCAGAAGCTATTAGTCATACTAAATGAACCACTGAAATTTTAGAAAGAGCTGTGTCACTCATGATTACTGAAATGTAAATCTTTGGTTGTGTGATTCATTCTATACTAGGAATTTTAGGGATAATGGCTGCACCCTGAACACAATTTTTAAATTACACTGTGGTTGGGACATCTTGCAGAATAACTTGAAACAGGGTTAAAAAAAAATATACTGTGTGATATTAGGGCACAGTAGATGCCCTACAAATGAAAGGTATTTCAATCTGTATTTCAAATCTGTATTTCAGATTTTCCTCTGGCACACAGAAATTAGGTTTGTTTTAACAAATGAATGAATTAAAAAAAATGACATAATAATGCTGCCTCATTAGCCAAGTACTTACAGCAGTACCTGGGGTTGTGTCAGGAAACTGACATCAGATATATGTATTAGAGCAGCCTTGCTTATTTAAAGCAAGAAGGTGGACTCAATGATCCTTGTGGTTCCCTTCCAACTCAGAATATTCTATGATTCTGTGACTTTTAAAAAAGTTATAAAATCCAGTTTCTCTGACTGCAACAGAGAAAAAATAATAATTGAAGAAAGCCAATAGAGCATATCCTTTTTAACTATATATGTGTGCCTTCCCAGCAATTTCTAGGTTCAAGTAGCTCTCTGTGCTTGATCCCAAGGCCGTTCAGATAATTCAGAAATGGAAAGACTCAGAGAAATAGAGCCACACTCTATAATACTTTATTTAATAGACAGTATAGCCTAATTGGAAAAGCAATGAGATGCTATCATTGATTCATCATTTCTATTATTTATTAACTGCATTAACTTAGAGAGAGTCCTAAGCAAGGACTTTGAACATGGTCATTTACTTAGAATTGTGCTGCTTGTCTATAGAAAAGCACTTTCCTCTGGAAAAGGACAAAATTCAGGATAAAACATGTGATGATAATCCAGAAGGAAGATTGCAACATTTTTTCAAGCAGAGAATTGGCACCTTACACTTAACAGAGTATTTTTGTAACTTTTGGTTTCATACACACAGTGACAGTCTCCATCTGCAACATGGTGATCCATTTACTGGATGAGAGAAAGGCTGTAAATGTGGTCTACCTGGACTTTAACAAGGCCTTTTCCATTGATTCCCACACCATTCTCCCAGACAATCTGGTAGCTCATGGGTTAGATGGGCATACACTTCACTGGGTAAAAACATGACTGGATGGTCAAAGTCAGAGAGTGGTGGCGAGTGGAGTTATATCCAGCTGATGGCTGGTCACAAACGGGATGTCCCAGGGCTCAGCCTTGGCGCCAGTGCTGTTTCATATCTTTACCAATGATCTGGATGAGGGGATTGAGGGCACCCTCAGAAATTTTGCAGTTGACATCTAGTCTGGCAGGAGTGTTGGTCTGCTGGAGGCTACGAAGGCTCTACAGAGGGGTCTGGACAGGCTGGATTAGTGGGCTGAGGCCAACAGTATGAAGTTCAACAAGGTTAAGTGCTGACTCCTGCACTTGGGTAGCACCAACGCCATGCAGTGCTGCAGGACCATGGCAGTGATCATCCCCCATACTTGGCACTAGTGAGGCCACACCTCAAATTCTGTGTTTGGTTCTGGGTCCCTCACTACAAGAAAGACATTGACGTCCTGGAGCATGTCCAGAGAAGGGCAATGGAGCTGGTGAAGGGTTTGAAGCACAAGTCCTCAGAGGAGCAGCTGAGAAAATTAGAGTTGATGAGACTGAAGAAAAGGAGGCTCCGGGGAGACCTTACTGCTCTGTGCAAGTACTTGAAAGGAGGCTGTAGTGAGGTGGAAGTCAGTCTCTTCTCACAAGTAATAAGTGATAGAACAAGAAGAAAAGGCCTACAGTTGCACAAGGGGAGGCTTAGATAGGATATTAGGAAAAATTTCTTCACTGAAAGAGCTGTCCAGCATTGGAACAAGCTTCTCAGGAAAGTGGTGGAGTTCACCATCCCTGGTGGTGTTTAAAAAATTGGAAGATGTTGCACTTAGGGACATGGTTTGGTGGTGGACTTGACAGCATTAACATTCTGGTTAGACTTGATGATCGTAAAGGTCTTTTCCAACCTAAAGACTTTATGATTCTGTAATTTTTATCAAGAAGATGGTGAAAATTTTAAAAAATAAGGGAATCCAGGTAATTTTGGGATGCATTTTCTGATTATGGTGCACATTGAAAGATTTCTACCTGGAAAGAAACAGTGTTTCTCTTACATGCTGAAATATGAAAGGTTGTCTTTCTTTGAAAGTTAGAAAGGAAAAATAACATAACACAATGTGGACATGCTATACATATGAATGTTCTAGTTCACATAGTTCCTGTTGTGTTTATGTTTCAATGATAAAGCAACCATCTATGAAATTCCACTTTATATTTTCTTGTCTTTGAATGAGTGGGGGAGTTATAAATAAAATGTTCAAGGAGTTGTATAAATAAATTGGTATAATTAGGTGTCATAATTAAGGTGCCCATTGCTGTTCCAGACACATTTACATAATTGTCAGTGCTGAAATGAAAATAATTGTTTGTCAGAATTGCTTCTGTTAAGGCTGATAGTTCCTTAGTTTGTACAGTTTGCTCCAAGCATTTGTTTAGAAAATATTCTAAACTCTGAGTACAAAATGACTACGTACAAGCCAAAATCTTCACAAGTGAACAAGTGAACAAAATTTGCCACCTTGGCATTCAGACAAAATGTCTTGCCTAATACCTTGGAACACATCTTTTGCATAGTGGCCAAACTCTGTGTGCTTTCAATGTCTGTCTGGAATCTGTGCATGCTATGCAAGTAACTCCTTTGCAAAACAGAAAAGGTAAAAATTTTAGGTTTTGACGAATTACAAGTATAGAAAAAGCCCTTTAGACTGGTTCTTTGGTGTGTTGTTTTTTTTTTTTTCCACAATTTGCCTTTACGAGTTGAATTACTTGTGAGAGTACACAAATATCAGGAAGACAGGAATTGAGTTTTGTGGCACTTCACGTAAAGCAGTTTTTAGATTGCCACACTGGAAAAACAACTCTGACTTAGACTTAAACAGCATAGAACAGTGGGTATTGTGAATACTTAGAGTTTTGTTGTACTGAATAACAGGTTAACCAGGTGTGTTAAGTGCAAATGTTTTTATCCAAAGAAGAAATATCTTAGAAGAATTTTATTTCTCAGAGCTAAATGATTTTGTATTAGTATAAAGCTGCATTTGAGCACAGCTGCAGTAATTTAAGATGCTGTCACATATGTGTAGAAATAACAGATTCTATAAACCCTCTAAGATCCTTTAGAAACAATGGAAGAAATTATTCATACACTTGCTATGAATTTCATACACTTTCATACACTTGCGATTGTCCTTGATGTTTCTCCTTTTCCCCTGCTCTTGGTCCTCAAAATGTCTCCTTTTCTCAAATTAGAAGTTAAAATTCTCTGGGACAGAAGTAATATCATATTGTGCATTTAGACAAGTAGTGCTCCAATTTGGAGCTGTGAAGCACGGGGCCAAAGCCACAATCAAATTACAATAAAAAATACCCCATTAGAGGATGTAGTTCTATCAGGGGAGATTGGAAGGGTAAGTTACAGAGTGTTCTGTTCCCTTCACTATTAAGGTCATCTTCACTTCGTATGGTAGAAGACAGTCTCCATCAATATCAGAGTTATATTCACAGTGTATAACTAAAGATTTACTTTTATGTAGTCGTCACATAAACTATACAAGAAATGAATGAGATTGGAAGATTTTTACTTTATATACATATTATTTATATATGTGTATGTATACATGCATGTTTATTATTTGTATATGTATATATTTAAAAATATGGAGGTATATTTCTTCTTTTGAACAGTTTACTCCTAAGAAAACTGTTCTGCCTCTTGTTCCGTAATGCAAAAAGAGGTTTACAAAGGGAGTAGCAATAGAAAAATTCAGCATGATCTCTATTTCTTGCAACATAAGGGGCTTCCTGAAGGAATATTTATCCATTCTTTTGTTTCTGTGAGAATATCAGTACATTTTCATCATCGAGAGTAGTGAATAAAAAATCAAAAACTTTTGATCAAATGTGACAAAATCCTTTTCTCACACAACAGTAGTGCAAATGTAAACTACCTATCTGACCAGGAAAAAAAATATATATACATCTAAGTATATGCACCAATATATTACAAAACTGTTTGTCGTTTGATTTTTTCAATTAAAAAATATAATTTCAACATTTGAACATAATGTTTACATTCTTTCCCATATTTTTTAGCTCACCTACTTATAACAATCCCAGAAGTGGTATGAAAAGCCTTTAAAGCTAATCTTGATAGACTAATAGCAGGGTAGACATCAAGCTCTTGGTTATCCTGCTTCTCTCTGTAGCCCTTCTAGCTTTAATAACATTATGCTTTCTGTGCACAGGAAGATTATTATAATTTTAAACACACAAACTAAACTAACCTGAAATTCTCTCAAGTAGAAAGGGTCTTAAGAAAAAAAAAAAAAAGAGAGAGATGGCATAGAGAAAGATTAATTCCACATACTCACAAGAACCATGCTTGCTATGCCTTTCAGACTGGTTTTACACATACAGTTCTGCCAGTTGGTCCAAATTACTTCTGCTATAGATCTAGGCCTAGCTGGACCTACAGTTTTTACTGTGGAGATAAACCATGTCTCCAATTTTACAGGCACAGCACTAAAAAAAATGTCAGCAAAAAGTATCCTCCAATATCCTAGTGAGCTTTCTACCTGAAAACCCTCTGCAGAAAAGATTTTCCTTCTAGCTCTTTCATGCTCAAAATAGGCTTTCATCAGCAGTTGGTTTTCCCATGTGTAAAGGGGAAAATGAGAAAGAATCTTTGTAAGGCAAATAGAGTTTAACCCATTTGGTAGGTCTTGAAGTTAAGGAATATCTTGAAGATAAGTATAACCCTTATCTTGAAGATAAGGATTTATTTCAAATTTCTACAAGAGGAAACCTAGACACAGAACTGTCACTTTGTCACAGTAAAGAATTTTAAAATGAGAAAGAATAAATCTCTAGAGAAAAATCACAACAAAAAAAATCCATCTGAAAACTGGATGATTATATTTCACTGATTACCAAGTGCTATCTGAAAGGGCCTGAAGGTCATCTAGTAAAAGGTCCCACTCTGAGTGGGATTGTTGCCAACACCTGATCAGGTTAGCTATTGCTTTACGACTCTGTCTTGGAAACCACCAAGGATGAAGGTCTCACGGCGTTTGGGAAACCATTCTAGATCCACACCACTCACTGAGAGATTTTCCTCATGTTCAGATAGAACTTTCCAAACTGCAATATGACTTTTTCTTCTTGCTTTTTCATTTTTCAGTGCCAAGAATGGCTCCATAATCTTTATTGTTCTATTCAAGTAGCTGTAGGCTTCAGCTGGATCTCTCTTTATCAGCCACTCCACTAGAATAAATAAAACCAGCTCCCTCAGTCTCTCCCAATAGGTCATGTACATGTGAATCCTAAGCATATTAAGAGGTTTCTTCTGACTCCTCTCCAATTTATCAACACCCTTCCTAAACCAAGGAGTTATGACTGGCAGGACCTTTAGATGTGGGTATTTTTAACTGTTTGTTTGAAACTTAATTCCATTTGGGGTACCTTGACAACATGAAAGGCATTTCCCAAGAGTAATAAAAAATAAGGTAACCTTGTTGCTTTATCTCTTCATACATTTCTCCATGACTTTCAACTTTATCTGTTTTGTTCTATAGACATTGAATTTTTCTCTTCCAGATGCTACTTTAAACAGCCACTGGGACAGAAAGAGGACAGTGTTTTCTGAGGTAGATATGTAAGGAGCTACAGTAGATAGTATCATCAGAGGTCTTTGGTGCACAATAGCAGAAGACATGATGTGGTCTTTCTCCATTGCTCCTATGGCTACCAACTCAGCCAGAAAAATAGAAGAGCTTCCACCAGAAAGTGAGTGCAAAAACCATTCTGACAATGCAGCCACTTGCAGAAGCCATTACCATCAACAGAGAAGCAAACAGAGAAACATTTTCTAATACCCACAAAATTTTAAGATTGGTAATAGCAGTGAACTTCATAAACACATTTGATTACCAATTTGCCTGATTGGGGCCAGTGATGACTCTTCTCTAGTGGCTTGTTGCAGCTCAGCCCTCAGCTTATGACTGTCCATCCCGTGGACAGCAGCTGGCCTTCGCAGCATCCTCACTCACAGGAAAGCCTAGGAAGTTTTGCACACAGGATTAAAAGCAGCTCTGAAAAGCCTTCCAAATGAGACAGTGGTACTAGCAGGGATCTGCGCTCTTTTCCCCAGAGGACGGTTGGAAGACTTTTGCTGTGGAAAGTGAAAAGCCATGTCAGCATGGGGATGGTAACATCAGTATTGCTCCGAAGTCTCTTTCTTCTCTTATAATAGGTGAAATGACTCTTTCTTAAACTGGAAACCACTAAACCATAAAAAACATAGTACAGACTTCCACAAAAATGAAGTTCCGACTTCCTTGTCCTGGTTTACCAGGAGAAACATCGTGCTTTCAATTTTTTCTAAATATGTAATAGGAAAACTGTGAGTTCCCTGGGGCAGAAACACGCTTTCATGATGCTTTTGCATAGTACCTTGCAAAATGGGACCACACTCCCCTGTAGTCTGCAGGGAGTACTGTAACGAAATGAATAAATAATGCTTCCAGGAAACACATCAAACACAGAATACACTGCATGACCTACTGCACAGCACATCAAAACCGCTAAAAATGTCAACAGATTAAACTTGCACAATGGCCTGGCACAATGTAACATGGAAGCAAGCAGTATAATTTCCTCAAGAATGTTGTGTGTACTCTAAAGCACTGAAAATGGCGTGTGTTATTTAAGTGTAATAATAAGTAAGGCATGGCTTTTTAGTAGTGCATTATTAAATAGTTGAAAATTAAAAAAAGACATTTCTATGTAATAAAACTATTACAGGTATCAATTGAAATCTAAATCTTGTAAATGTACTTCTATAAAAATTAAATTTGAATGAGTAACTTGTCTGTTTGTAGGCACTTAGGAATATTCTCCAAATTATATCAATATTTCTTTAATTATGTTTAAGAAAGAGGTTGCCACAAAAAAAAAGTAGCCTGCAATACCAAGTACTTCATCTTGGTCAATTATTCCCATGTGAGTAATAAATCCTCCCTATTTGCCAACTCAGCCAACAGATATGCTTGACTGAGTCAGGAGAATTGATAGCCTCTTTCTAAAAAATCTATTACGCACCAGATCAGCACATCCATAATCTCAGGGTTCTGCATTGGCTCCTTTTCTTCCTCAGGAATGGCCTCACTAGTGAAGGCATCAGGCATTTTATGAGATTGGAAAGCAGAATTTACATCAATATTTCTTTTCCTTTTTTTTTTTTTTCTGCAAATTATGGACTAATATCTAACTTCAGGAAACTGCTTAACTCTCCCCCAGGAAAAGACCAGGGTGATGATTTTTAAATTGCCATCAATCTCTTTCGTGACAGCACTAAACACCAGTCATTCAAACCTAGACTGTCTAGAACAGAAAGATACCATCAGCACAACCCATATAATAAGCAACATATTGTCTGAAGCACTCAATCATATCATAAATTAAGCAAAAATCATCCACTGTCACCCAGAAGCCCTCCCTGAGTGGTAACTTTTGCTTTAGTTCTCTCTTTTGCCATCCCCTACTCTTTGACATTTAGATGAGGTTGCTCCAAAAGCAAAGTGTCGAGAGTTATGAGAAGGGGAAACCGATTTTTAAAAATAAGTAGGCCAAAATAGCAAAAAAGAATAGCAAAAGGCATATAATTAATAGTGTCTACTATTAGTAACATCCTTTAACTAGGAAAGCATGAAGTCCTATGCTATCCTGAAAGGGCAACCTCTGATGACAGGAAGTTATTGGCATTTTCAGCTGCGTAGGCTTTATCACATCAACTCTACTTAGTAAGTGTGACGGACACTTCATGTCAGGAACTTCGATGTCATTCAGCCTGACGGGGTTTAGAGATGATATATCTTTCTTGCTTCGATTGAGAACAAAGTGCACAAAGAAATTGTGTGGTCACACTGTTCAAAGTTAAATGCAGACCAGAGGAAAAAAAAGTTAATGTGCCTGACTGCAGTATTTGCTCTTAGCATGCAGTTGCAAGCCTTGAAAGTCCCGTTTAAGTATCTCTTTTTTAAGATAAATACCTATTAAGTAATGTATATGCACAAGCTGAAGTGTTAAATGGTTTGTTGAAACCTATTAGAGTACACAAGATGATAAACATAAATTATAGCTAATATACTGCACCAGTGATTTTTAAACATAAAAATTACTGACACTGTAAAAACACACTTGAGTCATCGTAGCAGCATAATAGCACTAATCCATGTTTATCCAACCGTGCACTTTTCAAAAACAACACAAACCTCTAATAAATGCTTTGGCTTCACCTTGACAACTTATATGGGTTATTGCCTCGTTCATGCCTGGATAACCATGTGTTATGACTTAAATGTTCTTTAATATCAATTTATGCCTTGAAGAAAAAGGATTGAAAAACATAGTGTACATATGGTTCAATTTATTGCAGCAAAACAATCATTTTAGTTTGAAGATATTTTCTCATGGTGCATATCATAGAAATCTTATTCAATAGAGCTCTCAATAAACCAGATTTTTTATGTCACAATAAATGAAACTAAGGCAGCTAATTGTTGCTAAGATTCTAAATAGATGAGTCTATTTGGCTTTCTTGTCAATCAAGAAATAAATTCCTTAACACTTGTATTTCTGGATTCTAATGTCTCTAATTGGATTTTACACTATCTGATTAACGATGTAGTTTATAGACTACTGTAAAAAAATGTGATACTTAAAAAGTGGAAGAGGAAATTGTGGGCTGTCAGCATTTATGGAAAAGGCCAAGACAACATTGAGTAATTTAGTATTTTTGCAAAATGGCAACAAAAAGCATAAAACCTGGTCAACGATGCCTCATTTGTGGCACTCTTGTTGTGTGTCTGTGATACAAAAGAAGACCCTGGAGTGCTATTGTGAAGAATATTAAAATATGTCATAGTCTGTACAGAAAATGGATGGCAGTTTTAGGAAATTACAAAATAAAAAAGAAATCCAAATTTTAATTTAGAACCAAACCCAAAGTATAAGCTTAAAATTCAACCACAGACTAGTTATGAATAAAACTTACAGAAACAGGTACAAGCACAAGGTAGAAAGAAGGCTGCAAAATATTCTTGTTACTTCTACAGTACCAATTTTTACTGACAGTCTCATTTTCATGAACTTTCCACATTTTTCAAAGATGTTTCTGGCAATCTTTCAATCTGAAAGATCTACTCATACCTGGAGAGGTGGCAGTCCTAAAAGAATAATGGTTGCAGATATGCAAGACAGTCTTTGCCATGTAATCATTGTCATATGGTGAAACAGACTGGCTAGAAGCTAATTTTAAACCATGATGACAGTAGAAGCAGCAATGTCTGTGAGCACTGTAGCTCTTGTTATGATGAAGATTTTCATAATATTCAGGTCTTAGAATCATAGAACCATAGAATTGTTTAGGTTGGAAAAAACTTGAAGGTTATCAAGTCCAACCTCTGTTTTAGATAACCAAAACTTCATGAAATACTCACCTTTAGGTCACAAGGTCTTTCATGCTATTTATGTAGATGTGGATTTAGAAAGTTTTGGGAAAAAAAGTTAGTTCAGCTATTTGGAGGACTCTGAACTCTCCATCTTTCCCACTTCAGAAACAATCTCAGCACTGAAATTTGAACAGGACTCTTATTAACATGGGTAAGATAATAAAACTGCAATTTAAAGATGGGGGATGACCAAAAGAAGTAATACCTCAGCTTATTCTGTAAGGGGTAGGTTTGATTTCCAAGGATTACAACCCCTGGAAAATCAAATCCAAAAATAAAATACTGGACTATGCAGCCCTCAGTAATTAAGAGATCCACATACTGCAGTACAGTTATGTTACTCCCTGTATTATTTTTGTAATTAATATTTTTTTTCATTTCTCTGCAGCATCGAGTATGACCACTTGTTAGACCCTCTCTGGTCCATTTTGGCTAAGTTACTCCCTGCTGCCTGTGTCCCACAAAGGTGGCTTCTTTTCCCCCAGGGTGGCTAAAATACAGTTAAATAAAAATTAAAGTAAGAAGTAAAATCAAGTAAAATTAAAAGTTAAAGTAAAATAAGTGGCAAAATAAAATTTTAATGTTAATTAAAAAGTAAAGTTCAATTTAAAAAGTAAACCAAAGTAAATAAAAAATAAAGTGAAACACACAAAAAACAGCCCATCAAAGTAAACCAAAGAAAAATAAAACATAAAATCAAAGTAAAGCAAACAATCAAAGAAACAAACCACAAAGTAAAACCAAAATAAACCAAAGGAAAAAAGTAAACAAACAAACAACAAATCCCCCAAATTAAGACCCCACTGTAACATAAAATGAAAAGTACAAACCCCAAAGTACGACAACAAAAAAAGTAAACCAAAAGAAAAGATGTTAAAAACTCAATGTAGAAAAAAGTAAATAATAAAAACCCTCAAAAAAACCACAAGTAAAAGCCCAACATAAAACTCAACATTAAACCCCAATGTAAAACATAACAACTCACAATAAGAAAACCCAACAAAAAGTAAAAATAAAAAAGTAAATCAAAGTAAAATAAGCAATAAATAAGACTCAGAGTAAACCAAAGCAATCCAAATTAAATAAAAAACACCCAAGTAAAATGTAAAACTTGATGTCAAACAAATTTAAAAAAGCTAAAATAAAAAAAAAAATTTTCCAAAGAGTAAAGCAAAATAAATCAAAGAAAACAAAAGTCAACCACCCCCCTA
This sequence comes from Anabacerthia variegaticeps, assembly GCA_035583185.1. NCBI lineage: Eukaryota > Metazoa > Chordata > Aves > Passeriformes > Furnariidae > Anabacerthia > Anabacerthia variegaticeps. Next base: position 36,138,061 of record JAWWEW010000078.1, on the reverse strand, counting down.
AGAAAAATAAAGTCCCAACATCAGACCACAATGTAAAACTCCAATATTAAACAAAAATTTAAAAAACTCCAGATCAACTGCAAAGAAAATATAACTCAAAGTAAAAAAAAAAAAAAAAAAAAAAAATTAGAAAGTAAAATTTAATGTAAAACCAAAAAAATTAGAAAACAGAACCTAAGCAAAACAACAAAAACAAGAGAAGAAAAAAGAGCAAACTAAGCCTAAGTAAGTCCAGGTATACAAAAGTAAACCAAAAAAACAAACAAACAAACAAAAAGCAGAACCCAACACAGGATGCCAACAGAGAACCTCAGTGTAGAACCCCAACATTAACCCCCAATGTTAAGCAATGATACAAAAAAAAAAGTAAAAGTAAAAATACATAAAACTTAAGTAAAGCCAAGAAAACAAACGTAAAACAAAAATACGGGAAAAAACCCACCCTGTAAATTCCCAACATACAAAAAAATAGGAACCCCAAATTAAAAGTAAAACAAAAATTAAAAATGCAAATAAGTAAACCAAAATAAACAACAAAAAATGAAAATCCTAACATAAAATTCCATTAAACCCCATCAGAAAATGAAATGCTAACAACCCAAAAAGCACAAAAAACACACAAAAAATCAGCACAATAAGTAAAACACCAATGTAAAACCCGATATAAAACAAAAGATAAAAACCCTGAAGTAAACCAAACTAAACAAACGCCCCCCAAAAAAAAACCCCAAAAACCAAAACTCCCACGTTGAACAAGTAAAAGCCACATGAAACATCAAATAAAAATAAGTAAAACAATTTTTTTTCAAATCCAAAGTAAACACAGAAAACAAAGTACAACTCCAAGGTAGAATAAAAAATAAATGAAACAGAAATAAAATAATATCAAAAGCCCCACAAGGTAGAACAAAATAGAAGAAAAAAAATAACCTACAACCTCAATGTAAAGCCCCAAATTAAAAACACAATGTAAAACTAAAAATCAAAAAAGAAAAGCAAGCAAATATAAAAAAAAAATAAACCACTGTGAAATTAAACCAAAATAGACTAAAGTAAGCAAAAAACCAGAAAAAGTAGAACTCTGATATAAAACAGCATAATCATTACAATAAGGTGGAACGGAAAAGCAAAATACACCAAAGTAAACAAAAATGAACTGAAATAAAATGTAAAACAAAATGTAAAGCAGCATTAAACAAAATAATAAACCTCCAGAAGTAAACAAGTGTAAAACAAGCAAAAAAAAAAGACCCAAGGTAAATCAAAACAAACAACAGAAACCCCAAACAAAAGTTAGAAGCTCAAAATAAAAACCCAAAGGCCCCAAAGTAATAACCCAACATGCACCTCAATGTAAAACCCCGATATAAAGCCCTAACACAAACCAAAACACAATAAAGAAACAAAGCAAAAGCAAAGCAAAACCAAAAAAGACCACCACAGTAAGCCAAAGTAAATAATAAAACACAAATAAAATGTAAAATCTCAGTATAGAACCCCAACATAAAAAGTTAGACAAAAAATCCCCAAAAATACTAAAGTAAACAAAGTAAGCAAAAAACCAGAAAAAGTAGAACCCCAATATAAAACCCCAACCTAAAACTCCAACGTAAGACTCCTACAAAATTCAAAAAATATAAACCCCCCCTAAAATAATGTCAAAAAAAGTAACCATAAGTGAACCAAAGAAAAAAGTAAACAAAACGTTCAAAGAAAAAATAAAGCCCTAGTGTAAAAAAACCAATACTAAAACAAAATAAAAAAAAAAATGTTTGAAAAACCTAAGTCAAAGTAAAAAAAAAAAATAAAAAATATTACGGAGTGAATTAAACCAAAGTAATATAAAGAAAGTTAAGTAAAACCTAATAAAGTAAAAAAGAAGTGAATTAAGGTAAAAAAGTAAAATAATAATATTTTAAAAAATCAATTTCATTGATGAAAATAAAAAGGGTAAGAATAAAATAAGTTTTAAAAACAAATTAAAATCACATAATGGATGAGTTTCGAAGGGACCACAGTGGGTCATCTGGTTCAACCTCCTTGCTCTAGCAGGGTCATTCTAGAGCACATGGCACAGGACTATGTCCAGACAGTTCTTGAATATCTCCAGTGAAGGAGACTCCACAAACCCTCTGGGCAGTCTGTTCCAGTGCTCAGTCAACCACACAGGAAAGAAGTTCTTCCTCATGTTCAGGTGGAACTTCCTGTGCGTCATTTTCTGTCCATTGTCTCTTCTCCTAGTGGCTGGGACCACCAAGAAGAGCCTGGCTCCTTCCTCTCACTCCTCTCCCTTCAGATCTTTACATACATTGATTTGATTCCCTTTGTCTTCTCCAGGCTAAACAGGCTCAGCCGCTTCAACCTTTCGCCATAAGAGGTGCTCCAGTCCCCTAAACATTACAGACCGCCGCTGGACCTGCTCCAGGAGCTCCCTGTCTCTTGTACTGAAGAGCCCAGAACTGGACATGGCACTCCAGATGTGGCCTCACCAGGGCCGAGTAGAGGGGCAGGATCACCTGCCTGGACCTGCTGGCAATGCTCTTCCTAGTGTACCCCAGTCTACCATTGTCCTTCTTGGCCACAAGGGCACACTGCTGGCTCACAGGTCCTTCTCCACAACACTGTTTTCCAGCAGGTCAGCCCCCAGCCTGTCCTGGTGCAGGAGGTTATTCTTTCCCAGGTGCAGGACCCTGCATCTGCCCTTTTTGAATTTCAAAAAGTCCTCTGCCCATCTCTCCAACCTGTTGAAGTCCCTCTAAAGAGACACGACTCTCTGAGGTGTTGGCCACTCGTCTCAGTTTTGTATCATTGGTGATCTTGCTGAGGAGGCATCTATCCCTTCGTCCAAGCCACTGATGAACAAGTAAAATAATACTGGGCCCTGTATAGAACCCTGGGGGACACCACGAGGGACAGGCCTCCAACCAGACTCTGTGTCACTGATTACAACCCTCTGGTTCAGCCCCCCAACTGAGAACTCTCAATCCATTTCACTGTCCAGTTATCAGTCCATACTTCCCAAGCTTGCTTATTAGGATATTGTGAGAGATAGTGTTGAAAGCCTTGTTAAAGTTGAGGTAGACAGCTCTCTTCTCCTCCAACCAGGGAGTTTCATTATAGGAGGTAATCAGGTCGGTCAAGCACAATTTTCCTGTAAGGAATCCATGCTGACCACTCCTGAGTACCTTCTTGTCTTCCATATGGGTAGAGATGCCCTCTAGAATGAGGCACTCCATCCCCTTTCCAGAGATTGAGGTAAGGCTGACTGGCCAGTAGTTTTCTTCTTGCCCTTTTTGTAATTGGGGTGACCTTTGCTTTCTTCCATTCCTCAAGCACCTCTCCTGATTGTCATGACCTTTCAAAAATTATGAGTGGCCTGGCTATGGTGTCTATCAACTCTCTCAGCACTTGTGGATGCATTCCATCAGGGCCCATGGACTTGTGGATATTTAGTTTGTTTAGGTGTTCTCTGACCCAATCCTCCTTGACCAAGGGAAAGCCTTCCTCCCAACATGTCTATGGCCAGGTTTCCTGGGTCGGAGGTCCCTAAGGGCTGGTCATCAGTAAAGACTGATAAGTTCCATGTTCCACACTCTTCAGCTCAATAGACATAAGTCCCTAACAATGAGATTTACAGCAACCAACAGAGTGACTGAGGAAAGAGCTAAGGCAGGCTGTAAGAAGCTTGAAAGTTGAAGACCTAAAAGTATATTCTATCTGCATTTGAGATAGAACGACAAAACAGCAATCTCCTAAAGTAATCTAATTTATGAATCAATTCCATTTTTTTCTCTCTCTTTCTCAGAAATTCATCCAGCTTCTCTTGTAGGAGATGGTATCAGGATACTTCACAATTTTCAGTGCATTTATCTTCACAGTATCATTGAGCTGTAAAAGAAGTGTAATTACTCACACTGTACGGAGAAATTAGGGGAACTGACACAGTTATTCAAAAAGAATATGACAATGTAATAAACTGGTTGGCTCTACGAACCTTGACAAGAATCTGAACTGAATGATTGCATTTTTTCTGCCTCCTTTTCCACATCCCTTCCTCAGTCTATTTGTCTATTCCTTTTGGGAAAAGAAAGAAAGGCAATCAGGAGTTCAATCAGAGAGATCAATAGGAATGCATGGAAGAAAAGAACACAAGGAAACAAGCAACTTGAAAGGACTTTAAGTGAATGGAAAAGTTTTATTTCCTTATTATAACAAAAAAGTCAGATGCGGGAGCAGGTGAGGAAGGCTACAAAACGAGACAGGGTGCATATGGATGTAGATTTACTTACAGAGAAAATACTTGTGGTCTGTCCTGGCTTGCTACATGACTGAGGAAAGGAAATGACAATAAAGAGCACTATTAGCTCAGTGGTGACATATCAGCTACCATGGGGCAGTGCACTTGTTATCAAACAGCATTCTTCTTCCCCCTCTTAATCCGGGGCTTCTAAGAACCAGCATAAGTTCAGTGACAGCTACTGCTTTATGTCCTTGTACATGAAGTTTGTTTAAAGATTTATTTAATGACAGCTTGCCAGTTACAGTTTCACATTCCCTGAAGTTCCTGATGTATTTTCTTTTAGTCTCACATTTTGCTGAGGTCATAGATTTCTGTCTCTGCAAAAAAAACATTTTGTAGCCAGTCATTTTTGTACTCATTTTGTACTCTACAGTACCCAGAAATGTGGTTGACTTTACAGGCTAAAGAGGAATATTAAAAAAATACATAAAAAGTCATAATGAAAATAAGATTTATATATATATATTTTTAAGCATTTTAGAAGAATAGCAAAAGGTTGTTCTGGCACTGTCTCCTTTGAACTATGACATTCAGAGAGTCTTCCTTTTTTTCTTTAGAGAAACAGATTTGTAATCCAATTTTAAATTTTTGCAAAAACTAAAATATGAATGAGAATGTTAACAAAGCCTATATTAAGATCCGTATCACGTG
>JAWWEW010000078.1:36092559-36133010 GCA_035583185.1 Anabacerthia variegaticeps | reverse complement strand
CCAATTTTAAATTTTTGCAAAAACTAAAATATGAATGAGAATGTTAACAAAGCCTATATTAAGATCCGTATCACGTGTTTAGTAAAATTGCTTCATAAGATTATATTATTGTAGCAATACTAATTTTTATTCATGCATGCAAGTATAAGAATTTATTTGCTAGTATTTCTTGGTATTTTGTTTTTTAAAAAGTCTTTATTCCTTTTCTGTGGGTAACTGACAGGAATTTTCAGTACAAGGGTTGCTTCTTTTCGATTTTAAATTAAAAAATCTTTCTCTTCAGGGATGGTTCCTGAATCTGGATTTCACCCTAGCACTTTTCAAAACAACCATTCCCAACCTAACAGTTAATACTCAAGTGTGCCGTAGTAGTAGAAAATTATTTAATATTAAATACTAAACAACTATGAGAGCAATGGCCAATAGACCATAGAAGCAAGGAGCATCTCTCATGTGATTGATTACTTTTGGCCTACAAAATATAGCTTCCAATTTTCATTTGGAATTTTTGTTTAGAATGAGTTTTTCTTGATAAAAGATGGTGCAATAGCAGAAATACAGAAGTCCACATACAACCTCCTTTCAGCAAAACACTGTGCTGTAATCAAAATCTTCACACTTCTGATCTCTCCTTTTACTCTTGTAACTTCACTGCAACTGCATTTCTCACACAAACACTTACCAAGTGTCTGTCATGACAGACACAAATCAAAAGCACACTTAATTTCTCTGCTCCGTAACAGGTGTGTTACTCTAACTATCTACAGCTGTTGTAGATCACAGAAGACAGAAATGAAAAAAAAAGAAAAAAAAAAGCCTGTTTGAATTCTTCTGCAGCTGCAGAGGATGTGGGACCAGATTCTGACAAGGGATAAAAAAAAAAATGTCAAAATTCAAGATACACCACTTCAGGGGAAGATTTTCTGGTGTTTTAGAGACTGTGTGCCCTTTATACCACCTTTACTTGCAGGTTTCTCTTGCAAGGATCTTATCTACATAAAAGGCATTCTGAATCTTCCATCGGAGTAAGTTCAACACAAATATTAAGTCTCACTTTTTAGCTCCCTGATAGTGGCATTATTCAGCAACAGTCTTATACCAGGTAAACTCATCCAGATGCAGATTTTTACCTATTCTTTGTGCTTGTTCTGCCAGAGGGATCTTCTCACAGGACCACTGGGAAGAGCTATACTGCTTAAAGCCTGTTATGTGTGAATGCCTATGCCTTACATCATGCAATTGCTTCTCTGCTACCTGGTAGCATGGAACCTCAAGCAGCTACCTGGTTTTGCTGAACAGCCACACTGATATTAAGGAGACACAGCACAACAAAACACACTGAGAATATCTAGACTAGGAATATGGATCATTTAGTGGTACTGAAGACAGCTACAATTTTATACCACCTTGTGGTAAACAGAAGTTATTGCAATATTCAAGAGTACCTTTTCTTTAAAGTCTTCAGAGCATCCATGTTTTGAAGCTGTTTAGCTTTGGGACAGGTCGTTAACATTTCAGATAATTGAAGAAAAATTTCAATTATAAAAATAAATTCATATGCTTCCACAGCTTTTGCCTTCACTCTATCCTCCGTATCGTGACATACAGAAACGTAACTAATAAAACCACTAGAAAGATCTAGTAAGCTTACCTAGGTAAAAAAAAAATAGTTCTTCCTCCTCAGAGGGAGTCTGAACATTTAATATACAGGGACTAGTATAATATCAGTTCTGAAATATACCTTTATTTTATTGTCACCAGAGTAATCCCATGAGCTTCCCTTGCTAGATTTATGTCTTATTCTCTTCGAGAATCAAAGTAAAAACGCAGAAGTGCCTTTTCCATTGTTTTTATTTATTTATTTGTTCTAAACTCTATAGAATACTTCTAAGTAAGAAACATTCTAAGTTGGCACATAGGACTGCAACATGTTTACTCAGAAATCCAGTGTTTAAAAGACCATTTAAAATCAGGGAATTACTCTTACCTGAAAGGGAAAGGAAACAGAGCAGTCAGTTGAGATTTTGCTGTTTCCAAGTTCAGACAAGTGGTGGGAACAGCACCTACAGGGAATTCTAAAGGCTGAACAGTCCGTTGTAATACTGTGTTAGCATTTGTTTCTGAAAATAATCATTTTAATTCATGTTCATAAAGAACAGAAAGTATATTCTAAATGTTTGCTTTGTTTTCTTGCTGTCTGGAGTAAACTTTAAGGCAACCACTGAGCTATTGAGTGTAAAGGGTTATAACAGAAAGACTGAGACAAGTTTAATTACAATGCTGCACAGCTATAAAGAAAATAAATAGTATACCATACAGAAAGAAAAGATTGAGCATTTCTGTAATGAGTATGATTTAGCTGGATAAGAGAATCCTTAGTGTTTGGATTAAGAAATATGGACTAAGAAATATGGGAAATATGGACTAAGAAATATGGACTAAGAAATATGGGAAAAACCCCCACATTTTACAAATGTGTAAAGCACTATAGGGTACAAAACCATAATGGGACAAAATTTTTCAAAAACTCTAATTTAGTAATAGTGTGCTGAGTTTGTGATTAAAACATTTTATGGTTTTCTTTGAATAAACCTTCGTTGCACAGGAATAAGGGCTAGCCTTTCCAATGCAACCATTTATTTTCTTTATATGTTTGGTTTTCTCAGTGTTAATTCTGACATGAGATTGAAAACATGCTGGGTACATTCTGATCGTGCAGGGGTAAAAACCTGAAACCTTCTGAAGACCATACAAACTATACACAAATAACAGTGTGTGGTGTGTCATTTCAGTGAAGAGCTACCAACATACAAGAGTATAAATCTCATTTTTAAAAATTCACAGTAGATTTCTGTAGAATCTTGTGATCACACATAAAATATATATACATATACATGCATTTAAAAATACCTAACACTTCTGTATGCTCTTGAGGCTTTCTGTTAACTCTCTGGATTATAGTAGTTCCTAGGAATCCTTGCAATATGTTTCAGACTTTGCCCCGCAGCTTTACTTTTAGTAACTTTTGTAGTGTTATTCTACTATAAATGTGAGCATTACAGACTGCTTTTGATGAAGTCTGCTACTACTCTGTGTTGCCTTTTTCCCCCAGAATGACTTCAGACACTAAACTGACTCTGGCATATTAATCTTTTTGCCTATTTGATAGGAACTCAAGCTCATAAGAACTAGGAAACATCTAGAATATAACAGTCACAGGTGTCGATACAGTCAGTGTAATATAGGTAGCTATTAAATTTGAAAAGAAGCTTGCTTGATAAGGAAACTAATATAATTTTATAGGCTGACTTTACACAGGAACATTTGCAGTTGAGATCCATGCTGCCTGCTTTCTGCTGTCCTAATTATTTTATCTTTTTCACAGTATGGTTCCCTCTAGTGATTCTCATAAGGAAAGAGGCTACCTGATCCCTTAGTCCAGCTAGCATTTTACAAAAGAAGATCCAAATTAGTTTTGCTTACACCAGATGCTTGATGTGCAATTGGGTATCAAACAGTGGTGACTGAAATATGAAACAGGTAAATTCAATGATCTCCTTTGAAGGAATCTCTTACCTGGGGGAGCTAGCATGAAATGAGTTGTTTGCATAGTTGCTGCCACTGTGCAGTCCTGTCTCCTCCCCTTATGCAAACCAATGAATGTGTAAGCTGATTGCCAGATATCCCCAGTGCCAGACTCTGTAACAAGAAATGCAATGAGTATTTGATGGAAGAGAAGCAAAATCAGATTTAGCAGCCTGGTTACAGCAGGCAAATATGTTAGCATATGAACATATTATGCCTACAAACTTGAACGTGCTATGGTGAGAAGTTTGTATGGTGGCAGATAACAAACAGTAGAAAGTACAGTTATAGAAGTGTACCAATAATTAGCTATGCCAATGACTTGCTGTGTTACCTTCTGCAACTTATGCAACTTCTTATTATCTTTCAGAATAAAATGCTGTAATATTCTGCCTAAAGAATCATACAAAATATTTGAATGTCTCATTATTCATAAAAGATCAGGTACTTCTATATTAAAGAGCATACACATGAACATGTCCTGTGAATGAGCAAAAATGTAGTGATTAGTCAAACTACAGTAGCCAGATCCCCACTTAAAGAAACTTGAATACACTGGTACTTTTATATATACCCAGGTGAATTTGGAAAGTTAGCAAATCCCAGGTAGTTTTCATGCAGTCATCCTGTTCTGAAGGATAACAGCACTGAATAGAATGACTGAAGCCCTTCCATACCAGTCACCCTCAGTACCACAGAACAGTCACTGGTGCATTCAAGTTACTAGTACACAGTAACAGTCTATAGGAAAAAATTGTGGCAAGAAGACAGCAAAGTTACCCTAAATAAATTTTTGGTAAACATTTCCTAGGCATCCACAAATAAACATCCTACAAAGGTCTTTTCTTGCTACAGTTGTTCTCCACAGGATCAATCCTCTGCAGGTCAAATCACTTCAATCTCATTCTGTCTCACAGGGTTCCATCTGTTGGAGGGCCTCCTGCCTTCACAACCTGCCATTTTTTTGCTCTGGACAACAAGCTGTCCACTGCTAAGTTATCCAACAGATGTGGACCCAATCAAGCATCTGACAGTGCACCTCATCTTCAAAATCCTCCTTCAGACCTTACTTCAGCTGCCCTCCTCCTCACACTTCACATAATAGCAGGGTGAAAAAACGCTTCAGCTTTGAGACACCACAGGTGTGCTCTGTTATGAGCAAAGAGCATAGCTTTTAACCATGAGTTTCTTACCAGAGGCCAAAGAGGCAGCACAGGGGAGTAGACATGACTCCTGTGAAGAGAAGAAAGACAGAAGAAAGAGGAAAAATCAAGAATAGGTCCCCTTAGACTCTTAAGTACAGAAGAATAGGAGAGAGCAGGCCAAGCAGCACTTGTCCCTAATGCCAAGGGGGAAAGTATGAAAAAATTTGGCAAAAGATAGTTTTACTGAACATGCTTACTAAATGAGCAGCCAGTTATCAGGATTTACCTATAGAGTGCCACAGGATTCTGTGGTTAGATAGGGACCAGACATTCACATCCCAGACTGAGCCTTGGAATCTGGCACATCTCTCACAGACCAGACGCTGAGATGTGCATGCTACTGTCAGAGAGACAGCATTCAGAATTTGGATTGCATTCTGTTCACAGTGCCTTGTATTTTGCTGGAAAAATAATGAAGATTTTGATGTATTCACAAAGGGCAACATTCCCAGGATCCTGGAGTCTGTCAATCTGCTAATGCCAGGCAATAATCTGGCTATGTGCTGAAAGTGTGACAAGGATGACTGCAGCAATGTCTCTCTGCACTTCTAATGAAACTGTATGTTAAAAATATGCTGTGAGCAGATATGTCTTGGAAGAGTTCACAGGATTTCTGTATGGCTACAATGTTCAGCCTGGAGGTCAATGCAGCTGTGACACATAAGAATATAAAACACAAAGAGACAGGGTCATATTTTCACTTAGCTCCACTCCTTCATCTCTTCTGAAATGTAAGTGGGGTAGGAATATATCAGAATAAAAATACCACCTTGTTTCCAGGTTATGTCTGTAGCTTGCATACACCCCTTCCTACCTCCTGATACTTCCCTCACTGGCTCTCTTTTCCCCTCACCAATAGAAAACCACTACCCTGCTAACCTTGTCCCTTTCCTCACCAGGTTCCCCCGCCATATACCATCAGTTCCTTTCGAAGCTATGTGACCAACTGCCTTATGCTAAGCTACTTTCAAGATCCTGTGAAAAATTTTTCTGTCATTTTCTCCTGTCTTTCTTTACTCGGATTGTTCGCTAAGTCAGCCAACATACATTTGGGTCTTCACTTGTACACAGACCTTTGAATGTCACTGATACCACAGGACATTCAGGATTTTTTGTTGCGTCACAGCTCCATTAAGTGTGCACTTTAACAAGATGTTTTGAGAGCTTGTCCAGATATCTTAGGCACTTGCAGTCTAAACAAGATACACAGACAAACAGTGGATAAACAGATAGCGCTATCAGCACATTGCATGAGGTAAAAGCAGTTCAACAGAAAACATGAAGACACACTGTAGACTTTGGACTACACATCCACAATCTCCTCAGCAGAAAAATTCAATTCTCATTTATACGGACTTTAAAAAATGCAAGCATTTTTGAAGTACAATAACACAGTGATTGTTTACAGAGATCACAACTGGAAACATTCCAGTCAGGTTCCTCCTCACGGATTTTCTCTAGTGTAATTCATGCTTTTTCTCCATATTCCACACAGATTACTGTTCTAGAAAAATAACTTTTTTCAAAGAGAAAAGCCTTGGAAATGCCCTCAAATTCCACAGAAGTTTTAATAGAATTGTTCCTTCATGCATGCAATACTGTGGTAATTACTTATACTCAATCTTCTCTAAAAAGTATTCAAAATGCTTAGGTCCTCCAATTATTCTCTCCATGTTATCTATATATGATAATCTTTGTGAACCTCCTAGGGATACCTAAATGGAATATTTTTCTCCTGCCTACTAGTGGGAAAAAAGTTACCTCAATGAGCCTGTCACACTGTCTAATACAATGACTGAAATGCAATCTTAAGCAATCTTTGTTCAAAAAGTGGTGTCTCCATTCTTTATTATCATACATCATCACTTTTTCGGGTAGTCCTCCAGCAGCTGTGAACAACACTTTCCAGCCTTTTATCTATTTCAATCACAATAGGCTGAATCATTACCGTCTCTTGCTGGAGTTTTAACTGTGTACATGATAATACAAGGGTTTGCCAGAAAAATGCTGATTTTCCATCCCAATTTTTAAAATTCCTACTGCAGAGTTCAAAATAGCAAGTTTGTTTGAGATTTTTCATTGAAAATATTTTTGTCTTTAGTCATTGAGGGTTTTTTCCTGTAATTTCTCTACATAGATCATACTAATAAAGCAATTTTTATTATTTAAACTGTTTAAAAATTAGAATAGGCATGCAAGAAGACCACTCCTTAGCAGGTTCACCATGTTTCTAACAATAATTCAACGAATTGTAAAACAAAGCACAATCACATTTTTCTGTTTCTGTTGTGCAATAAGGTATGTCTTTCTTTAAGATACTGATACCATTATAGACAGGCAAGGGCAAAGCATAAGATGACCTGAACTTGTCTTTTCTTGTACTGGGCTTGTATTTGATACTTTTATCATTAAGGAAACCTTTGAAGAGCTAAGAGAAGAAGCTCTTGTACTCAGGTTGTCAAGGTTCTTGCCCCAGCTAACTCTGGAACAGAAATTCTAAAATTTAAGTAAAAGAAACATCAAAAATTAAAATACTTCTCACTTTGCAGAATGAAACTTATCAGATACTTTAAAGACTTCATAATCTTTCCAGGCTCCTTACTGAGTAGTTGTCTATGAATAAGGATATGCCTATGTGTGTAAATACTAGTATGGTTGAATGTTAAATGGGATTCCAGGACACTTTGTGGTCATTGTTTGACAGGAGAAAGGAATCAGTGTTAGAAGAGTTCACTGAGAAGTTACGTAGAGCCTGTAACAATCCTGATGCATGTTTTGGTACTGACCAAATATCTTTTGGCATGCGGTGTTTGGTTGTTTTTTTTTTTTTGTCCCCATGGGAATCAGTAATAAGGACCTCATTCTGCTCAACTGAGATAATTTGAATTCAAGGCAATGGTTTCTAATCACTTTCCTTTCATCTTCAGCCTTAAATATATTCTTAATCTTCGTGAAAACGAATAGGAAAAGCAAAAAAAAAAAAAAAAAATGGAGCATTTTTAGTAAAAATAGGGGAGGTAAACATTCTTTATCAGAAAAGTTGAGAAGGGTTCACTTGGGATTTCTGAAGAGAAAGTGAGGCTCATCCTTGCATAAAAATGCAGAAATGCATTAGATGAACACACAGCCTTAACTACCAAAGCCATTCCACAGCATCAAGCATATGACACAGATGGATGGATACCAACTCTGGGATATACTGTGCCAAGAAGAAATAAGGATTTTATAGTACTGCTTTTTGTTGGGGAGAAAAAGAAAAGAAAAAAAAAAAAAAAAGAGGAGATTGCACCCCTAGTTCAACCACCAAAACCTGACCCGGGTAAGTTATAATAGCTGTACTCTAGTCCTCATACTGATTTTCTTTACAGATCAATTATTTAACACATCTGCCTTTTTAAAGAGGTTCTGTGGCCTCCACTTGTTCATTTGTGAACAGGAAAAAACATCATACTGAGATCTCAAGTGTTGTGGCAATTAGTAAAATGAGAAAGATTCCGTTCTAGGATTTTCAGGGACATTGTACTTCACCATCTTCAATTTTACAATTAAGAAAACTTCAAATGTGTTTATAACCTTAGGAATGTCAACATGTTTTCATTATCTACTGTGTACATATTATTTTGAACCTACTTCAGAGTGCAGAATATATTAATGTATTTATCTAGATCCTGATAAAGTGGTCCTTCAGACACTTAAGGACTTAAAGCCTTCATAAAAGTCTTGTACAGATAAGTATTTAAAAATACTGAAAAATCATTAAGTGTTAAATAACTTGCATATATTTTCATTGGTTTATTAGCATTTTTTGATTAAAAATGACATGCAAAATTTACAAAGAGAACATTAAGGGTCTAATATTCTCTGACACTTAACAGTTCATGAGGGCATGTTTTTGTACATGTCTCAAAAAAAAAAAAAAAGAAGGAAAAGAATAGAAGGGAAATAAAAAGCTTAAAAAGAATCAGGGAGAATGAAATTTATTTTGTCTTGCTTTGAACATGATGGGCAGACAGCTCTTGTAAATTCATTGTTTCTGTCTGATAGGAGGGTCAGTCTCAGAAAGTGACCTATGTAGGGATCCAAAGAGTGCACCTCATGGAGTCATTCATGCCTTTTTATATTATTCTGAAAGTGCCCAACACCTACTAACCAGTCTCTCCCCTCAGCTTTCAGAGGACGTCAAAGTTGATGTGGCTGCCCCAGGCAGGTACTCAGTGAGCCATGCCTGTAAAACTGCTTGAAAAGGAATTCTGTAAAAATACCATCTTGCTTACTCCTCATCTGCTTGCACTCAAAGCCACACTGTATACCTCTGAAACGTTGCTTCTTTTCTTTTTTTTAATGTTTTTTTCATTAGCACACAAAGTAAAAAATGGGATTATGTTGGACTGTTGCAGTGGTATTATGTCAGACAGACACATGAGGGTAATTAATTCCATTTCTACTGTAATGCAGAGAACAGATATGCTATAGCACATGATATGACCTTTATAATTGTGTCAGTCATAAGTTCTATCTGTCTTCCAAAGTCAAATATTCAGACCCCGCCTGCTTCCAGGTATATAATTCTCAGTCCTACAAGGGATTTTAATCATGTTGCCTTCCATCTCTTAGTCCAAAAGGAGAGGAAGGAAATCACCGATTCATTGGGCCAACCTCTTTGCATCTCCTGGATGGAGTAGGACAGAGGGAACATTACAAGCATGCAAAAGAAAATGAAAACTAATCATACATCTTATTTGAAAGCTGAGGACACTGGATATGAGAATGAGAAAACATGTCTCTACACAACAGCAAGCTCTTAACTCCTGTATCACAATGTAGCTACTACATGACGTGTCATTTTAGATGCACAAAATCCAAAATATTGTCAAAATTTTCTGTAAAAATGTTCTATAAGTGTAAAGCCACGTGAAGTTCTATAAACATAAATCCAAGTGAATAATCTACCAGGAATAAGTTGTTGAATATATTTTTCAATTTGTTTGTTCAATAAAAACCTAAGTGTTTTTTTCCTCTGAAATCCTTAACTAGATTTCTTTGCAAACAATTTTCCTTCTGTAGAGAGCAAAAATTGCACATTCTTGTGCATTTAAACAGATATTTGTCAGATCCACATAAATAATAACACTTGTCAGTATTTGTCTACAGTAAGTAGCACAGTGGGAGATGAAGAGAAGCACAGTGGGAAAAGGAGGGTGCTTACCTGATTCTTTTGATATTAGCTTTTACTTGGCAGAACCAACACCATTTGGGACTCACACTGAATTAAGTTATTTGTGGAAAATTAGTCATCTATAAGGTCAACAGAAAATGTCTTTTTCCAATTAACTCAAGTGTCATAGGTTTAAAAACTTCATTTTGAATACAGAACCATACCCATGAAAAACCACAACTTGATGTTTTGTATTATTCTGAAGGTCCTGTTTTCTGTTTCTTATACATTTGAAATTGATTATGAGCTTTCAAAGAATCATTTTTTATGCTGGCTAAGCTGAAGTATCTTCTACAAATCTTAACAAATATTTCCTCAATATAGTGTACTGTGCACGATGATACTTGATTCATGCAAAACCTAAAGCCCATGAGTAATTCTGTTCAGTTCATGGTATTACTCATACCCTTTAATGAAGATACACATTTAAGTAACTTGACGACTCTTCAGAATATACAGGGTCAATTAAAGAATTAGGGACTTTTCATCCAGTCTGATCATCAACTTCCTCTGCTCCTCCCCTTCCCCAGAAGTCCATTTTTGAATCACTGAAGCCTCTTAGAATTCTAAACAACTCATATGTCAAAAAAAATAGTAAAATACAAGAAAGAGAGTGACTTGTAAAACCAAACCTCTCTATGTTGATGGACTATGCAGCAGACTATGGAGGACAATGTAACAGGAGGGAAAAAAAGCTGACTGACTTACATTTTTCTAAAAAATATATTTTACCTTGCATCTGTGTGTGCCCAAGTCCCTCTGGAATTTTAAGAACGTGATGCATGACTAATTTTAAAACTAAACAAAATTACTGTGTCTTTTTCTGAATGTAATTTAAGTGTACCCTTGTGCAAGTTTGGGGCTGTTTATTTTAAATGGCAAATGGAAGATGGACCCATACTGACACGACGAAACACCAAAGAAATCCCCTGGGAAAGGCCCAACATAGGTCATTACACCCACTGTCCCTCCATCTGGCTAAACAGAAGCAAGGAAGTTTTCTAGTCTGCCACCTAATTAATAAGAGCACAATTCCAGAATTCATTTGCAGCTCAGTACTAATGAGTATATATTGACAGCAAGAGTTTCTATTTTAGACATATTAGTGAATATAATTGTATTCCATTCCCAGTGATTGGCATTTTGAATCACACATCATAAAAGAGGGTGGAGATAAAGTTTTCCTCTCTGAAGAAATTCAGTGTTGGATACCAGGGTTCCACAGCAACAGCCAAATCAAATTGTTGGAATTTAACACTGTGAAGCACTTTTCTTTCAAATCACTTGATGATTTTGAAAACGTGAATCCATCTCTTACTCTCTGCTTTTTAATCCATATGGAGCATCAGTCCACACTAAGATCTAGAATTAAAACTACTAAAGAGTATTGGAAAACCTTTGCACAAAAAGAACAGACAAAAATGAAAGTGACTTCTTTTTAAAAAGCAGTATCATTTTTCCTCTTTGTATTTATAGGAATTCAGATATATAAACAGTATTTTCCCATAGATCTCTCAATTTTTCCATTTTTTTATTAACCTGGGATGAATTTAGGTCATGTAATTTCTGAAGTTGCTTCTAAATATAAAATAACAGTGTTTGACAATAATTACATGCATTTTATATGAATAAATAATTTTTAAAAGCACAAACATTCTGATACTTTTAAATGCAGAATATTTACTGACTATCACAATAGTCCTCTAGTTCTGTGTGTTGTCTTCAGAGGTAACAACATTAAAGCACAGGGAAATAGCACTGCAGCATGTGTGATGTATAGCAACAAGAATTTTAAATCCCTCACTTGAGGTGATATTATAGAGAATTACATCGCATTGCAGTGGAAAGGTATGTTAAACGCAAGTATCAACACAACATCCAGAGGCCCATATAAGAATCAGTGAGGACAATACCAGGGATTTTGAAGGCAATGATTCCTTTCACACAAGTTTTCAGACTACCTTAAAAACCTAACCCTCTGATAAGCTTGAACTATTAACTGTGATGAAGCATATGTGTGTATCACTTCACAAGTGGCAAAGTTGGACAAAATGACATACAAGACAGCTGAATATTTTAAAACGTGTTCATGAAGAAAGATTAGAGAAACAAAATATATATGAGTTATCAGTAATAACATCCCTTTCTCTGACAATGTACAAGCTTACATGTCAATATACACTGCCCATGATTAAAGTCTAAAACTGTCACTAAAAACTACTGCAATTCAAAGACCAAGATATTATCTCAGAATCTTCCTTCCTTTTCTAAGGTTAACTACATATAAATGATGAATGGGAAGTACAGATGGGACCAGTGCACTTGAAGTTATACATCACAATTCACAGAAATGCACCCTTAACAGGAAGTTATATACATGGTTTAAAATTATTCGTTCTTACAGAGAATTCAGTCTGTGACTGAGATTTGAGAGGGTTGCATCCTCAATTGTACATGTGTGCAGCAAGAAAGCTTCTGATGAAATTCCAAATCAAACTCTAAGCATGTGAGAAAAATGTCCTTATCACTTGCCATGGTGGCGTAGAGAGATATATCTGCTTCCCCTGAGCATGGACACAGTGAAAAATTGATTGGAGGAGCAGACTCCCATAGGACATTCTGGTAAACATAGGGCCAGGACCTGTGCTCCTTACAGCAGAGTTTTGGCATGGGGCATCAGCAGCAATCTGCAGCTGATGATCAGGAAGCTGGTACACCTCACGCCGTGTCTAAATTTTACTTTCACCAGTGTATCTCAGATTCTCAAAATCTCAGAATCACAGAAGCGCAGAACACGCTGAGTTGGAAGGGACCCATAAGGATCATTGTGTTCAACCCTTAACCCTGCACAGGACCATCTACAAGAATCACACCATGTGCCTGAGAGTATCCAAATGCTTCTTGACCTCTGTCAGGTTTCGTGCTGGGAGCCTGTTCCAGTGCCCAACCACCCTCTGGCTGAAGAACTTTTTCTAATATCCGACCTGAACCTCCCCTGACACAACTTGAGGCCATTCCCTTGGATTCAGTCACTGGTCACCACACGGAAGAGAATAGTGCCTGCCCCTCCTCTTCCCCTCACAAGGAAGTTGTAACTGCAACGAGGTCTCCCCTCAGTCTCCTCTTCTTCAGGCTGAACAGATCAAGTGACTTCAGTCACTCCTCATACAGCTTCCCTTCAAGGCCCTTCACCATCTTTGTGGCCCTCCTTTGGATGCTTTCTAATGTCTTTCTTATACTGCAGTGCCCAAAACTACACACAATATTCCAGGTGAGGCCACCCCAGTGCAGAGCAGAGCAGGGCAATCCCCTCCCTCGACTGGCTGGCGATGCTTTGCCTGATGCCCTCCCAGGACACAGCTGGCCCTCCTGGCTGCCAGGGCACTGCTGACTCATATTCAACTTGCCAACCACCAGCACCCCCAGGTCTCTTTCCACAGCACAGGTCTCTTTCCAGCATCTCATTCCTCAGCCTGTGCAAACATCCAGGATTGCCCCACTCCAGGTGCAAAGTCCAGCACTTCCCCTTGTTGAACTTCATATGGTTGATGATTGCCATGTCCTCTTTTTCGTCCAAGTCTACCTGCAGGGCCTCCCTGCTTTCAAGGGAGTCAACAACTCCTCGCAGTTTTGTGCCATCTGCAACCTTGCTTAGTATCCCTTCTAGTTCTGTGTCCAAGTAGTTTATGAAGATGTTGAAGAGTCACGGACCACTGCAGTGAAAGTGCTGCACTACTGACGGGTCACCAGTCTGATGTCACCCCCTTCACTATCACCTTCTGTGCTTGACATGTGAGACAAATGCTCACTTATCTCATGATGTGTTTATCCAGCTGTGTGCTGGACATTTTGTCCAGAAGGATCCTGTGAGAGACAGTATTGAAAGTTTTACTGAAATCTAAAAAGATTACATCAGCTGGCTCCCCCTGATCAGCTAGGTTGGTTACTTTCTCGTAAAAGGAAATCAGGTTTGATAAGCAGGACTTCCCTCTCAGGAAGCCGTGCTGGCTGTGACCAATGACAGCATTGTCTTTCAGGTGTTTTTCCATACCTCTCAGATTAATCTTCTCTGCAACTTTACCAGGCACTGAAGTGAGACTGAGAGGTCTGTAGTTTCCAGGATTCTCCTTCTTTCGCTGAGACAATGTTTGCCAGCTTCCAGTCATCTGGGACCTCTCCAGATTCCCAAGACTGGTCAAAAATCATTGAGAAAGATTGTTCAATGACATCAGCCAATACTTTGAGGATTCTGGGATGAATCCCATCAGGCCCCATGGCTTTTTAGAGACCTAGCTGGAGTAGCAGATCCCAAACAATTTCGAAGTCGACTGGGAGTTGATCATTCTAGCAGTCATGGTCCTCCAGCTCATGGCACTCGGACCCCCTTGGTCTCTCATCCATGCTGAAGAGAGAGACAAAGAGAGCATTGAACACCTCTGCCTTGTCTCTGTCCCTTTTTTATGAGGTGACCATCCTCATCCTGTAATGGGGCAGTGATAGTTCTATAGAGCCTGTTGCCATTAATCTTTTTGAAAAAAAACCTCTTCTGATTGTCCCCCATATTTCTGGTGAGTTTCAACTCCAGCTGAGCTTTGTCCATACAGACTTTCTCCTTACAGCAGCAAGCAACATTTCTGAATTCCTCCCATGTCCCTTGACCTTGCTTCCACTGGGTGTACACCTTCCTTTTTTGCCTTATTTCCAAGAGAATATCCCTGCTCAGCCAAGCCAGTCTTCTGCCTCACCTGCCTGACTTCTGACACTTGGGAACTACCTGCTCCCATGCCCTTAGGAGGTGGTTTGAAAAGTGACCAGCACTGATGGACCCCAGCACCTGTATAAACATTTTCCCAGCTGACCTTACTGAGCAGCCTGAAGTCTGCTCTTTTCATGTCCAGAGTTGATGTTTTGCTGGCACTTTTCCCCCTGTCAACAGAGATTTAAATCTCAATTGTTTCATGGTCGCTGTGGCCAGAGGCCACCAATCTCCACTTTGGTCATAATACGCAGCAGATCAAGGAGAGCACCTTTCTGAGTTGACTCCCTTAGGACCTGTTCCATAAAGTTGTCATATGGTTTTTTTAGGAATCTTCTGGCCTGCATTTTACCAGCTGTTTGATGTTCTCAGTTAATTTCTGGCAAGTTAAAGTCCCCCATAAGGACAAGGGCAGATGACTTGGATGTGTCTCTTAGTCCCTCAAAGAATAATTCATTGGCATCATTGTCCTGGCTGGAAGGTCTATAGTGGAGTGCCATGATGACATCTGCATTATCTGATTGCCCCTTGATTCTTACCCAGCTTTGAGCTTTTGTTTGTTCCTCATGCTGCGTGCACTGGTGTAGAAACATTTCAGATGCAGTACATTATAACCAATACCTCATGAAGCAGGTTGAGGGATCCCCTTAATGCTCCTTTCTTCAAGTTTTGGCACACCACCCCATTGCTCATCACTGGCAAGCCTGGTTATGTCCTCTTCTCCTTTCCAAGCTAGTTTAAAGCTGTCTCAATGAGACCTGCTAGCTCCTCTGCTGGAGCTCAGTAGATCAGGTGTTGAGTAGATCATCCCATGGTCAGAAAACCCAAAATTTTTCTGATTACACCAACCCTGGAGCCACTCATTGATCTGATGGTCTGCCTATTCTTATCAATATTATTCCTTGTTACCAGAGGGATTGAGGAAATTGCTACCTGTGGTCCTGATGTCTCTATCAATCATCCCAGGGCCCTGAAGTCTCTTTTGTTTGCCCTGGGACTGCTGTTTGTTATTTTGTTGCTTCCAGTTTGAACTGGTCCTTTGTAGCATGACATATTAACTCAGCACCCTTAATGCTGGGATTTTCTGAAGCCAGCACTAGTGCTGTTTAGTATACCACAGTATGTGAAATCACAGCACATAAAGCCACATAGATTTTTCATGAAGTTTAGGTCCTGATTCTGTCTTCTTCCTTTCCTGTGTCCATACCTAGCTGGAACCCTGTTCAGTACGCAGACATTTATGGTCTCAACAAAACACTACAATCAAACATATTATTTATTATACCCTCTAAACTAAGCTTTTTCATAACCCCTGAATACATGGTATCAAAATACCAATGCTTGTATATGTAAGTATGAGCATATTGCGTATTTGAAGATTTCATGACGTGTGCCAGCATGAAAATACACCAATTCACATGCTAGGAGACGTCATGGTAAAGATAATCAAGGGTACAGACATGTGGATTCAACTAGTAATTCCGCTTCAATGCAGGTATTTTTCATCAATATGAAGGCACGTTTGCAGATTAGAACTGATGTTCCCTGTGCTGAAGAGAATTTCAATCTATACAGTTAAAGAACAAACTTAATTTGTGTTTTCTAGGTCCAGGATTTACTACCAAAGGAAGAAACCAAATTTTTTTGATCTTTGAAGTAAAGAAAGAAGTCTTGACAGTCATAGAAAATATAGCATTTATTTTTTGCAATTTATAAAATAACTACACACATAATTATTGATGTGAAATATTTAAAATAAAATATTTAAGTTAGGTTTGTGTAGGAAAAATGGATCCCTATGAACTCAGTATTTTTAAAAAGCATTTTATATTACAGTAAAAATAGTGAAACATTTAGAAGAGAATACTGAAAGAAACAGCATTGGTGAAAGCTGTGGTTTGTAATTGCAAAGTTAATTATCTTTCCTAAACCATCAGTTGTCACTTAGATAGACCAGATTCTAGCAGGCTCTCAGGGGACTGACTTTATTTCATTCCTAATGGCTTGGGACCCACCATTTTGCTGTCTCTGAACATTTGGTCACTGAATGCACCATTTATGGAGTATTGTTTAATTAAGGGCAAATTAAGAGAACTGTGCATAGAATTTAATTTCATATCCTGTGTAAATTCTTTTAAAGAGGGTACTAACTATAGGCATTATAACTTTTCATTATCCACTGTTTCTACAAGGTATTGACAATTTATTGTTTGCAACAGTTAAGAGTTTTGTTTACCCTTTGGGGAATTCTGCTGGCACTGCAGTTTTTTGCCTCATCATTCCATTAACCCCTTATATGCCACTTTCACTATTTTGTGATAAGCCATTTATTTGAAAATGCACTTTTTTCCCCACATATGTTCATGCTTCCATAACAAAATTAAACAAGGCTAGAAGATAAAATGTACTATATGCATATGCATATAGTGCACCTATGCAACAGGAATTCCTACTGGACTAGCATGGACTACATTGTAGGCAGCCAAAATTTACTGGAAGTCCTTATGTTGATGTCTGTGAACAGAAAGTAGGACTACACAAAGAACTAGAGTATTCACTGTTGTGCAGAACCTCCTAGTCTCTTCTTGACAGAAACACTTGCACAGTTTGGATGTAGCTTCCATGAACTGGTTCTTCAGCTACTGCATGTGACCTGGGAAAATTTGCTTTTCCATCTTCCTCTCTCTCAGCCAATCCTTCTGCTTGAGTTTCACAGTCCACTTGGACTGTGATGTAGCACAATGGCTGGAATTTCACCAACATAAAGAAATTCATGTTTACTGAAATCAACTATAAATTATATTTACTAACTATAACATTTTTGCATCTGGAGTGAAGAACCCATTCCATTTTATGATCATAAAAGCATATAGCTTGAAAGCAGTTATTACTCGTCTTTGAAAGCAACAATTTGTCTCCAAAGAAAACAAACACACGTGTCTAGGATATTTTAACAATTATAGAGATGCACATTCTGGAACAAAGGTATTCCAAACAGTACGAAGCACAGTTTATATATACCCTGAATATCCAGTTCTAATTTATCTAGAGCACAAGCATGGAGCTCAAGTAACTGTCAAACATACATGGTGCATTTTGCAGAATGAGCAGAAGCAAATAAAAATGAAGGCTCCTGTCAGAAAAGAGTTCCTATATGTGAAATGGAAACAGTGTCAAAGCTCAAAGACATCTACTGCCTCTTTAATGAAACCAGCGGCAATACATGATTTGTTCAGGAAGGTTGTGTAAGAGTAATCAAAGAGGTTAAGCCAGCAAGCGCAAGTTACAGCCATGCAGTAAGGAAGGCTCTTTTCCACCCACAGTTCACTTGCTTCACTTCAAGTTACCTGCTGCTTGGTCTTCAGGATGTGGCTGCTTTGTCTGAAGAATGTTGATATTCATCCCTTTTCTTTCCTCGGTACTTCTATTACTTCCAAGAGGAGAAGAGTAAACTCAATGATTGCAAAGTGACTGCAGGAAATACCAACCAGGCTAATCAGAAGACAAATCTTCCAGGTTAAATTGCTGTTATTTCCGTATTCCAAGAAAATTACTTAACCACTGGACTAGGATTTGGATGTGGCAGAGGAGTCTGCTCTCTGTCTTATGTAAATAAACCTGTCCCAATCTTTCACTCACTCCCATAAAGATGTAAGATCCTTGATGTATGCCAATACTGAAAGAAAATTAGTATAAAATCCTCATAAAAATAATGTTGTTTACACATCTTTACTTCCTGACTTACTTTTTCTAATGGTGCCGAATCTGATACTGCATACGATTGATATATATTTAAAAGTCAGAACATAAAGGATTGTAGTTGTTGTTTCTCTCCAGATATAGCTGCCTATTTTTGAGGAAACTGGATCTTCAAAACATGTCTTGCTGAAGAATGAAGCATTTAATTTTTTTTTAAGGAAGCTCATTTATCTGCTTGGAAAAAAACATGAAATTTCCCTGCAAAAGCAATTATAAGACAGAATTAGTACTAAGACTAAAAGGACTATCTTAATGATGACTGTAGCATCACTGGCATGACATTATAATACTGTAAGAATTATACAGCATCCAAAATCTGTCAAATGAGATTTAGGAATATAGTTCAGAAGTTATCCCCCATTGAGTTACTGCCCATAATCCCGATACAAATCCTGTAAAATGTTCATGTGAGGTAGCCCATATGCTAAGGGTAGCATATCATTTCAAAGCTGTCAGGTTTAATTTCTGTTTTATTAATTTTCCCATAAGTCTACAGGCATGCATTTCAGAGGATATATATCAAGTAGATTGTATCTACACAAAGAAGCAATAAAACAATGGTTTATTCTGACATGCTTCACCATGAAGAGTCTACACACTGGAAGAAGGAAGCATAAATGTTATGTTATGAGAAACAGGCAGGAAAATTTTGAAAAGCTGGAGGACCAGAGATGAGGTACAAGGGCACGACACATGGATTCAAGAGGAAGATATGGATTTTTATATGCATGTAGAGGGAGAACCGAGGTGAGAACCTGCATTTGAATAACAGATCTACTGCTGCTTCAGTTTCTCCGTCCTACCATCACATTGTCTCCCTTAAAGGAAAACTGTGACAAGAGTTACTTTAGCCCTTTGGCTGAAACAGCAGGTATGACCACAATATCTATAAAGATAATGTCTATATATCTTGTAAAATTCTGTCTGTGACTGACTGTGATTTGTTGAAAGAGGAATGATATAGGAAAAGGTAAATAAAGAACTGGTCCCAACATTGTCTTACAGCTCAAAGCAAACCAGTAAACATGAAAGTTTGCAGAAACTCATTTCCAGTTGTATTTCTAGTATGATGTTTTGCAGAGGTTGATTCTCTGCTGTGGCAAGGCTGTGAGAACCTGAAGTAACCCTTTTAACACAAAATCAATTCTCTTTCTATTACACTTCAATTTACACTGTAAACATAACACTAAGCCTTACATCTAAAAGGCATGACTATGAAGACTCTCTGAACCCTGAATTTCCATATATTCTTGAAAAAACAGCATGACAAAAAAGCTGGATCAGTGAGTGGTCCCATATAGACCATCTTTATCATAGCTTTGTCATCTTTAATTCCCATGCCAAAGACAAGGAAACTCAGACATAAGCTCACTAGGTGCATCTACCCTCCCAAATAAAATAGGATGAGTGAATGAAAACTGAAGTCTTGGTTGTTCATACCAATTAACTTCTCTCTCACCTTTGGCCTAGCTCCAGGTATCATCCTGGACATAGTTCATTCTCAGGACAGCTTCCAAAAGGGATATGATGACACTACCAGGTATGCTTCTCTCTGCCCTACATTATAAACCACTTTTCCAAATGTAGTTTTTCCAGCAAATCTGCCACATTCCAAAAAGCCAAAACCACCAAAAAGTCATATATAAGGCCTGATAACAGTGTAGGATAATATAAACTATAAAATTATAAGGCCAGCCCCTACTCTGATTGATATGGTCTTTCTATTTAAAATAAATTAGTAACACAAAAACTGAAGAAAGGAATTTTTTCCAATAGCATCACTAGGCTTCTACTGAGCATTTCTGATAAGAATCACTGAAATAGCTCATGGTAGAATCGAACTCATTTCTAGATATCTGTCAATATAATATAAATTATTAGATCGTGGCCAATATAAGATTTAGAATTTGCTGGCATCATGGAACCAATTAATGCAAATGTTTAACTTCATACTGTATGAACACTGCAGTACATACAATACCACTGTAAAATAAATTAATGCATTGAAGACAATTAGGTTATGATGAAAATGACTTGACAATCTGTTAAAAATAACTGAGGTTAAATTTATTTTTGCCAAGAGTAAATTTGAAATCTAATGTTCTTTATTTTAGTCTTTCCTGTCTTTCACTCTCCCTCTGATAATTATTCTTTAGAATAATAGCAGCTATGTCTACATGTCAGTTCTCAGATTCCAGATGCGCCTCGGACCATCTCATGGCCACAAACATAAATCTCAAATCTTAATCCAGTGGTTTAGCTCTAGACTTGTAGAAACAGTGAGCCTGTGCTCAAGATCAAAGCACTGGCTCTCCATAAGATAGCATCTGGACTCTGCAGCTAAGATTCAAACACTGGACATGGCACAATCGTGTGAAAGTTAATCACACAAAGAGCTGCTGCCACGTTTCTCCCAGGTATTGAGTTTGACTGCTTGCATACAGCACTACCCTCTCACTGGCCCTGCATGTGTTAAGACAAACACAATGAATGAAAGCAATTGCAATTAACACAATTTTCTTTCAAAAAAAATAAACATTTTCTGGTTTCACTCATGCAAAATTCTTTAAAATTATTATTATTTTCAAATAATTTGTACACACTGGGTTTTTCCATCTTCTAAAAGACCATCGGTAAGACTTGTTGGCAACTTATTGCAGGCACAGAGAATTGGATTCTTAACATCAGAAATTATCTGCCACAACCATTTGGATGATTAATCCCACAGTTCTTGTCTCATCACTTCAAAAATATTTAAATAGATATAACCATCGTGAGCAAGAGTACACTTACTAAACAGTGATAAGGGTACTTAACAAAAATGATGAAGATATTTCTCATAGGTTCTACTTCTCTACTACTCTTCTTCAGGATACAGGTTAGAATGACAAACTTGTGAGAAAAAAACATGCACTCCCACAACCTCCCGGAAAAAGATGA
Source organism: Anabacerthia variegaticeps (assembly GCA_035583185.1). Taxonomy (NCBI): domain Eukaryota; kingdom Metazoa; phylum Chordata; class Aves; order Passeriformes; family Furnariidae; genus Anabacerthia; species Anabacerthia variegaticeps. Next base: position 36,111,550 of record JAWWEW010000078.1, on the reverse strand, counting down.
ATTAAGGTTCTAGTCTTAAGATTCACCACTGAGAATCTCAAGTAAAAGAAGTGAAATTCTGCTTCTCAGATATCCCATCTATCTCTCCAGACATTCTGGCCTTGAAATTTCACTCTTGTGAAACACTTCTTGCTTACCAACTGAGCAGGTTTTTCATTCAGCACAAATGCCTCTACAGATCCCTGTCTATATCCTGGTCTCCTTCTTTAACAGATGAACTGCATTCTCATATCTGTGTGGAAAGGCATCTCAGTTTAGCCATGACTATAAGAATCATTCTGAGACTGAAGTTTCTCAATGGTATCTCAACTTAAAGCTCATTTATAACAATTTTTTAAAAAGGATCATTTCTAATGTGATTTCTATATTGTTAGTATCTCTTTTACTGCAGAAACAGGTAAAGTACAGCATTCTTTGAAACAAAGAGAGGTATGGAGGAATTTTAATCCAACTGAAACGACAGTATACCTGACTATGTTCTCAGCCACAAACCACGGGAATGCTTCCCTACAGGTTGGCAGGTGCGATTTGGAGATAATTGCAGCAAAGGGAGGGGGCCATCACTGGCTTGTAATTCTCCTAGAGAGACTGCAGGTCTTTTTCCTTCTGTGTAACCTTGTATGATAATTAGTCCAATTCCACCTGTCTGCTAAAGTAGCTCTTACAGTTGGGTGTCTGTGGGTAATTGATGCTATTCTGGATTAGCTTATGTTCTGTGCTAGTCACGAGGAACGGGTAGAAATATTTTTCAAAGTTGAAAACTAAACATGCGTTCACTACAATGTCAGTATTTTGCATCAAAGATTAGCTAAATGGTCAGTCTGATTCCTATCCTTTCCAAAAAGTTCATGTGCTGCAAGTTTTAAATTGAAAAGCACTTCTCATAAAGAAATATAGATTTACATACCACAAAATTTGAAGTAGAACTGAAAAATGCAACAAAAATAATTTTCCGGTAATCTCTTAGTTATGATAAATAAAGACATGATAAAATAGTCGGGGTGACCTTGGCAGTTAAGTGTAAAAACTTGTTCTCAGCAAGTTCATGGATTTGGAAGTAAAGATCTATCATCAATAGCCTTAAATACGTCCATAGACTGAGAAAGAAGTTGAATCTTAGATACAGATCCTGTAACTAACCATCTGGATATTAGTTCCCCAGTGTTTCAAGGAACTTTAGCAGGTGCTTAAACTTATATTTTAAGTATTCACAAACAAAAAGTTAAGAATGTTCATAGGAACCTTGGCTGAACTGCTGGCTGCATATCCAGACAATAAATCTATTTATAGACACATACATATATAGGCCATATGACACCAACAATCCATATTGTATATGCTAACTCAGCTGAAGGCTTCTCAGCAGTGTAGGCAGAATCAGTTTTATGGAAGCAGCAATATGGGTCACAGCAGATGGGAGAAAGAGGCTAAAAAGATTCAGTGGAGGCTTCAGCGGACAGAACAGATGGGTTGTGGGGGGAGCGAATAAGGTTTCTGGAGTAAGACTGGAGCTAGCAAATCAGAGGTCAGTGAAGGTCCATGATATTCTGGGTAGAAAGTGATTGAGAAACCTAAAAAGGCTGAAGAAGCTAAGCAAGGATTTAGTGGGGCTGTGTTATCAGGGTAGTGACAGCTCTTCTCTCCTTCTGCTCTTCTGAGAGCTCGACTTTTTCCACGGATAATCTTCCTCTTCCTCACTTTTCTGTAGTACAGGGCTTTCATTATCCACCCTTTGCTTTTCACCCACCCATGGATGCATCTTCATCCACTACCCTTTCCCCAGTAGGAAGGCCTGCAGTGTCCTGTTCTCTCACAGAGTCAAGACCTGCTCTTACTGGGATAAGCAGCAGCAGAACATTGAAAGGGGTGTGTTTCAGAGAGGATTTCCCTCCTACACTTTCCTGAAGGAAAGACAGACAGAAAAGTGACCATTCTTTCCCTAAGAAGCCGCACACCCCTGGGTTACGTCCTGTGTGCTCGGTGTTAGCAGCAGCAGGAGAGGAAGCTGGCTGTGTAAAGCAGGAAACAAAGACCTGCTGTTCAGCCTGGAAAGCCAGGCCCCATCTTTGGCAGGACGAAGCTCACAGTCTGCTGCCATAAGCTGCTGCCTACCTTGTCTTTTGGCTTAATGCAACTCCGTATGCGAGTGAGCGTTGTGTGTATATACATATGTGTGTATGTATATAGTTTAATCCAAGAAATAATGATAAAAACAAAATAATGAGCTTCCAAGTATTATCAAGCCTATTAAGCTACAAATAGTTCATTGAGGACCAATTTCTAAGTGCTAAATAGTACAGCTAGATTTTGCTTTTATGCAAAAATCAATGCAAACACATGAATCATTGAGAAGCATGCTGCAGCCTTCCAAAGTCAGTTTCTAATTAGCAATCCATTGATCCAAACAGTTAGTACTACAAATAACACACACACACAAAAAGTGTTCTACCAAATGTATGGGAAAAAAGAGTCAATTTTTCTGCCCTTTACAATTAATTTCAATTCTTTCCAGAAGTAAGGAAAGTTCCAGTTTTGCATCCTTAACAATATTTCCTACTTTCAGCAATGCTCCTCCTTTCATTCTGTCCCATCAGTTAGAAACTGATTCAGATTCTGCATGAGAATTTAAAAAACACAGAAAATAAAAGAGGGAAAACTAGAATTTGCAGGAATATTTTTCTTACTGCAAGAGTTCTCCCATCTTGGAACAGGGAAATTGACCTAGCCTTATTATCCCACTACAAAAATGTACATTTTCCTGGAGTTTTGACAGATATTTAGAATGGTGAAAAACTGTCATCAGACTGGAATAAAACCTAGCAAAATCTTACACTTGAAAAGGTTTTATTTATTTTGTACTCAGAATAAAACATGTTAATATGTGTAAACCCACACATATAGCATCCTTTACTTGCAGAAATGTTTAGCTGTGTCCTATAGGAAGACAGGATTCTCTGCAGCTAAAAGTCACAAGAATTACTTTCAGAAGTAAAATAGAACACAGATTTCATCATGGATATTATTTCAATAGGAGAAAAAAAATTCTAAGATCTTCTCTAGTTAAGACCCCCTTTTCAGATTTTCAGCCTTTTCTGTGGAGGAAAAAGAAGGAAAAAAAAGGATATTCTAAGACTGAACTGAATCTTACAAAAGAGCTGAAGACGGTAACATAAATTTAAATATTGCATAACAGCAGCTCTATGTCTTGCACTTTTTCTGGTTAAAGGATGAGCAGTCCAATATTGGTTAAAGTTCAGGTCTGCTGCAAAAGAACCATTATTTAGTCTGTCTTTAGTGATCTATGGGGTCACCATCAGCCTTCATTTGGTCGTATGTATCTGGTATTTTCCAACCCCCTCGACCTTTACTCACCTTCAATTTTCAAATATTGTAAAGGCTTAAAACTAATTGCCACATCTCAGGGTAAATCGAACTATTTTAAAAATGTGTTAAAAGTGTGGGTTTCATTCTGTAAGGAAAAACAGTCTCCAGTATTCACAGGAAAACATATAATGGTGCTTTCTGAATAGCAGCAGTTATTCCAAAACTCAGTGAAATGCACCATTTAAATGAAAGCGTGTGATATACTTTTAATTCATGAGTTTAATATGTGGGAAAAAAACAAACAAAAAACATTGGGATTGCCATCTTTATTAGTATCTGCACATTCAGCTATTTGTTTAGAAAGAAACAGCTTATTTGAAAATCTTGGTGGGGTATTTCCATCAAAGTTACATGGCTTCTCAAGGAATGTAGAAAATTATTTTTAAAGCAATATTTTCTCAAAATTTTAAATGTTAAATATCTCTTTTTTGACATGGCTCCCATGTGTCTGATTCCAAAAATGTTCCAAATCATTGCTGGACAGAATCTTGAATAGAAGTGATTGTAACTCTAAGGAAACTGATGAAACAATGAACAAGAATGCATAGCTAAAATTATGGGTCAGCCCTGAAGCTTAGTAGAAAATAATAAATCCCATCCCTAAATCTTTATTAACACTGTTTATCTAGTGTAGATATAGTGCAGTTCTATCCTGAACCTAGAGATAATTGCATAGATTGAAAATGGAGTCAAAGTTTGATAGAAGAATGTACCACCTGATAAAAGGAATCTTAGTTTGCTGTCAAGACTACTTGCTGTAAATTAAGTCAGACTGATCAAAAGCCACTTCTTTGTTCCTGTGTTGCATCTTGCAGCACAGCTCTTAGGCACTGAACATACAAAATAGGGTCCACAAAGCACATTTTTGATTTGAAATTTGACAAAACCCACAGAAATCCTCAGAAAAACATGATTTTCTATTAAAGTCTGAGATATTTAACAAAATTTCTCTACATCCCGGCATTCCTCTTTTGCTTTGTATAACTTTTCTGATGATGAAACTAATTACTGTGTGAACGCAGTTTTTATTTTCTGTTGTCAAACATCATGTCTTTAATCATTTTATAACACATATTTATTAAATTATTATTGCTCTGAAAAATTTTTGTTTACGTGGTAGGCAATAAAGGAAAAAGAGATGTGCCCCTCCATTTTATCTTCAATTTATACATCCTCAAATATAGACAAATGAGGTGCAACGGAAGAAAAAAAAGAGTGATGTCATCAGCTCAAGAACAGGTAGGACACTAGAGTGATAACAAGTATATATAGTCATGCAAATGTTCCAGCAGTCTGATCTCAGCAGTGCTGGAAACACAGCCTATTTCTGTATTTAGATATCATTAGAAAAACCACCAGCCCTACCTAATGCATATAATTCTCTGTATTGTCACATTTCTGCCTGTGTTTACCTTCCACTCAATGACGATATAGAAAATTTTTCTGTGTATTCTTTTTTCTTATAAAATCTATCAAGGCAATACACTTCAGTTTTCAGTTTCCTTTCTTCAGCTATTTTGATATAACATCGTCTAACCTTTGGATGTGCCTGCAGGATTCATGTATGCTTTCTAGTATTCAGGAAGGCAAAGCAGAAACTGTTTAACAAGCATCCTGTCGGTCTAATGAGATATTTCAAAACAGGATGCTTCCAAATCAAACAATGCGTTGACATTTCTGTTGAAACACATAATTTGTGTTTGATTTCCTCAACTGTGAACTTTAAATTGAGGTACAAATGCAATTAACCCTGAAAATCCACCTATTGAGGAGCATTCCTCTTAATTCCTATTAATTTGAATTCCTAATAATAAAAATAATAATAACAGTCCTATTCCTCTAGCATTCAGCGGTGTCTTCTGATAGCAGAATTGCAGTGGTCACTTTTCAAAGCTCAGCATTTGCCCAAAATCGCCAGGCAATTATCTACAATGAAGTGATGAAAGCAACATGAATCAAAAGCTTTTAATTCCTGAAAGTGTGAAGAAAAAAATTTCAAATTTCTAAAGAAATGCCTATTCCTTGCTTTAAACACACGGAGAAGTGTGAGAGTCACAAGTACAAAACAAATTGTCAGTGTAATCATGTTCAACAGTGAAAATACTTGGTTGCTTATAGAACATTGTGCCTTTAGGTGTTATGCATGTGCCTCCTCTTCCAAGGTCTCAAAAAACCTGATTCTGGGCAAGATTTTGAACTCAGATTTAGAGGCGGCAGCTGGAAGCCAGTGATAGCTGATCCATGTGAAGTCAAATGAACTTGTGTGTCTTGGATGTTATTTTAGCAGTAATCCAGGAAAACAATCTGTAGTTTCTTCAGCTGCATTTAAAACTTATGTCTCCTGGTTATCAGGCAACGGTTCTAGTCTTAAGGCTACTATACAAAATGTGAATATAATATTACCATTGTTTGGAAAGACACAGAGCCATAATGAAAGCACAGAGCACATCATAGACGTTTAAGTCCAAGATACAGTGCTGCAAACCCTGAACTTACATAGTGACTGACTGCAGCAGAGCAGGGAGAGGATTCTCAGAGTGTGGTGTTGTTTCAGGCACACTTGTTCCCTGAACATTCATTCCACACTGGTTTAGCTGACTGCACTTTGGTGTGCAGGGTATTGTGATGCCACTTCTGGGTCAACTAAAACTCTGTTTGCTGTAAAAAATTATATTGATTTCTGCTCCTGGACACCTCAACTTTATTTTGTTTTCTAAATTTCTTTATGGATTGGGCTTTAGTATTTATGAATGTCCTAAAATTCACTGAATTTAGATTATTTGATGCTTATGTATATATCTGTCTCCCCACTGAACATAAGCAATGAGCAATAGTAATCCAACTGGAGAGTACGTCTCATGGGAATAAGAGGGTTTTTTTCCTTGTTTAAAAAGTAAAAATAGATAAATAAATTCTATTAATAAATAATGCAAGGCCAAATAAATGCACATGTGCCTGATCCAACACACATTAATTTCCTATTGAACATTTAACAGGAAAACAAAGAAAATGACTTCAGGTGTAAATGGGAAAAAATAGAGCTAAACAAAGTTTTCTTTAGAGACATTTAAACATTAAGATCAAAGAAACTGCCTGATATTCTTGCTAAATTACAGGCAGCCAAGACTCTTTCACAAGCACAATATTCGCAATGGAATTTCCAATACTTTTTTGCCCTGATTCAATGCTCTAAGAAGCTCATTATTTCAAGTCCTAGCAAGCTGCAGAGAAATTATCTGAGAGTTAGGCTGACATTGATAATACATTAAAAAAGCTTAGAAGCACATTGCTACAGCACCTACTTACAGTGAGATATTTGTAACATGAAACAAACAAAACTATAAAGTATTCTTGCCTTTGACATCTTTAGCCATCCAAAGGAAAACAGAAACTCCTGTCATGAAAATAATGTTTTAAAATGTCTCCTGAAGAAGAGACTTTGCATTATACCTTTCCATTTGCTGCTGTAGTCACGGAGAAGTAGAAGCAGTCAGTTCAGAAGTGAGGAAATGCAAGTTATAGTACATGATTTATTTCCCAAATCTAAGGAAGCATCATAGCAATTGTAGGGAAAGTTAATATTCATTCTCTGGCTCGGGCAATCAGTGAAGAAATGGTGTTGCCTTTTAATAGAAACATTATCCAAAAGTCCTCAAAGTGTAAAAGAGTTTTTAATGATTGGATGCTCTGCACAGTATGATCTTTCTTGAATTTGGATCGCTGATGTATGCAGAAAAACTACTTCTGTCCTTCCTATAAGTATATACATCTTTTTACATACACTTTTGGGATTTGATTGAGTAGCAATACTCAACAAGATGTTGCAAGTACACAGAAAAGAAGAAAGATCCAAAAATTTTCCATAATTCAGTTTAACACATAAGTTTTTCAAAATGTTTAAAGATCATCATATAAAGACTTGCATAAGCCTCTTCCTACAAACTACTAACATTTGATCAGTGAAAGCAGGTGCAGTGGCAACATTTTCTTCTGTTTTTGTAAAATTTCAGTGGACAAAACCCCTAGGGCTCTGTAAAAAACCAAGTATTTCCTAGTCTCATTTCTTTTATGGTTTGATTAGGCAATTATCAACATATCTTACATTAACCCATCAAGACACTAATTCTTTGCCTTCACTGTACATATACACTGAACATATACCGTTGTATGCTCATGTCTGCAGCATGCTCAGCTTTACATGGGTGATACAGGTACCATTTGGAAGATTTTCTTTAGAGCCATAAGGGCTAGATGCATCGATCTGAAGTTACAGTGTCATTAGAGGCTGATAACAGAGTAGCAGCAGTTGTTCTCAGTCCTCAGATGTGCCAATAGAATTAGTGTCACGGGTCACAGCTAAACTGTATTCTACATAGCTAGTCAATCAGTATTTCAAGGAGGCCAGGACCACCATGTGGTGTGCTGCAAGACACAAGTCTCCTGGAGCTTACACAGAGCCATTGTGATGCAGCAAAGAAAAGATAAATTCAAGCAATCAAGGTAAACACACTACAGTCAAGGTATTTCCAGAATGAGCAGGCAAGTGACTATATATTGGTAAGATCTGATGTGGAATACCAGAAATATAAACTTATGCCCACTAAGATGAAGAAGAGGAAACTCAGATACAAAATACAGATAACAGCTATGTGATAAATACGAAAAATGTGAGAATGCTAGAAAAAGTATTTTTGCTTATCCTAGTTGAACAAGAGCTGAGATAAGGTATAGGCTGCAATCAGTAAAGACAGCAGTGGTAAACACTAAGAATGAATGTTAAATTGAGGTTGTCAGAAGAATAAACTGGTATGTTTTGGTCAAGAGTAAAATTCTTTTGGCAATGACAAAGTATTTCACAGGGTTATAGCAATGAGCATCTGCAACCATCCTTCAAGTAGAGCAATGACAATAAAAATATACTTGATAGGTCACGATACTTTTATTAAGCCATAATATGGCCCTCAGATGTCAGGGGAGTGGTCCCACTGCTCAACCTTTCTTCTTTTCTGCCACTACCTTTCCTTTTTAATTTAATTCAGCTGAAATATACACCACAAACCCAAATGACAGCTGCACAGTTGTGTTTGCCAATGCCTCTTCAGCATTGTCTTGTATATAGGGTGAAACAGAAATAGTGGAGACAGTTATTGCAACACAAAAATCAAAATAAATGTAGTGTGGTTCTGCTACTAACAAGCCTAACTGAGAAAAAACTATAGCAAATGACAGCCAAGAGGTATTTGACCTTTACATAGCTTTATTTCTTAAAACTGATATTGAGAGAGGATAGATAGATTGATGGATGGATAGATAGATGATAGATAGATAGATAGATAGATAGATAGATAGATAGATAGATAGATATGCACACAAGATTTTAGTAAGCATCATCTGGCACATCTATTTAGTTATTCAAATGTATTTTATCTGACAATGTTGACTTCTCACATTTATTTCTACTCACTGGGCATAGAATTGACTGTGTTATGCCAATGTTTGCCATGTTAACTAGTTCTAAAGGTTACCAACTACGTAATCATACATGACATGAAAAAGTAGTTGAATTTCACTCCCCAACAAACTGAATTCTGAGTCATTGGCACTTCTTTCTGCTGTAAGCTGTAAGTAAACCACCTCCCCACCCTACCCCCAGTGTATATGTTAGAGAAATAAAAAAAGTCAAGTAGATATGCCATTCTCATTCATTTGTATATGAAAGAACTCTGAAGATGCTACTCCCTTTTGGTTGCAAGACAGTGTTCATATGCCCTCCTGCAAAAACTTCACAGAAATATTCTGACCTCTTCAGATGCTTTTTGTTCAAATATTTTCAGTTGAATAATAAAAGCCAAAGGCTTGTGATGCATCTCCTAATTAAGACAAACAGCATTCATTTCCATTTTTTAAATGCCATGTATTATTTTTCCTCCATCTTTCTTCTTTTTTGCTTTTCACTGTATCCCAACCATCAAATATAAGACTTCTGATTCTCCTGCAAACAAAGGCCTGCACAGCTGTTACTTTGCAACAAGCACATTGTGGGCCCCATCCAAAGCTCATTGAAGTCGCAGTCTTTCAATTGACTTCAAAAGGCTTTGGATAGACTCCTTTTTTAAGCTATATCTTAATCTGTGATGCATTTTTAAAGCTGGAAAATCTTTAATGCACTGACGTTTCTGCAGTTTATTATAACAGAAGGTACAAGAAACATGTGCAAACAAAAAAAAATGAAATTAACTCTGCAGAAAGTGTTAATATGAACTGTACTCTTATGATACTGCTGCCAACTACTTTTAATATCCTAATAATGTATTGTTACTCTGTGACAATACAGAATAATTTTAAATCCCCATTCATAAGGACTCCAATTATAATCTAATTCAGCTCAGATTAACCATGCTTTGATGGCAATTTTCTTATACAAAAAAAAAATTAGTCTAAGATAATGCACTGCAAGTATAGTTTCAATGCTAATAAGAGGCAGTTTAACAGCCTAGAGAAGTTCATTCTGGCTACCTTTTCACTGCAGTGATAAACAGTACATGAAGCGCTTCAATTACATATTTAATGTAAAAAATGAAGTTGTAACATACAGTTTAGTCAAACTACTGTTAACTTCACTTTAGGTATCCAAATTCTTCAATAAGCAAAATTGTAATCTTGCTACTTCTACACAATCGTGACAGAGTTGAGATTGGTGTTAGCAGTGTCACTACAGATGCATCTGTTTCATATAATAATTTCATTGCTATGAAAAACTGCAGCAGCTTTCACTGTTTAAAACTCAAGCAGCTGTAAGTGGGACACTTCAGTTCATTGCTGCTTCAGCCAAGCTTTGCACTGAAAATTATTCAGTAAACTTTCATGACAGCTTTTGATTCTTCCTATATCTTACAACACTCTTTTACTGCCATAAGTTGCTTTCTTGCAATAAATGTAAAATGATATGGAGCAAATTGCTTATGCCAGCTGAAGATTTGATCCAAAAGCTGATTCTGACATCAAGACCCTGGCACAAGGGCAAAACAAAAAAAACCAAATGAAAAATCAGAATAAAGATATCTGCTGAAGGTTTTAATCTTAGTAAAATACTGAGTAATTCCTTTCACTGGAGCACAAGGATTAGAGTGCGTATAATCTTTAATATTAACTTCTAATTAACATAATTTTCATTCATCTAAGAACCAGTAATTATACTCCAACCTTTCTGTTTTGTTTTGTTTTGTTTTCTTTAACTAATATTCACAAGGGAACCTATAAATTGATAAATCTGACTGATACATAGCAGAGGCAACCAGAATTTAATTTCATGAAAAAATCTGTCACATTGGATTTTGTATTCCAGAGCAAACAAGAAAGGGGTTAAAGGGAATTCCTCTAAAACTCTTTTATGCAAACAAGAGTGACCAGAAAGCAGCCTAGTTGTGTCTGACAGTTTTGGTTAAAGGGACCTGCATGGAAGTTTGTTATGTTTTATATCAAGCAGCCTAGTGTATTGGTCTCCTCTGTCCCCGAGTAGCTTAGATAACTAATTACAGGGACAAAATCTCCTCTAAGAATCTGTTCTGTTCATTTTCTGAAACAAATATTGCTTAAACTAGATTAATTCTATAATGGTTGTAAAGCTGGTCTGAAAATTGTCCACAGAAGACCTAGATCTGGATTCCCATTTAGAATCAGAGACATAGAATAGGATTTTCAACATTTATCTTCTCTGAAAAGCATCTTAACCATTCAAATGAAGTCAAATGTGTTCTTTCTACTACCACAAATATTGTCACTGGCAGAGGAAATCTATTTAAACATACCTAGATATAATTTTTTTTGCTTTTGAGGACCCAAACCAACCCAAACACAAACAGAACTCTTGAAGGTGAAAGACTCTCAGTTGTGTCTTGCAATGAACCGATGATAGGGTCAAGACACATTTACACATCTTTTCTTATTAATAGCTCAATCTAATCCCTTAATCTGCACAAATCACTCTACTGAAATTATAACATTTTGAATAAATATTGGGTTGGATTAATCTTTTTGAATTGTTGATTACCCGTCTTACTTTTTGAACACTTTCTCTTCCTAATGATTTTACTGAAATGAAGTGTTGCAATTTTCCCCAAATATGAATTGAATCAGTGACTTTCATTGTTTTTTTCCCCAATGGTCTATATCTAATCCACCCTGAGAGGAAAATGGAGATGCTAACAAACCAGATTTTAAAGTAACGAAATAAAAAGATTTATTTATGCTTTAAACTATGGAGCACGTCCCTTTGGTTACTGTCATTCTCAAAGTCCTTTTAGTATCGGAAATGAGATTCTTCAAACTAATTACCCACTGACGACAAAAGAGAGAACAAAAGCCTTCTGGGCTTTGGTTACTACACCCCATCTCCTGGAAGGCAGAGGGTTATACCACTCACCAGCAGATGGAGACACAGTCTTCTTCTTGAATGTTTAATTCCATATTAATAGAGTCACATCTTCCAAGCTCTCACTTGCTCATGTTTTTCAATTTAAGTTTCATAAATTCACATACTTGGGTGTGGGATTTTTTGGTTGGTTTGGGTTTTTTGATCATCTGAACACTACCAAATAGTTTTATTTGTAAATCCCAAATGAATATTTGGAACTGCATTCAGTGTGAGAAAATCCACATTCTCCAGTTCAAAATTCAACTGCTCTCAATATTCCTTAACAATAAAATATTTTCCCACAAATATTCCCATCTGTAAATTCAATAACTTTAATCTTAATTGAAAACATGAGGTTAAAAATTGATTAATTGAAACATTTTTTTTAAAAAGAGTAGTGAAAAATAGATTTTTCATGAGTTACAACAATAAAGAATTTAGAAATGATTCAACAAGCTCTGAACCCTGTGCCTCCAGATACTCAGCACAGAGTTTTATCAGTAGTACCAAATCACACCAGCATTCCCTTCAGTTTTTTGCTTGACTCCAGAGAAACCCACAGGCTAGTCATTCTCTCAAAAGAGAACAACCAGGTAAAGACTGGCATATTTATTCTAAAGAAAAATAGTAAGTAGTGTATCAATTTTTCTAGTCTCTTGTGCCTGTAATGTGTAGAACACTAGAGCATTTTGCCATTTTTATTACAAATTGCCATATGAAAATTCTGAGTTAACTTATATGCTAAATTCTGGAGAATAGCAAGAATGTTTTCTCAAGCATGATACATATCTGAAGGAAATAACCAAGACTGAAGAGAAGAGAAATAAAAGCACAGATTACTGTTGTGCAATGAATCTAGCAATGACTGTTCCTCTTATGGTTGAAGCAAAACTGCTTAGCCAAGAGGAGGTTTGACAGAAGACAGAAAACAGGTAGAAACCTGCAGGATCAATAATAAGAAGGGCTTTTCAAGGTGATCAGACCGAAATTCCAGATTTCAGAGGCTTGATTCAGCTTTAGGGCACCAGAAGTCAAATCATGCATCACTGGATAGATCATACTGGTAGAAACTAACAGGGGTGAGAGAGTAGGGTTGGAATTATGGACATAAGGGGGGGAAAGCATGAAGATCACATGCTTCTAAGCATGTGGTAGAAATTTTAGCTTTCTATAAAACATTAATTTATTTCATGAGACAATAGAAAAAGGAGCAAAGGTCAAATAGAAAAAGTAATATTTTACCAAAACTGGCAAAATCAAGATCTCATCAAGAAATAGCATGTGGAATCTGGTTGCAGCTGATTTCCTAAAGCAGTACATATTATCCATCATGTTCCCATGGCTCAGTATAACATAAAATATAAAACTCAGTGGGATTCAATGTTGTTAACTCTTCTGGAGTTCTCCTGTAGCACACTGCCTAGAAGCAGAAAATGTAATCACAATGAGCTTATGAGTTAATGGTAACTTTGGGTAGCCTGAACTGTTCTTTCTTTGAAGGAATGGCATGTGCATAGTATTTCCTTTATGCTGGAGAAATAAAGGATTCAAAGATGAAACCTTGCTAATAATAATAATACCAACTTTTTAGAAGTCCTTACTAAGTGCAAAAATAATATTCATTAGTGGATACATTTGTTCCCAAAATGAACACAGGTAGAATTTTTCCTAATAAAATGGAAAACATTATTTCATTCAAATAATCATCAAGTCATTGAATTGCTTTGGTTTATGTCCTGATAGATCATAACAACAGACATTCCACTTTTAGAACCATCATATCCTGTGACATTATTATTATTAATATTACCCTCCTAATTGAAAAAATTAGGACCATTGCCAACTAACACAGCATTTTGGCTCTTCAGTAGATACTGGGAAGTGCTAAAGTGTAATAACAACTGTGCTTTTTGTGTACTGCTTATTTATTTTTTATCTTCAGTCCTAAAACTTCATCTGCATTCTGATTTCAAGTTAACTATGCCAACAATTGCTTTTCCATTAAATTCTTTACACATATGAAGAGAAAAAAAGAAGGTATAAGATCTATGACATTGTTAAGGTCTTCCATGAATTCTCTAATGGTAGGGAAATCTCAGAAAACTAGCTGTTGTTGGAGTGGAACGAATCAGACTTAAAGGGATGGTGAATCTGATTTTCTGTTTGCTGCATTTTGCCTTCAGCAAATACTCCTGAACAAATCCTTTTTCCCCCAAAGGGATGGCTAGAGCTGGTTTTGGTTTGAATCTGTCAATATTTTTACTTCAGGCAAATAAAAGTGATTAAGCTATGGTATGAATAAGTTTGTCAAATCAGTCTTAAATAACAAAATTAATTCTGAGTTATTCAAGCAAACACGTGAAAATAGAGACAGTAATAACTTTTTGCTTTCCTAACATTTCAAGTATCATTTTAGCTTTTAAAAATAAAAGGAAAATGAGCTTTGCTGCAGCAGTATGTGGGGTACACACATACTTATATCTACATTTTAACTCTTTAGAAAGGGTTAAGGGTGAACATTATGAGCAGTGATGTTTAAGAAAGTGGTGTAAGTTAATCTTTACAACTGTCAACACAGAGGCATTTCTTGTTCTGTGGTCACACTTCAGTTACAATAAAACATGCTTATGGAACACATAGTCAAAACTTGTTGTCAATTATTTAGTATTCCCATAAACCATTAGATGGTCAAAAATATCTTTAATTGATTCCATCTCTACCTACACTACTTATTATTTATTAGTATAACAAACTTCTCCATGGGAACAGCTAATTGTACCTCCCTAGTGGCCACTTCAAGTGGAATAAGCATTGCACAGTGCTGCCTAAGATACTGCTGAAAGGTCTTCAGCATTTGGGATTTGATTAAAACTGTATTACATGTACACATCAGCAACCATTGCTAAAACAAAACACTAACTTAAAAAAATCCTTCTGCTATACTGCTTAACATAATTGAAAAGCCTGGCATATATGGAAAGAGGAGGGTTGGAGAGTCTGCTGTCTCTTCCCCCTCACCCTCAACAATCATTTTGTAATAGAAATAATGCAGCATTCTCTTGTACAATGAGAAGGGAAAGTGAGCCCTACCAGCTGCACTATGGTAGACCTTTTCCCCTGACGCACATGTAGCACAGCTAGCTACTGCTGTCTAAGCTGCATGTTTTTGTTTCCTTTTTTTTTTTCTTTTTACTTTTTTTTTAAAGACATAATTGTTAATCTGTTCTATAGTAGAAAAGACAGCTGTTATGGAAATAGTAAGCCACACTGTATTTAGATTGTTCCATGACAGGACATTCCACAGGTAATGTTTCACAAAGGAAGATTTAGTCATTGAGACATGCAGGTGAGCTGTAAATACTACTGAACAATATTAACATAAGAGCACCTACAGTATATAGACCAATATAAACCAAGGTTTTACAAATAGATATTACACTCACTATTGGATTAAAATGTGACAAAAAATGAGCAGGTATTCTTTTCAGTTAAATTAACTTCTGGTCTTTCATCACAGTCAGAGATCCTTTGTTGAAATGAGCAATCTCTGAAAATCTTCAAAGATGCAATTCAAAACACGGTTGCTTCAGATTGCTCTTACCCATTTTTTTTTAGTTTTTGGGTTTTGTTTGTTTGCTTCAAGTCAAATGGCATATCTGGAAGTGATATTTCATTCAACTGTTAAGAGACATAGTTCAAGAACTGAATTCCAACCCTGCAGAAAGGATACCCAGTCTATTTATCTGAAAGTGGATCTACACCGTAAGTGGGCTTAGGTCATAGGAAGAGCAAAACAAGAAAATCATCTCATCTAGAAGGGTGTGGGGATTTTTTTTCAAACTAGTCATGGGTAACACAGTCAGTTCAAATGACCTCAAATTACCTTAGAGTGTCAGTAGGCCTGAAGGTAAAAATAAACTCTGGCAAAATACTGATGAACCTGCAAACAAAAACTCCACCATGGTTTGTAATTGGAGGTGCCATGCCCCAAGACAGGTGTTGATCACCAACCAGCGAACTTTATGGCCTATACAGTCCTTTAATTCAAATTGTCTTCCATTTGAATTTTCCTACCTAAAAAGTAGGAATAAATTTTTGCTTTTCCTTCTCTACATTTTCTTTTTACAGTGTTTAACAGGAAAAAAATAAAATACAGATACCTTTTATTAATCTCCAAAGACAAAAACACAAAAATGCAAATTTTTGATAAATATTCTGCTGTGAAATCAAGGATTTTGTGACTGTCTTCTTTTCTTCAGCAGTAAACTAGAATTAAAACTGCCAGGACATATCAGACATTAAAAGTAAGCAATGTGGAGCAACAAAGAGATTAAAAATGAACAAAAATTCAAGTTAGAGGCACTAACAGACAAAGCAGCTGAGTTACCAGATGTGGTGGACAAACATTACTGAAGTAGAAGTAAAGCAGAACATTAAATTTTAGACAGAGAAGATGAAAACAAAAGCTATTTAACAGTCATCAGCATAAAGTGACAGGAGTAATGAAGCATTATTTTGAGAAAGAAATGCCTCACTTTCTGCACATGCATTTAAATGCAGTGTTTTGGTGCAAACATTTGTTCCATATGTTAGGTCAATGGCCTGTATTTCAAATATATAGTCAAGACCTGTAAAACTGGAGAGTTAGGGTCTCAGCTGTTAGACACTGACACTGCTTCACTGGCGTCAGTGGTCCTTGCGTGTTGGAGGGTGTGGCTCTTATTATTCACAGCACAACTGCTCGCCCAGACTGCAGCAGGTACCTAATGTGCAACACTTGCCGCTCAGTTGTGATTGCATTAGCTATCTTCTAAGTACAGGAAGGATCATGGAGTGGCAAATGCTGAGACCATAATGGTTTGCACAGTAAGAGAGCTAAAATCTGCTACACGTGGAATCCTTGCTAATACCAGTGGAATAACACTGAAATGAAATGTGATGCTACCAGTTCTCTTTGTAGTGGCCCTCTCTGACTGAGTAAGCTGATGTGCCTGGGTTATGGTGACTGATATTTTAACTACCTACACATCCAGGTAGAGTATTTGTTTATGTGCAGGTCAGCCTCACTGGACATAGCCCGTAGAGTTGCTCTGCACATGCATAAGGCTGCCACACAAAACACCTGCAGTGGGCTGTCCAGAGATAGTACCAAACTTTCTTCACTGGCCACAGAGTATGTCAAATTAGGTGCTCCAGCCACACCAGATCACATTTTGAGGTGGCAGAGAGGCCAATGCTCACTGTAGCAAATAGATCCCAAGGGATGTTATAAACAGAAAAGGTTCTTAGTACTCCAAACACAGCTTTAAATGTAACTTTAGGACTAATATTCCACTTTATGCCTTTAACCATTTTTAAAAGGGTATAAGTCATTTAGATAACTATTAGCCTATTTTCTATAGGAAAGATGCATAAGATGCACCTTAAGGTATTTTTACTCACTGTAATGGGTAGATAGCTTGCATCAATACAAATCTGAAATAATTTTCTGATACCTTAAGATTCACCAAGAATTAATAAACTAAGGTAAGCTTAGAAGCATCCCTGCTTCTTAATTTCTCCTCTTTGTGGGCTTTATCTACAGTAAACAACCCTTCTATTAGCTTCCAAAAATGTGTGAGACATATAGAAACCTTTTAACAGAATTGGTCTTGAATGACAGTCGGTGTTTTTCAAAATTTTACTCGCTATTTTGTTTCAAAATCTGCTAAAATCTGCTGGTTTATTTCAATGATTTTTCTCTTGAGAGCAGGAGGAGCTAAAACACCGGTTTGTAATTAATCCCACTATTATTGCTAAGAATATTGTTTTGACAGCAGCAGACTGACTCCACCAATACTTACTGGATGATCTTTGCCATGTCTTTCTGTTGCCATATGACTAAGGCAATAAAAGTAGTATATTAATATATGCCTCCACCAGAGATGTTTTATGAGGTATAATTTTATTAGCTTGTTGTAAAAGTACAACTAATTAAAAAGATCAGAATATTCATCCTATAAAATTCCATTATCTCAATGTATATTTTAACCCCATAGATATGACAAAACTACAAACACACAAGCATTTTATGAAAACAGACAATTTGACACTTCAAGATACTCATAAACCAATGTGTTTTCCACTGAGAATGGAACAAAAATCTTTGAAAGGGATGGTATTTAGAGCAAGGGAGATTATGTTCTCTTCCTTTGACCAGAAATATAAAAATAGAAATTCCTACAGATTATTCCTTCACCAAACAAACTTGTTTTCTTGATCCGTCACTTAAAAATTCTCCCATCTAGCATGAAAAATGCAACCTTGTGTGTTCTAAATACCTAATAATAGGGGAAAGTCTCTATAAAACCACTTGATTGTGTACAGATTAATATATCTGGCTCAGTCATAATGGTAGAAATATGGAAACCCAGAGGGAATTATTCTGCTGTTATTAGGACTTGTTATAAATAAAATATGAAGCATATATTCCAAGAACAAATCTCCATTATGATTACAAAGAGATATCTAAATGAAGAGAGAATTCTCTTGCTTACAGAGCATACTGAAACAGAAAATCATTGTAAACAAAAAAATTTACCAATATAACTTTTTTTTTCTGAAAATGTTAATGAATTTTACAATAGAATATTGTGTTCAGTCTTGACAGGCCCACACCAAATCAATGTCCCAAAGAGTATCTATATTAATTTGCCCTAACAAGTGTTTTAATAAGGTCCATAACACCTAAAGCAAGCACAAATATATGCTGTGTGAAGAATGGATTGAGAGCAGACCTGAGGAAAAGAACTTGGGGATGATGGTTGACAAGAAGCTGGACATGACCCAGCAATGGGCACTCACAGCCCAGGAAGTCACCTGTGTCCTGGGCTGCACCAAAAAGAGCATGGGCAGCAGGTCAAGGCAGGTGATTCTGCCTCTCTACTCTGTTCTGGTGAGGCCCCACCTGGAGTGCTGCACCCAGCTCTGGGGCCCCCAGTGTGAGAAGGATGTGGACCTGCTGGAACCAGTCCAGAGGAGGGCCACAAAGGTGACAAGAGGGATGGAGCACCTCTCCTACGAAGAGAGACTGAGCTGGATTGGTTCCGCCTTGTGAAGAGAAGGCTCAGGGGGAGGCCTCTGAGGAGCCTCCAGTACCTGAAGGCAGCCTACAAGAAAGATGAAGAGGGACTTTTTACAAGAGCATCTAATGAC
>JAWWEW010000078.1:36068490-36092459 GCA_035583185.1 Anabacerthia variegaticeps | reverse complement strand
CTCTGAGGAGCCTCCAGTACCTGAAGGCAGCCTACAAGAAAGATGAAGAGGGACTTTTTACAAGAGCATCTAATGACAGAAGGGGGAATGGCTTCAGCAATTAGGGTAGGTTTAGATCAGATACTGGAAAGAAATTTTTTTACTATAAGAGTGATGAAGTACTGGAACAGCTTGCTCAGAGAAGTTGTGGATGCCTCACGTCTAGAAGTGTTCGAGGCCAGGTTGGATGAGGCTCTGAGCAACCTGGTCTAGTGGAAGGTGTCCCTGCCCATGGAAGTGGTGTTGGAACTGGATGATGAGGAACTGATTTCTTTTTATTTTTTTTTCCAAACCATCGTGGGGGAAGAGGAGGAGGGTTGGGAAAGGAGGGTGAAGGGGTGAGGAGAACACTAAAAAACCCAAACCAGAAGTTAGCAAGACTAAGGGGCAGAAAAGCAAGAAAATGTGGTTTTCAAAATACTCATAATGTCTGCTTAAAGGCTGTAGCAGAAAGTCCTTCTTAGGTTTTAAAGACTTGTTACCAACCCAACATACCGAAAAACAAATGCAGGAGGTAAGCAGTATGTTCATGAGTAACAAACTAGCTAAAGACAGAGTAAAATGTTATTAAAAAAAAAAAAAATAGGGATTTTTTTAAAACAAAAGACCGATTTTTTTTAGATAGGAATATTTCTATTTCCATTTGCTATACTGTACTAGGAGTAATGTAAAACAAATTGTAATCTATTTTTATAAAACTTTTTAGGTATTCCTCAATAATATTAATATCAAAATCAAAACCTCATTAGGAAAACTTTCCAAAAAAAGCCACAAACAAAACAGATTTCCCACAGTTTTCAGCTTTCTCTACCCAGTGACCTATAATGTCTGAGCAATAAAATATTGTGCCTTATCAAATTAGAGATCTAGTTTTGACCAGGAAAAATCAGATATGCCTGTACAGAAAGCCCCTTGAAACTAGTGCACTTGCTTCAACCTATTCTTGCTCTCAGTGGCAGGAAAGCCTCCAAGGATCTTCAACTCTCTACCAACATAATTTCCCTTCTCTGGGCAACTTCAGAGCAGTTAACACTTTCTTTTCCATGTTTTATGAAGCATGAGATAGTGCTGATCTTACATTTTTTTCTTAATCCCAAATTTCTTATTTCATCAATTTTCAGCTTCCTAGCCTAGCCTGGGGTCAGATTATTCATCCATTTAATCCGTAAACCAGTTTTTATCTGCCAGAGATTTGTTTGTCACTTTCCCCTCATCATAATAGTGCATCTCCACAGCTTCTTTTATCACCTGGAAATTGAATACAGCAGGGCTTAAATATTCTCATTCACATGACAGGAGAAATCAACACTTTTCTTTTTTTTTTCCCCACAAAAGTGCCCTTTTGTAATGACACCTCAAAATCCCCTACAAAGAGAGAAAACAGATGAGGTGACCTTAGATGGAGAATACCACAAGTGAGACAGGAGCTGTCTATCTTTCCATTCTGTACATGGCACAACATAGAGATACATTCATCCTAATGGGTTCGTTGAACAATAATAATTGCTGACAGTAATTAAAGTAAACAAGATACCGCGTGGGCTAGGTTGAAAAGTGCTCATCATTAAAATCAGAAAAAAATTAGTGTAGCATACTTCTTATAAATATATATATCTTAAATGTAAAAAAAAATCTATAAAGATGTAGTGATGACTACCATATTAAGTTAGTTTTTTATGATTTCAGAGTTCCATTATTATGTTTGAATGTTTGATTGAGAGTTTACTGCTATTCAACTCTTATTCACTTTAAAATATTACTGCCCTTTCCTTTGGAGAGAAAAAAAATGTGAGATCACCATTATTTTGATTTATTTGTACAAGTTCTCTAAAATATTTTACATTTAGTCTTTGATATTACTATTTAAATGAAAAACCAATCAGTGAAGTTCTGCTTTCTTGTGTGTTTCAATTGTTTTGGGAAGAAGATATTCTTGGATGGTAAGCTCTTATTATACATCCATTACAGTTTTTGATATGACAAAGTTACAAAACACTGGCCAACAGAAAGGACTTCTCATTTTTTAGCCTTTAATTCTGAAAGATAATGGCCAAAAGGATTTCACAGTCTCATACTTACCCTAAGGCATCAGTTCATATTTCAGAAATTATCTACTTTAGAAAATTTAGTTATCCCACTGTTCTCGTGCAGAATGTAAAAAGAAATATCAAAAATTTTCCATTTTGGGAAATTTTATCCTTTTAAAACAATGCTTATTAAAGAACATTAAAAATGTACTCATATAAAAATGTTTATACATGTCCATATACATATATAATTGTATATATGCTCTCATGTTGTGTATATACACACGTATTCCTGTTGAATACTAAAGTTTACAGTCCATATCTTCTGCTTAATTATGATTTACAATGAGAATGTTTTCATTCTGACTGTCTCATTTCATTGACTTACAGGCATCTCAGCTGGCTCAATAGCTGCAGAGAAACAGTGTGTGGACATTTCAGTGCCCATTATTTCTCTGCAAATTCAGCTGTGGGGAGTAACAAGAACAAATTTGTTCCCACTGAAAACAAGCCACATATCTGTACATGACTTGTCTCACTGATAGTTTCTAGAGGGTATAAAAAAGGTTGCAATAAAAAGACTGAATTGAACTAAAGAGAGCACTGGGGAAACTGGGTTGAGATCTACCCCTTGATGCTAACAAGTCTCAGATCCATTCATCCATGCACGCAGATGATATGGCTCACACATACTTTAGCTGATTAAACAGATTTTGGTAGATAATATCATTATCAGTCAGACTTGGAGCCAAAGAGTCTTATCCATTTAAAGGAATGTTATACAAATAATGTTGCAGGAAAATATAAACCAAATCATGCACAGAAGTAGTAAGAGGTCAAAAACTACCCTTTCACCTACTTCTAGAAATGCTACCGGTTTTTAGGTGCCCAAAATATGTCAAGGAACATGCTTGTGAAGACTTCCACACTAACCATGAAAAAGATACCTCTGTTATAAAATAATACCAGTAACATTCTGTCTGTTCTATACATGAATTGACCTTTGTGCCTGCCATGAGGAGAAGAAAGAATAAAACAAAAACTTATACGAGAGAAAACAGAAAGGTATAATAGATTACCAGAAACAACTTCCTACCTGCTCAGCTCTGAATAGTTTTAGACTGCAAGAACTTCCCAATACTGAAAGAGGGAATTGTTATTATTCTCTTATAAATAAAGCAATTACTGTCTTTTCTTTTAAAGGATCTGAGATTAGTGGTTATCCAGCTAAGCACATTTATCAACAAGACTGATGAGGTGATCTCCTCCCCAGGCAGCAGTGGGGTCCAACTAGAGAAAAGCTGACAAAGTCAATTTTTGACTACCTGACCAACAATATTCACCAGTTAGAGTCACTTACAAAGAGACACTCTGCTTTCTCCTGGTTTATTTGAGCATATCTTCTAAAAGCTGTGTTTTCATTCCAGGTTTCTTGGTTTATACCCATTTACCACCTTGATCGCAATGTCAGGGCAGATCCAGCCATTCTGTGATAGGGAGAAGCAACACAGAAATGCAGCTGCAATCAACTCAGGAGTCACAAACAATACCATCAGTGCTAATGGGAGGGGCCGTGACTGGCTTGTCCACCCCAAGTAAATCCACTCCTGGGTAATCCTTTATTTTATGCCTGGCAGAGAGGATCCTGTGCAATAACTTTTAAGAGAATCCCAAGAGTGTGAGGTATTTATTATCATCAAACACTTGTTCTCCTGACCCCACTGCCTTCAGGAAGGACTTTTTATTGTGTAATGCTTTACTCATTTGAGTATAGGTGGCAGAATCTGATCCAAAGGGATTTAAGCAAACTTGTGGGTATTCTTGTTGTTTGAGTCATGTTTTTACTGCTTTCCCTTTTAACACTAGTTTTAAATTCAAGTGTCATTTCCAAAGAAACAGCTATGATAATCTGTGGTGAGCTGATTAATAGCACTTACGCAAATTTCAATGACCACAAAGTTGTGAGTGTGTCTGTGTGAGTGATCTGCTTCTTATAAAGTAAATGAGTCTTCTTTCACGTATTTAATAATACTCAGAATTCTCTTCTCCTCCTCTTCCTCTCTGCATTCACTCTGAAGTCCTCTCCTTCTCTCATTTGTTGTTGTTGTGGCACAGTTATTTTTTTCTACGCTATTTCCATTCACCCACAGTTAATCATTTACAGCCTTTTCCACTGCAAACATGCAGAAAACACGTAAAAAGGAAGTCTGTTATCACAAAATCAGCAACTCTGATTATAGCTTGATCAGAAGTGACATCACAGTGGTTTCATTAGTGATATTAGATATGTGCAAACTATTTTCAATCTCTTTTTTTTTCTTTTGCAATGTCAAAAGGGACAGTCACCCTGCCCCAACTGGTTCTGTTTGAGAGTGTCAGGACTGCATAAAAGAGTCCTTTCACTTACCGTCTCAACACCACTTCACACACCAAACAAATTAAATCTACACATCTCTCATAATCTTTATCAACCTGCCCAGGCAAATGGTCGGAAGCATTACAACCTTTGACTTGTTAACTTATTTTTCTCTCTTTACAGCCTTAAGCAACTCTTAAAATGTGGAGGATGTACGTGCAAAGAAGTAAGTTTTGCAATATAAGTACTGGGACAGAGAAATTCTCTCACTGACAAGATCTGCCAATGCAGATAAAATTCTCCCCTTGTGTTTCATGTTACACATTCTATTCTAGGTTTGGCAGACATACCTAAGGCAATCTCTGCAGTAAAAATACAGTAAATACTTATCCCAGGAGATTTTTATTTTATTCTTTTTTGTTGTTGTTATATTTATAATACCAGTAAGTGAATGAGAAAAAGGGCTCTCAAGTGGGGACTCTGGGACCCCTTACAAAAATAGCAGTATTATTAATTTCCTGTTATCTATTTTTCATTATATAGTGCTCCACAGCTCTGTTAAAAAGAAATTGGCCAGAGCCTGGCCACAAATGAGATTCTTCAAATTTGTCTTTCTGTAAAAAGTTTTTTTTTTGCTGTTGACATTTGTGAAAACCAACACCTTCCTGAGTTTCAGTAAGAGCCTGTTTTTAGATCAGATGTTTCCAGCTAGACTGAATCAGGAACAAACTTCCACAGAATCATAAGAAACATTCTATTGGAGATGAACCTGAGAAAATCCAGAGACCCTGACAAAGGAAGATGAAACTTCATGGTCTTCTTAGAGCAGGACCTGGGGGAAGTCATTTGAAGCTGTGTGGGTATTTATAAGTGCGCCTACAGGAATGTTTGGATAGTGAATATAACAGTTCAATATTTGATGGCTAAATTAAGCTATTGTTTGCTGTGAGCTGGGTAGATCAATCAGGAGATTAAACATTCTGTACCTTGACTGGCTTCTCATCTCTATCCTTGGATACTTCTTACTGTCCCTGTCAGAGACAGCATATGGGATTAGACGGAGCAGGTATAAACTAGTGTGTTAGCTATTCTGGTCTTAGTTCACTTGGACTCCAAAGTACAACATCACAAGGAAGGATATTTGTAACACTGCAAGATTGTACCCTGAAGTCATACCTTAGAGACTCAGAAGAGTAATGGATGTTCTTGTACCAAACTGGCTGGGAAGTGAGTGGGATCCCAAGACAGGTCCAATTTAAATATGCAAGTGGTCATGCACTAGGCAGTCAGCCTCATCTAGGCTACTTCTATCAGTAATAATTACACTGTTAAGAGAAGAGACTTTGGAAAAGAGGACAGACTGGATGTAAGGTAACATTAAGTTTTCATATGTATTATTTGGTGTAGTATTCACAGTGAAATGTTTATGTTAAATCTTTCATAGAAGCTGTCTTCATTCTACAAAGAAAGGGATGGAAAGTTCCTTCTTTCCATAAAAGGAATGAAAGGAATTTAGAGAAGATGAAACACTGATTCTGGATAAATATAGCATTCAGTCCCATATGGAAATTATTTAGAGATAGACAAATATTCAGTCTGGATAGGTAGCAGCATGCAGAAAAGAAACCCTCCTCCACAACAGCTCTAAAGCAAAACAACCAAACACAGTCCAGCTTGTCCTGCCTTGACAAGGAGGAAGGCCATCTGGAGATTTCCCATGGGAATATCCTTTTCTTCAAAATGAGGGACTTGAAATACCGGGAGAGACAAAGAAAGGAAGTAGAGAATCCAAAAGGCAAAGTGGAATCTAGCAATGGCAAACACTGCAGCCCCCAACAAGCACTGGTGAAAGTCAAGGCAGCAATACCAAGACCTCTGCACGCAGGCAAAATGAGCACACTTCCATACTCCCATTAACTTTAAATTCTCAGCTGGATATACCACCTGTGCAGACACTGCATCTCTTCCTTACTCATATCTTTCCATAATCACCTCCTTTCATTTACCTATAACCTTCTATTCTCATACAGACACACCTATCCTTTGATCTTTATTCAGGTCTTTCCCCTGCTCACATACACTTCTCATTAGCACAGAAGAGATGCATCTGACAAGGAGAAAGGTTTCTGTCTGAAATGGGAGCTCAGCTATGTTAAGGAAGAGACTGGGTCTTTGGAAGAGGAGGAGATTAAAATTTTTTTAACAATGCAGTAGCTTTGGGAAACAGATACATGTCTGAGTGGGGGAGGAGGTGGGAACAGTTAAATGGGGAGAGCTACAAAGATATTTTCATAGAGGTGAAGATAAACACAGTAAAACCATTAAAGTCTAATTTTGGAAAAACTTCTTAGAAACCATTCCCGGCTAATTATTCTCCAGTAATAAATGAATAGAATAGTAAATGTTATTAGAATAATTTACTATTCATCAAGAATAATAAATGAATAGAATAATTCATTATTCCCACATCCTTGTTCTTTGCACGCTCTGGCAAGCTAACTAGGGCACTAGGAGGAGTGTCTCAGGAAGAACAGGGAAACAATGCACTCAAAACTTGGAAAAGAGGCTTCACTTTTAGGTGAAAAGTTCACATATCTATCAGCATTTTGTAACTGCACTACTGACATGAACTATCGCATTTGAACCCTACGCATCTTACCATACTGTGTAAAACCTACTAAGCTAGTTATTGGATAGAGAGCCAGAATTATAAAATATGATCTTTTCAAGTGGGCAGCATTTTTTTGTTTCAAAGTGATTTTTTTACTTCCTGGTCATACTTTTGTTGGCATGAACAGGTTAAGCAAACTGACATGGCATTTGCACAGGTAAAAGAAATTATAATTAATATAGCCTACATTTGATTTTCTTGCCCAGTTTCCTGGCTCCCCATATTTTATACATATATATAATGTATGTATTTTGTATTTTCATATATACAATAAACCAAAATACTTTCTTCCATCAAATAACATACAAATGCTTTCTTCTCTCATGCTCCCCACACAGCTTTCTTTGCATCACAGGCCCAGTTATCTCCACAGACTCTCCAGGTGCTGTTTCCCAAAGCTCCGGTTGCTTCATGCTCCATTTGCTAAGCATGCTACTCTCCACAAGCAGTGAAAGGTCACAATATAATCACATCGACTCAATTTATCTAAAACATCCATGTATGTAATACAGATTCACAACAATAAGTATGATGTTTCTATTCTTTTCATTCAGAAATAGTTTATTGGTAAGAGGTTCAAAAAGTGCTCTTATTAAGGCTTAAGTTCTGTTTTTTATGGGTTCTAGGGCTTTTGTATTAGTAGACACTTTTCCTCTCAGACCCCATTTATTTGACAAGACCTATGTTTCCAGAGTTTCTCAAGGGATGAAACTAAATCCATTCAGAAACAATTTAGCCCAGAAACATTTTTTCTGATACTGGAAAAAAAGACTTTGATGCTAGGTTAATATTGTCTATTACAGAAGAATAAGACAGTAAACGGAGGGTTGATCAGCTTAGAGTACGGCACTAAGCATTCTTAAAACCTTGAGAGAGTTAATTAATCTTTCTATGACTCAGCTTCTAACATGTAAAATGGAAAAAATCTTTCTTAATCTTACTGCTCATCTTCCTTTTTTGCCCTCGGTTTAAACTCAAGTTCAGTGAGTTCAAGACTATCTTTTAACATGCGTCTTGTAAATGGACAATTTTGTTAGAGTTCTGCATTGAGCACAGCTCAGCGCTGTCCCAGGATGTGCCTGTGTTTTGCAATCTGTTTTACATACCAGGTAAGCATCAGCCTTGTTCCACTCTCAGACCTCACTAGACTATAGGAAGGGATAATAAGCAAGCCTAAGATAATCCATATGCATCTTCTTTAAAAGATGATTAACTTATAATGTACATTGATCATTTAAAAAAAAAAAAAAAAAGAGAGAGAGAATAGCTGGGACTTGAGAGCAAGCTTCCACCATAATTCTGCTATAGCATATATGTTGGATGATATTGCAGTGTTCTAAGGCCCTGTCTCACTTTTTGCTGTTTGTATATTTTTGTAACTCTACTCAAGTTTTAAACCCATGGAGAAATCTGATGTCCTCTCTAAATTTTATATATAATAGTGATTCAAAGAAAATCTTGATGATGTAGCATAAACAAATAATTTTGGACTGTCCTGGCCAAGCCAGGCATCTGGTTGCTGCAATTGACAAAGGAGAGAGAGAAGAACCATGTAAAGAGGAGACTGAAAATCATTTCTAAAGCAATACTTGACATTCATGTGAGAGGGAACATTTTTCCAGTGATCATGTGATAAGAACATATTCAAGTGCTTTAGGTACATGACTAAGAAGGGCTTATAAGTTTCTTATAAATGTTATACACAAATTCTAAAATCTATAGAGATGTTCATGAAAGTTCCTAACAGAAGATCTAGCTATAGCTAGTTTGTCCTAGCTATAAAAATCGTGTCTTTTTAGAGTAAGATGTATATTTTTTATTAGGTTTTGCAAGGAAACTGGCACACCTAACTTGCAGAATTTTGAGAAAGAAAGAAAAGAAAAGAAAGAAAGAAAGAAAGAAAGAAAGAAAGAAAGAAAGAAAGAAAGAACAGAAAAGAAAGAAGAGAAAGAAAAGAAAGAAAGAAACTTAACATAGAAGTTAACATTTTTACTTAAAAATGTAATTTTTTTTCTATCTCCTTAATAACTTTGTGTTTTTCAAATGTGAAAATATGGGATGTTTCAGTATTTCATTCTTTAAAAATTTTGAATCAGGAAAGTGTCTAAGCAGACCATTCCGTAGTTTGTTTTTGTAAATCATGACCTCTTGGTAAAAACAAAGTTGGTAGAAAAATTTACTACAAATTGAACGGTTTAGCTAACTTTTCTTATCTTTCTACACCGTCTGACCTATATTTTTATTCTGTTCTTCACTTCTGCTTAAATATAGAGTAATAATCTACTTGATGTTATCCTTGATTTTCTGACTATGGGGATATCAAATTTCATGATACTTCCTCTTAGAGGGCAAGGAGGCTGAAGAGACACTTCTTGTAGAATCATTGCTAGTCTTGGCATGTTCCATAACAGTTTTTAGGACTCTCCTAAGTATTTGAACACGGTAGGGAATACAACATTAAGTCCAAAAACTAAGGAACATCTCATGGATTTAAGTTGATCTCATCTAGATCAAGATTCTCTCAGCTAAAAAAAGAACTCCTGATATGAACTTTATAATTAACCAACACCAGAAAGCATGAGAAAATGAAAGTTTCTCCTACTGTCCCTGGGGGGAGACGAGAGACAAAAAGAGGTTAGAAGTGTGCCATAGGTGTGGTATGCTTGCAGGTGCACTTCATATAGCCATTACACCTGGGAAGGCAATTCTCATAATTTTCTTCTTGGAATGATTCTCAATAAACTTGTGGTTAAAAGTACCCACAAAGTGTGTGGGAGAGAGTGGGAAATTCCAGCCTTGGCAGCTGATGGTCAGTTGCTACACACTCAGTATGTTGCACATTTCTTAATGAGTATCTGAAGTCTGAATTCAAAAACTGAGGCTTGGTGCTGACTGCTGCTTTTGTGAATTCAAGTTCCAGTACCAAAAATGACACTTCTTACTGTTTTATCAGTTTGGTTCCGATCATGCAGGGATGAAGTGCACTTTTTTTGTTGTCATTTAAGTAAAACATGCCATTTCTACTTTTCTTTCTTCTGTTTTTTACATTTTAATAGAAATATATTTTGCAATCGTCAAATCTGAAAGCAGTAAAAAAATAAGCACTACACCACCTTGTTTATCACAGTTATCAGTGCACTTGTTTGTGTGAGATTTCCTGTGTTAACAGAAACGAAACATACTAATAATAGATGGCAAATACATGTTTTTAAATTCGTGCAACTGGAATTACTGCTTATATTTTGTACAATTTCAGTTACTGTACACTTGGAAAGAAAAAGCTGAGGAATCCAAATCTAAAGTAAAACAATGTACCTGTCAATATAGGCAACTTTTCACCACAACTACATTTCATTAAGGACAAAGAGAACACATTTAGACACCTATAACTACAAGATAAAAATCCATTCGCTTTGAGAAAAGGTCAAAGACGTTCTTCAATAACTTCAGAGGAAAATGTCTTAAAATAAACTTGCAGTTTAAGAGCAGCAACAACAAAACAGATAATAGGTACACTAACTTCAAGAATTATTTCAAGCTGCTGTTTGGGATTAAGTTTTCAAGCAGTTTTTGTTCTTCTTTAATATCTTTGTAAAAATCACCAAAACACCTTGCATCTTTCCCTAACACATACAACATTCTCCCTCTTAAAGGGTTCCAATAAATATTTTCTTTCTTAATTGCCATAGGTTCATTTATTTTAAATTATTATAAACATTTTTCAAGTAAATGTTTTCTAAAAGTGATCATGTCTAATAATTTTTATGAGGAATGGTTTATCATCACACCTATATTGCTTTCAGTACATAGCAGGACACTTTCCACTTGAAAGTCACCTTGATCTGAATGTTTGCAGCCCTCTGCCCCATCCCTCAGATATTATTTAACAATGCTTCCACAGTCCTTTGCCACTTATCTTTTCGCTCCCATTACCAAATTCCTTTACGTTTACCTGGACATGTTTGATCTTCCACATGGAGAAAAAACTATTCTAATACAGGCTGAAAAACTGCTGTTATTCACCTGCAGTTAGCCATCCAAGGATTTTATTACTTTCAAGGGAGAATTCAGGAGTAAGATATTCTTCTTAACTGATCACTTCTTAACAAACACTTCCTAAGCTAAATCAATGACAGACAACAAAGTCAAAAGTCACCGTGGGTTTCCACAATAATTATCTGAGAAATAAATAAATAAAATTTTCTCAGACTGAAAAAATACCTTAAGACAGATTTTCTATTTTAGACATGAATGCCTCATACATTCTTGCAAATGTATGATATATGCATGCAAATCAGATCTTTACATCTGCCTACTTCAGGGTGTAGATATTTGTCTATATATGTGCAAATAAGCAAGTATCTATTATTAAAATTGAAAAACAAGCAAATTAGAAAGATGTCCTCTTCCTTAAATCTGAAATTAATTATTTTACATGTGTTATCTCCTGTATTTTGACCAATATTAAAAAGCTGATTTGCAGATTTTAACCTGTGAACTGTATCAAATTCTTTTCTGGCTAGAATGATTTCCTAAAAATCCTCAGGAAATATTTGTAGCCATCATAAAAATGGTCAGTCAGGGTACTCAGCAAATCCAGTTTCATATTTCATAAATATTTGTGTTTGCAGAATTTTTGGAGAGAAGACAAGCCTTTTCCCAAAATCTTAATGACAATTATGACAAAAATTATACCCTAAAACAGGAATAGAAAAAGCATCTGTATGTGACAGGTTAGTGGACACGTCTGCAGGCAAGGCTATGGAATCTGTCTTTCATTTTTCCCAATAATTCTTTTTACTAAGTATATTACCTGTTAATGGTAACTAAATTGCTGTCCAGCAGAAACTTCTCTCTGCTTTCTTTAAGGTTTTCACTGCCAATTAAAACATCACCAGAATGTTCTCCCATCAAATTTCTGAGAAAAAGGAACAAGATAACTCTGTTTTTCCTTTAAAAATTGCAATCTGGACAGTGGAAATAGCAAAGATTATTTCTGGACCATTCTCTAGCCTTTCATGCCAAGATATTCTTGTCCTATTGTGGTGTGCTTCTTCTCTCCTGTTAGTAGTCCCTTAGCCCAGAAGAAATGACAGTGAAAAGGTAATAGAAATTAAAATCAATTCTCAAAACATTTGAATAGTAAAAATGGCATTTGAACAGCAATACAGATAGAAAAATGCTTCTGAGATCTATCTAATTGTGGTAAAGGCTTTTTAATGAGAAATGGTGTGTCTCTGTGCTGTTTCATAATTCACTGTGCCATTCTAGATGCCTCTATAGTTTAAATACAATAAAATTTTAGTAGGATTTTGAACACTCCCTAAGTTAACAGGTAAGTCAATTTAATGCCATAAAAATAGATGTAACTCTAGAGATTTTAAATAGTTTAATCAGGTGTAGCCATTTCTTCTAAAGTTCTGTGATATTTTCTATCATGCTCAAAAGCTCTACAGCATAGCCAAATGTGTAGCTACAGGCAGCTGCAGTGACTGATTTCATTTCATGTGCCTGTTTCCGAGCAGTGAAGTCGAGCCAATACAGGTTTGGGAAAATCTACAAAAAGCTCTGCACTGATGGAAAAAACTGACCAGATTTGGCTTTTGTGAATCTGCTATGCCAAAATCACATTCTGCTTTAGGTAAATTTTAGACTACTTCTAGGAAAAATAATTATTGTTTATAGTCTCATGCCTACAGCTGAAAGTTTGCCATTGATTTAAGAACATTAATACCCACACTAAAACATACCTATTAATCCTTTGATTTGGAGGGGAAAAAAATGGATCAGATTCAACCTGCCCACCTTTGATGAAACTACCATAAGCCCCTTTATCAGCTGCCCGCCTTTGTTGATGGACAGTAGACAAATAAGACTCTGAGACTATTTTTCCCTTTGCTCTGCAATATGTTCTAAAGTATGCAAGAGTTATTACCAGTGCTGCTCTAGTCCTTAGGCCATACTCATTGTTCAAGGCTCACTAAATACAGATCAGTTTAGGGCTTTTTTCCTCCCTCAAATTAAGTGACTCTGTGTTTATTTTGTACTCTGTTGTGCACCCTCCTACATTCCCACCCACTGCTTACCCCATGTGGTAAAACAGCAGAAAAACAAGGTTTGCTCTTGTCCTGGGAATTTAGTTTATGTTATCACTAGTTTGCATTTTATTAACTGGGGCCTGAGGGAGATATGACATTGACAATATTAGTGATTTTATTGTAAGTTTCACAATAATTAGCCCTCTTTTTTTTGTGAAGGAAAAAAATCAAAAAGACCAAAAAAGGGGCAGGGGGGAAGAGCTTGAGAATGATAACATCTCAAATAGTGGAAGGTTAATCTGAAAAAATACACAGGCACTCATACAAAAGGAGATATATTGCTTTTAAAAATCATGCATTTTTTTAAGCTAAACCCATGTTTAAAAGCCTGATTTGTGATTTTTAACACTTGTGATTGATAGTATGGGGTAGTTTAGCAGAAATTTCCTGAATTTTATTTCCTTCCAGTGGTGGTAGAGTAAAAAGATGCCTGAAGTTAAGTTAATCTGATTCCTTTTAGAAGCCAATTTTTCCCCTTGCCTTCCTTCTTATTCATTGTTTACCCCTGTTCTAATAGATTCTTGCCTTTTATTTGAGGCTTAAATGAAGGAAGGATATTAATTTTCCCAGAAACCAAATCCATGAAAACAGTTGTACTGCTTGTTTTGAGTTGCTCCAACTTTCTTGTTCTTATTCAAGCTTGGAAAACTCCAAAGTCTCCTAGGTTTACTGGGCCCTAAAAAAATCAATATCTATACCGAATTAAAGTTAACCTGCTTTTAAAATATTACTGTACAAAATGGTGGATAGCCATATTTTACTCATACTGTTATCCTTTCAGTTTCACATTTAGAGTTTTTTGCCTTTACCTCCAACACGTTACCTTAATTACCTTTGATGAAACAATTTTCCAGCTGAAGATGCTTTGCCTCTTTAAAGAAAGGGGGTTTGATTGGCATTTGTAAAGGAAGGTAGATTTCAAACAATATTTAAAGGGAGAAAATGTCTGTTATGTAACTAAAAAAAATCTAAAAATGGAAACAGTTTTTAGTTATTAATATGGAATTTTTAGAGCATGAAACAAATGGATCCTATCATGCATGAATCAGTATGAACTACTGAACATACCTTTTTATTCATTGCTGCATAAATATTCTGTGACTGTTTATGATTTATAGTGAATTAAAGAAAAATATTAAATTACCGTAGAAATAGAAAAGGATACCTGGACCTATTGATAAGTATTATTTGTATTCTCATGACATGCCTTGATAGCAATGAGATGAGAGGAAGTGGAACAGATACTGATTCAGTAGTACTGTGGACTGACGAAAAACTACAAATTTGACAGAACACCTAGAAAGTACTCTTTATCCCTTCTAAAAGACTTTCCTGTGTCTCTTTCAGTGCTGTTTACTCACACCCACATTTCTAAGTTTTGTCCTGAATGCTGCAGTAACGAGAAAGTAAATGAAAAATTAAGTTTATAGAGATAAGCCCGAAGCACTCAATACCAGCTGCACAGAGCATAAGTGTTACACATCCACTGAGTGTATCCATGGGACCTGTCTACACTGTTCTGTCAACTTTCTCTTGAGAGCCAAGATTATCTTTAGACATAAGCAAAGTGAAAGTGCCCTGAGGTGAGGGGACCCTGTCTGTGTTTATGCTGCTTGACCCAGGCACGAGTTGCTTCAGACATGCTGATTATTCTCCAAGCCTCTCTAGCAGCCCTGAGAAATCTCAGGTAGCCCTTGAGTTGTGCCCCACTTGTGAATCCCCCAGGCTGTTTGCCGTAAGTAATTGTCTGCCTCTCACCATTATCTACCAGCTCTTCTGATTATCAGGAAAATGTGGGAAGGAAGGAGAGAACATGAATCCAGACCCCTAGGCTATCAGCCTTCTCCAGTTTCCAAAGAGCTGTCTATACCTGTATCTGGCAACGTGCAATAAAACAGGATAACAAGTACCTGCCTCACAGGCTTAGCCTGCCTGAATCCTTGATGAAACATGATGGCCTTATCCACTGGAGACGGGACAATCAACATATCCCACAGTCATCCTCCATCACTCCCTACCAGAACATACTCTGGAAGAAAGCTTTGCAGCTTGGTCTTAAAATAGCAGAGCCCGCAAGAGTCCACAGAGGAGAGATGGAAAACCCTCATGGAGTTTTTCTGTGGAGGAAAACGGTATAAATTTGGAAGCAAGGTACCTGCCAGAGCACCAAGTCAGAAGAAAAGCCGCTGGTTGTGAGAAATGGTGCCAGTATGGCCACTCAGAGCTGTACAATGGGGAGGAAGAGGGAAGTGGTTTGAATGATAGGGGGCAAGGTGACAAGCAGGGGGCATGTGGCCTTGTATCCCAACTATTAATAGCTGCTCTTCTCTCTCAGCCCATCCCTGCCCTTGCATGTAGGATACAGCCAGGCCTCCTACCAGTTCCAGAGGGATGTACCTGAGCATCTCTCTGCTGGGTTTTGGGAAAAGCTCTGTGCCAGGCTCAAGCTGACTCTCCACACCACAGGCTCATTTGGGTCAGCCACCACCAAGTGAGGAAATGCCCACTGGCCGGGCTGCTGAGTGGAGACCTGCCATGGGCTGGTGCCAGCACCTGCCAGGGAAGGCATTGTCAGGCAGAACAGGGTCATCTGGCAACATGGGGCAGGTGAGGGTGAGGAAAGCCCACCACCCCCTGAGGCCAAAGGACAGGAGCCTGTCTATATGGATGCCCCTTTCTGGATCTTGCTGTCATACTTGTAGACTGTCCCCAGGAACCACCAGGAGAGATTCCCAACAGTGGGGATGTAGGCTACCTTGCCTAGCACATAGGATGGCAATAACAACAGCTGGATAAATTTCCAATGTAAGATTTTTTATGAGGCACTGTATACTCCCAGGGCCATGGAATAACCCAGATTGCTCTGTGGGGCAGGGATTTCACCAGAGAAAGAGAGGAGGGTGCTTCCCTAAAGCACCTCAGCCACACGGCTCTGAAAATGTCCTGCAGGACAACACACAACTGAGGGGAAGAACACCATGGACCAAGGGGAGGTGGGCAGCCAGGCAGCCTGGCATCAGCGGGCTGGCTGTGGCTTGATCTATACAACATAGAGGTAACCACAGAAATGAAGATATTAAGACTGGAAATCTGGAGGTGTTCATGTTTTGTGAGCGTGCACAGACATTGTGAGAAAATAACTTCTCTTTCAATGGTGTGTAAATAGCAATGTAGCAGGTACCATAGAACAGTACAAGTTTCCTTATTCCTTTACCCACTGACAACTTTACATATGTAACATAATACGGTGTATGCTTGCAAAACATATATTTACATTATTAGTCATTCAAAGAATAATGAATTAATTAACATCAGAATATTTCTGACTTCAAAATGAAGCAGTCCCTTTTGCGTTTTTTTGTTTAAAGGGAAATGCATAGGTCAGACATTATATCTGGGGTTACCATTAGTCTCTTAGTTTCACACATAGATTAAAATTTTAATACTTTGTGGCTAAATCTCACTACCTCAAAAGAAAGGGATAGAAATCCACTTTATCTAGTTTTATTTGTCCTTTGCCATTTTTTTCATGAGTGTTGTGATGTTATCTGCAGAGCACCTAGCACCATCAACAAAATTCAGACCCAGGACTGCTTTCTGTGATTCCTCTGTTAAAAAATAAAAAAAGCAAAAGTGGAAGAGGAAAATATGATGAAGAGCAGGCAAAAGGAGCTTTCCACTGGTAGTTCTATGAAACACTCCTTTGAAAAGTTATGCCAGGGTTCAAAACAGATGTCCCCATTTTTCTACTACTATCAGTGAGGAGAAGCACCCATCATCCGTGTATTTCTACAGGAAGAAAAGTGTGCACACTCACAACTGCACATTGCGCCATGCAAATATTCCTATACTATCAACTGCTCTAGCTATGACACCATGCCATTGTTTCTGGTTTTTTCAAACATTCTGTAGAGAAAGACAGCTATCTTTAGTGCAACACATTAACATGGATACAGTAGCAACTCATGAAAAATAAAACCCTGACAAAGAAAAAAATCCAGCAGCATACTTAACAAAATGCAGTACAACTTTTGTGCAAATCAAAGAAAAGCAATTGCTAATAAAACCCTAAAAGGAAGGTTTTTAGAGCAGTAGGCAGATCAACCCTTGAAAAGGAAGCAGACAGGAAATGAGCAGAAGAGTTCATTTCTCTTGGTTTATGATCAGAGTATTTAAAGAAATGGGGTTTTTCCTTAAGGTCAAGATGGAGAAAAAATATGGAGACAAACTATAGGCAGATCAGACAAGACTTTTAGAGCATCTTTGGCTCTGGAAGCATATGCGACATTAGGCTGTTGCTATCTTGAAATAGCTAGATGAACCAAACATGTTTTTCCCCCCCTACCTAGTGGTTATCTCAGTTGTCACTGGTTTTTTTTAAGGACAATGTAGCTCAATATTCTATGTGTGAATGGTGTGAGTCTTCATATCTGTGTCTAGCTGGATTTAGAACACTAGTTGAAGGTTAAGCAAAAGGTTAGGAAAAATAAGCTTAGTTTTCCTTCCAAAGTCTATGCTGTACCACCTGTTTCTGAAACAAAAAACTTTAATTAACTTACTTAAATAAAATCAAGGTTTTAAAATCCCATTTAAAACTTAGTGTTAAACACTTTCTAAATTTGAATTATTTTAAGTGTTCATATGAGGAATTAGTTGGAAAACTTCAGGAGAGATACATTTTGCTACATCTTCTTATTAGAAGTCCATTATACAATAAAACCTAGCTATTCTTATCCAGCACAAAAGATGATACTGCATTATGACATATCTTCCATTAGATTCCATGTATTTATCTTCTTCTTCAACTTCAAATCTGAATTCATTAATACTGTTAAGGAAAAAGTTACAGATTTATTAATTTCCCTGAACCAGTTTTTTCACCATTCCCAAGTGTATGCATTGTATTTGTCATCTCTTCAAATTATTACTGTTAGCTTGGTAATATTTATTAAGGGTCTTTGTTTTCGCGCCTAGTATCATATATTTGGGGGTTTTTTTCAGAATCAAGGCATAGGTGTTATGTGCTTCTCTCAGCTGAGAGTTCAGTAACCACCTGAAGTTCCCAGTTCTGACTTCCCTGTCTTTGTTCGAACCATTAATCTTGCTTGTAGTCCTGATGGTTAAAGTCATCTCCTAACTTAAAACAATGCACTGTTAGAGCCAAATCTAGAGTACGGACTGTCCTTAACCCCAATTCCTGACCTTGGAGCCCACCTTTTCTTTCCCTGCTCTCATCTGCTTTGTATAACCTGAAGATCTCTTTTTGCCTAAAGATTCTGCCTTTGAGGCACATAAAGATCCAAACCACTGCATAAAGCTTTGTAACGAATGCCAACACCTTGAACTACACTCAGGAACTAATTAGCAGTTGATGTAGTAACAAGTCAAGAAGCTGTTAATTCACACTAAAAAAAAAAAAGTAAAGTTTACTTGAGTAATTCATTGTCAACACACTCATTTAGACAGATGTTTTCAACTGGCACACATACATAGTACATCTGTACACACATGTCTGTCATGGACTGTATACATACCCATGCTTAAGTTTACAGATGATACTATCTCACTAAAGTACAACAAAGTAAAATTTCGTGAGTAGAACTTTTCCTGGTTTAAGAAAGCAACACTTTCTTATGGGAAAGGTGTACAGACAATGGACCCATTCATTGCTAGGATCCTACAGGGATGACTGCTTGTATGTCATTGAGAAATACACTTACTGTAGCTCACAGAACTAGTTTATGTGATGTCTTTATTCCCAGCAACCAAAGGGAGTCAGTATTCCATCATATCTTCTTGAGAAGAGATCCTCTCCATGAGCAATGCATGCCAAATTATATGGAGATAATACATAAAAGATTTGCTGCATTAGTATAAAAAATTGAGATTGGTCATGTCTTCTCATGACACTCCCAGTAGGTTATGCAGGTTCACTGTGCTGTAGCGTTTCATTTATAGCACTGTTCCTACTTATATTTTCGGCAGTGCTTTCGATAAGTCCTGGGCACCGTAGTTGGTCACCTAAAGGCATCCTCTGCCCCCATGCTCTCTGCTGCTCCACAGACCCTGGTGGTTTCTGTGAACAGCACTCCAATTTCCATTCAGAAAGTAGTGCAATCACATGGCTTAGGATCAAGACAGATATTTCCCATGGTTCATTTTACTTCAGCTATGCTAGCATGATTTTCAAAGAGTAGTTAAGTCGAGTGGCGAGAACAACAGTGACTGTCACAATCTCCCTGAATGAATATAAACAAATTGCCACCAGCAAATCTATAGTCATATGATGGCCTGTACAACAGGGCACTGAAGATTTGCAGGATCACTGAAAACACATTCCTCCTCCTACATTTTTCCTTCAAGTAAAGGTATTGGTATATTGCTTTCAGACTCAGCTGACAAAATGTGACTAGTGCTGCAGGTAATCAGTCCCAGATCTTAAGAATGTCAAAAGCCAATTTGTGCTTGGAGTGGAAGCAACAAGCAACAGAAATCTGTGTATGAGTTCCCCTCAGTGTGAAGAATCACATGGAAAGCTCTCAAGAGATATTTTGCTGCTTATTGGTAGGTAGTCTGGTGCTGAGCTTGGTGAGGGCAGATAAATCATCGCATTTTTTAGTGACAAACACAGTTAGACACTTAAGGATTTAGACACCTATTAGCTATTCTGTGATGAATATATAGCCCTTTAAACTGTCATGGGTTTTGCTCAAACCACCACATACACTTTGCACCAAGTCAGCCTAGCCCACATCTCAGTAAACCTATTTGCAAACTTTAGTAACTTGATTAAACTGTAATAGAATTTGCAACAAGTAAGAACCCAACGTGAAGAGAAAGTGTTTTAACATTTGAGGACTGATGTTAACTTGCCACAAATATGAATTGTACAGTCTTGCCACAAATATCAAGTGTAGAGTGGATCTTGCAGACCACAACTTAATTATTCTGTTTTGTTCCCACTGAGAATCTGACACATAAATGTTTTGTAAAAACAAGTAGATAGGTCTGCGGCTTTCATCCCTGCTAAAGAGTAATTCTCCTTCACTCCAAAAATTAAAAAATCAAAAGTAGTATATGTAGAAGGGCATATTTGTCTGTGTGGCTACCTGTATACTGGGTCAATACAATATTCCCTTTGTACATGTTAGCATCATTTGTTTCCTTTGTTGATACAATGATTTTGTTATTGTTGCTGTCAGTAGCAAGGGTGATAATGGATTTATTATTCATGGAATTATCTATCTATGACTGGGAAGCAGACCTGACTGTAGCACTCGTATTTCTATAATATATCTGTAATTATGCATTCAGGAAATTTGACAGCAAAATGTCAAAACAAAAGCAGATTTGCTCTGTTGAAGGTGCTTGAAGACAAACAGTGTTACATCAGAAGCTTGTATCTGGTTCAGACAGGCTATTTACTGCAAAGAAAAAAATAGCCTTTTGAATTACTTTCAGCCTTCCATACCTCATGTTAAAAGGCTACTGTGGTGCCCTCTTGCTTATTTATCAGCAGTGCAGGGACAAAGATGAACAGAAGTCACAAAAAAGATCAAAAGGAAATGATCACTTCAGAAGAATGATTTCCAGTAGCTTTGAAAAGTGAGGGTTTCCTTCAGTAGCGTTTAATAGCTATGATTGAGTACCTCTCTTACTTTACAGGCATTGCTAATACCTATGTGAGGCATTATTGATTTTCACACAAGAGAATGTCTGCCTGCCTGTTGGAGCTACAGTAGTGCTCACAAGAGGTTGTACCAACCTCCAAAAGAAGCAGTAATAAATTCCCTCATCCTATGTGAAGGGCAATATATTCCTTTCTCTTACCCTCCAGTATCTACAGTCTGACAGCTTCATTTGGTGGTGCTTATGAATCACTGAACAGGCAGTGGGAGTCAATTCTATGAAAAAATTAAGTGATACATTTCAGATTATGGTTGAAGATGGAGTTTAATTGTCTATCTTAGAGGAAGTTCACTCCAAAAGAATTTTGCTCACCAAAAGACTTAATGTTAAAGGTTTAATGCGGTCCATTTTTCAAAACTATACAATTTCATTGCAGTCATTTGCAATGAGTATAAAAAAATTGCAATTAGCACTAATATTACGCTGATTTTTTTGCTCAAACCTTTTATACAAATGGTAAGAAAAGACTGTCAAGGAAATTAGGGTTTCTTGCTACAAACGCAGGTGTGATTTCTGTACCTGCATTGAAGGTTTCCAGCAGACCCATATGTAGACCCATCTGAGCATTCAGTCTGGAAAATCTATGGTGGCTGTCACGCAGCACTCTCTCTCTTCACCTTCTTAATTCTTATTTTGCTTCTGACAGTTGGTAAGTCATCTTTTTAATGGCTCACCACAGTTTTAATGCACAACTTCAGACCAAATTGTTTGAAACCATGACTTAATTCATGGAATCTATTAAAAAATGTGTTGACAGCCTTCATTCCAGGAAGAAAATGTTAATTACTTGTATCACAGTAGCACTCAAGATTCAGGCCATATTGCCCTAGATTATAGATATGCATAGTTTTTGTATCTGTTTTTTGCTCAGAATGGAATTGACTGATGTGAAATACTGCCACACTTATTTTGTACAATATAGAGCTTTCTGTAATTGTTGTATAGGTGAGGAATGGTGACAAAGGCATGTTAAGAGAACTGTCTAAGGTTGCAAGAGGTCTGTGGCAGAGCAGTCACTCCCTTTCTCTGACATAATAAGAAAGATTCACTTTTCCAGGGGACATAATGTCCCCATGATACTAAAGAAAGTATATGATGGAGAAAGATGACTTTTAAAAACTGGCATTTCCTAC
Organism: Anabacerthia variegaticeps; assembly: GCA_035583185.1. Lineage (NCBI taxonomy): Eukaryota > Metazoa > Chordata > Aves > Passeriformes > Furnariidae > Anabacerthia > Anabacerthia variegaticeps. The sequence continues at coordinate 36,070,446 of JAWWEW010000078.1, read as the reverse complement.
ACAACAGTTTTTATTCTGAAGCTCAATTTTGAGATATCCCTGGCTTTGGGTCTCAAAAAATTACTCTACAAGTCCACCAAACCCAAAATGCTTCCAACTGGGCATTTAAAATCTGGGCCAGATCAGTGTGTTTGTGAACATTTGCTCTTACAACTGTGATCTGACCTATATAAGAGAGTAATTCAGAAAATGTCTGGAGTCTTATTTTGTTCAACAGATCTGTAACTGATATGGGCTAATGAAATATCATTCACCATAGTTCCTAGCCAGATTCACAACAACTTCTTGGTCCATCTGTTCACTGAAGACACAGCATTTTACATATCTCTTTGTACCCATATTTGTAAAGTCTGTATTTAACTTCCTCCAATATATTTATGATACTTTCTCAGTCAGAAATACAGAAGCAAGTGGATTCAAAAAATAGAGAATAATACAGGTTGGATACAATTAAGAACATAAACCGTATAGCTGGGAGGGGGGAAAAAGCAAAAAACAAACACCAACATGCTTGAATCTTTACTGAATAATCTTTTGCTATTCAAAAATACATATTTATGTGAATTCACTTCAGAGTTCTTGCTCTTTTACCAATAATGAACCACAAATAGCTAAAGTGAACGGCGCATGAATAATGAATAGGCTAAATATTAATCATTCAAAATATTCACTAAGTACATAGAAATTTTAACTACTTTAAAAGAATGACTTTTCCTGCTAATGACATCTTCAGTAAAAAGAAAATTAAATTAACAAGTAAGAATTTTATTTTATGCAACTTCTGTGGATGGTTATTACCAAGCTTTTGCATACGTATTTTTCTTATAGATATTGGTTACGTGTTGGAAAAATAATCATATTCTTATATAGTCTGTTTGCTCACTCATGAGAATTTCTGATTAATAAGTTGTGGTTCTTTGTTTATAAGATATAAAGGCAAAGGCTCTTTAAACTACTCTTTTTTCCCCCCTCTAACAATACCTTCTAATGTATATGTAAAAGAAGCCACAATATTTAATAAAATGTGCAATGTCACAAACATTAAAGATTTTTATTGGTTGAAAGCATCTTCATGAAAGAGTTAAGTTTGTCTTCAGTACTGTGGTTGTTTTCTTTTATTGTCTTAACTGCCAGGAAATGAACCCTGATCATAGATGACTGATGAAAAAAATAAGTTAAAGGAGCCCACATTTCATTTATGAATTTTTAAAGGGAGATACGCACAGGTAACTCTCTATAAAGACTGTCTAGGTATAAACAAGAAAGTGTATAAATATATTTACTTGCAATGAACACAAATTTGAATCCCCAGAGTTATAGTGTCCCACTGATTCACTTTTCTTTCTTTTTTTGAGTAAAAGGCTGTTGGTGAAAAGGGGTTAAATACAGTTTCTAAATGAAACTTGTCATTCTCATATACCTAATTCAATTTCTACTATTGTGAGATGTATACTAAACTAATATCAGCTGTCGTATACAGCAACACTTCAAGTTTGGGATAATCTGAAAATCTAGATCCTTTGTTATGGAATTTGTTTGAAGATTTGTCCTTTCTGGATAAGCAGTGCTCTTTAGCTACAGCTCGAATGCAGAAAATGCAGTCATAGTCTGGAGAACATCAGCTTTTGTGAGCTATGATGGGATGGGATGGTGACGGGATGCTGCAGGAAATCCAAAGAAATAAGCCTTTTCTTCAGTGACTACACTTATTTGTGTTGATTTCATAAGCAAAGGGATCTAAATAGCTCCCTGCAACTTATTAAGGTTGTCACATATCTTGTAAACTCAGGCACTTGATAAGAGAAAATAGACTGAAGCATGTCACATGTAAGTTTCCTTTCTGTAGCTGATGGACAGGAAGAGTTCCCTCAAGCTCCTACACCAGCCCCAGAATAGGAGTGAAGCTGAGCCTGTGAAGGGATTGCTTCAGTTCAAACTCAGACAAAACTAACTGAT